>NW_004624908.1:1884192-1904891 GCF_000247695.1 Heterocephalus glaber
AAATAATACTATAATTGCCAGGTAGCATTAAGGGAACGCTTAAAGTTTGAAATTATGAATTTAAAGTTAGATTACTCAACATGGCTAGATTTTCCTCTGGCTTCCATACAGATACTAGCATGGAGTAGTCTGCATTGGATTTTAATTCTTTTTTTTTTTTGGTACCTGGGATCGAACTCGGGACCTTGCATTTGTGAGGCAGGCAGTGGAACCACTGGGCTAAATCCCCGGCCTGATGTATCTTGATTGTTCTTTTTTCTCCCTTTCCCCTCCCCTCCCTTCAACCCCTTTCCCTCCTTATTTACAAAGGCTTTGTTCCCATTTTTTTCTTCTGTCTTCTTTTTTTGCCTTGTCTTTTCCCTCCTTTCTCCCTCCCTCCTCCCATGTTCCCCTTCTCCTTTGAACATTTTCTTCCCATTTCCCAATATCTATTATACACTTTGGTCATTATTTGCACATTCAGTTTCTCACACCGGAGAAACAACGTAGTATTTCAACATGTGTGTCTGATTTATTTCACTTAAGAATATGGTCTCAAGGGCCGGGAATTTAGCTGAGTGTTTCCACTGCCTGCTTTGCAAGTGCAAGGACCCGAGTTTGATGCTGGGTACCAAAAAAAAAAAAAAAAATATATATATATATATATATATATATATATGGTCTCAAGGTGCATCCATTTAGCTAGAAATGTCTCAAGCTTATCCTTCATGGCAAAGTAATACAACACTGTATAAAAAACCCACATTATCTTTATTTATTCATTGGCTGATGGGCATTTGGGCTGTTTCGAAGATTTAGCTATTACAGACTGTGCCATTATAAACATAGGTGTGCATATATCACTGTGGCATGATGCTTTTAATTCTTCCAGAAAGATACCAAGAAGGGGGATAGCTGGGTCAAATGGGACCTCCACCCCTAGTTCTTTGGGGTATCTCCATACTGATTTCCACAGTGGTTGCACCAGTCTGCACTCCCACCAACAAAAACGGTTCCTTTTTCCCCACAGCCCCACCAGCATTTGTTATTGGTTGATTTCTTGATGACAGCCATTCTCTCTGAAGTGAGATGGAATCTCAGCATTGTTTTACTTTTCATCTCTCAAAAGACCAGCAA
Organism: Heterocephalus glaber; assembly: GCF_000247695.1. The sequence continues at coordinate 1,885,309 of NW_004624908.1, forward strand.
TGTTGAACATTTTTTCATATATTTATTTGCCATTTCTACTTCTTCATCTGAGAAGTGTGTATTCATTTCAGATGCTCATTTTTGGATTAGGTATTCAAATTGGGGGGGGTCTGATTTTTTTCAGTTCTTTATAGATTCTAGATAGTAGACCTTTGTCTGAGGAAGAGCTGGCAAAAAACTTTTCCACTCTGTGGGTTTTCTCTTCATGCTGTTGCTGGTTTCTCTTGCTGTGCAGAAGCTTTTTAATAAGAAGAGATCCCACTTGTTGATTGTTTCTGCTAGTTCACAGGCAAGTGAGGTTTTGTTCATGAAATCTTTACCTACACCAATGTCTTCAAGAGTTCTACCTATTCTCCCTTCAAGCAGATTTAGTGTTTCTGTTGCAATAATTAGATCTTTGATCCATTTTGATTTTAGTTTAGTGCATGGTGAGAGACATGGGTCTAGTTTCAGTCTTGGGGCATGTGGAAAGCCAGTTTTTCCAGCCCCATTTATTAAAGAGGCTATCTTTCCTCAGTGAAGGTATCTGACCCCTTTGTTGAAGATGAGGAGGCTGAGTGTGTCTGGAGTTGTTTCTGTATCTTCAAATCTATTCCACTCATCCTTGGCTTTTTTTTTTTGCCAGTACCATGCTGTTTTTATCACAGTAGCTTTGTAGTATAGTTTAAAGCCAGAGGTTGTGATGCCTCCGGGCTTGCCTTTGTTCTTCAGAATTATTTTTGCTCTTCTAGGTCTCTTCTGGTTCCAAATGAATTTTAGGATCAATTCTGTGAGATATGTTGTTGGTATTTTGATTGGGATTGCATTAAATCTGCATAACAATTTTAGAAGTATAGCCATTTTCACTATATTGGTTTTTCCTACCCAAGAACAAGGGATATCTTTCTATTTTCTGATATCCAGAGGCTCAGGTTTGCACCTCCTTGGTCAGTTGTCTGTTTGCCCCTTGGGATGGCACAGAGGCCATAGCAGTTCTGGGTTTGAATCCTTCTACACTGGGGGCATCTTTCCCCTGATTGGCCCAGCAAGATCTCAGGGCTGGTTCTCATTGGCCCAACTCAGATCCCATGGACATCCCTGAACCAATCACAGTGGTTAGTGAGTGGAGGGCTTGGATTGGCCAGTCCAGGGGTCCTGACTCCACCTCTGGAGGCTGCAGTGGGTGGTGCCAGCTCCTGGGCCGTATTCTAGCGGGACCAGGTCCACACTGGGGCTCCTGCCTCAGCGGCTTCCTGGACCATGGTGGCAGGGCCTGATCAGCTCTCAGGGCTGACCCCGGTGGCAGCCAGGCCTCTGTCTGCTGCCCTCATGTCCACCTGCTACGCATGAGGCTGCCTTCTGCCTGGGGCAGTGCCCAGTGCTCCAAGGCTGGCCGGTGCCTCCCCCACCTCCCAGGTGCCAGGCAACCCCAAGCATCACAAGGGAGCAGACCTATTGGCCGGGCACTGCTGCTCTGTTCTTTCCAAGTGTCTGGTGGTGGGTGGAGGCCCCAGGAACTGGGGAGCAGGGCCTGGGATTGGGTCATGGCTGGGATGCTGCTCCAGGGACGGGGTCCCTGACTCTGTGTCCCAGTCCCGGCCCCTGGGGGTGGAAAGGGGCTCATGAAGATTCCTGGGGAATGGCTTCAAGATTGGGCCGAGAGCCCAGAGATGGCAAGACGCTTGGAGAGGGTCACACAGCACCCGTGGGCCAGGTCTGACCCCAGTCTCCACTGCGCTGCTCCCATACGCTGGGGACTGAGCCCAAGCCCTTCACACTGAGCTACAGCCCCAGCTCTTTTGATTCTTCTTGTTGTTGTTGTTTTAATTTTGCGGGCGGTTCTAGTGCAGCACCCTGTGTAACAGCCCTGAGTTGCCTCCCTGGCCTCCTGACCTGGACCTGCTCCTGTCCAGACCCCAGGGTCTCGGCTGTGGGCTGGTGGGTGGAGGAGCCTGTTTGTGCCGCCTGCTGTTGGGATTCCGGCGTGGGGCTGTGCAGCTGCTGTTATTTTTGTGACTTTGCAGCCTCAGCCAGGCGGGAGCAGTCCTGTCCCCTCCCCTGGCCCGGCTGCAGCCGCCCCAAGCCACATTTGTATGGCGCAGCTCCATCCTGCTTCCAGCCGGGACCTGGAGCGCCGGGAGGGGAACGCAGGGGCCCTTCCTATTGCCACAAAGGTTGGGGGTCTGCCCCTCGGCACCCCTCCTCTACGTCATCTATCTCAGTCAACAACCTCACCATCCCTCCAGTGCTGCTCCTGGACCCCAGAGGCATCTGAGCCTCCTCCCACCCTCCAAGACACACCAGGTCCCCTTGGCCTCCAAAACACACAAATCCGAACACTTCTCCCTCCCTGTAGCTCCACCCTGGTCCCCACAAAATAATACACGAGGCCGTGCTCCTGCCCTGCTTACACACTTGCCATGGCTCCCTATTGCTGCGGGAACAGTTCACCTCCTTGCTGCTATCTGTAGGGCCTCCTGTGAGCTGACCTCAGCTCATTTTCCAGCCCATCTCCTCCTCCTCCTCCTCCTCCTCCTTCACTGTTTTAGTCACATCAGCCTCCTCACTTTCTCTCTAACTCCAACTGTGCCCTTTCCTACCCCAGGGCCTTTGCACGAACCCCTCTCTGGAAACTTCTTCTTATGTGCTCGGTTCTGTCTGTCTCTCAGGTCTTGGCTTAAATGTTGCCACCTCAGGAGGCCTCACCCGACCCCTGAGCAGACACAGCTTCAGCCAGGGATTTTGTACAAACATTAGACATTATCTTTGTTGTGTTTTCATGAGGTTGGGACTTAAGTTTGCCCCCCATGCTTACCACCATGCTGACACAGGTAGGTGGGTCCTGTCCTCTCGGGAACAAAGGATGTGCCTGCCCCAGTGACAAAATCTGAGACACATCTATACTTCCAAGTCCCCCAGCAACAGTCCAGGATTTATAACTTGGAACTTTGGCCTGAATAAATGCCAGGGTGGGGCTGGGTGCAGTCCAGAGGTGAGAGCTCGAAGGCCTGGGCTCCATCCCCAGCACACACAAAGAGTGGTTGGAGACGTGATGGGGGGCGCATAGGCAGCTACCGGGAGTCACGAGGAGTGACCACTAAGCTGTGATCCAAGGAAGCCTAGGATCAGCCCAGCGAGCTCAGGTTTGGGGGCAGTGTGGGCAAAGGCGGAGGTGGCAGAGAAGCAGGAGTTCCTGGAACAGGGTGTGGTGTGGGCCAGGTCACACGGGAGAGGGGAGACAGGACGAGGGAGCTGGACAGCTGCAGAGTCTCGGCCCCACGCAGTCTTATGCAAATTCCTGCGGCGCCTGTCCCCAGTCGGCCAGGCCAGCCGCCATCCTCGCCCGCCCGGGGAGGTCCCCTGTCGCCAGATCGGCCTGGCCCGCACCCCCTCGCCCGCCCCTCATTGCTCTGGAATGTTCCCCCGCGCTGCCAGCCCCCTCGCCTCGGGAGCACATTAGGGAGCCGGGCTGTTTTATGGTTGTCGGGTGGAGCCGGACCGCAGAGTGGAAAGGCAGCGTCACGCCGCTCTGCTGGCGGTGGCCGGGCCGGGCCGGTCTGGGGCGCCCCCTCCGAGCCCCGACCCGCCGCGGTGCGCGTGTTTTCAGTCACTGACGCCTCCGTGCGGCCTCCCTGGTGTGTGGGCATCTCTGCCTCGGGGCGGGGCGGGGCGGGGCTTGAGTGGGGCCCGCGGCCCCGGGGAGCTCCCAGGAGGGCCGAAGGTGGCCTCTGAGCGACCCTCCTGTCACAGGGCCGAAATGGGCTGGGGAGGAGACCACCTTATCCAAGATGGCGCGAAGGAGTCAGCGAAGGGCCGCCCCTGCCTCTTGGTTGGCTTCCATCCCCGCAAAGGAGCCCCTGACTCCATGAGCTGCCCCTCCTGTCCCATCCCCTGCCCAGCTGGCAGCCACCGATCTGCTTCCTGTCTCGGCGGATTGGCCTGTGCTGGACAGTTCATGTCAACATGCTCACACACTGTGTGGCCTTGTGTGTCCAGCTTCTGTCACTTGGCACCAGGTTATGGCTTGTGGCAATGCCCCGTTCCTTTTTCATGGCCAAGTAATAGTCCACCGTGTGAATGGCCCATATTGTGCATACTGTTGTTGGCTGATGGTTGTCTGGCTGGTTCCCACCTTTTGGCTGTTAGGAATAGCACTGCTATCAGCATCGATACACAGGGGTTGTTTGAACTTGTCTTTGATTCTTTTTTTTTTTTGGTGCCGGGGATTGAACTCAGATCCTTCCGCTTGCACAGCAGGCGGCGAAACCACTGAGCCAAATCCCCGGCCCACTTGCCTTCGATTCTTTGGGTCTACACCCAAGAGGAGAATTCCTGGGTCATAAGGCAACTCTAGGTTTAACTTTCTGAGGAATTCTCCCCTTTTGAAAATCGTATAAGTCCGGGGATTTAGCTCAGTGGTTCCACCACCTGTCTCGCAAGCGCAAGGTCCCGAATTTGATCCCAGGTACCAAAAAAGAAAGAAAATCACATAAAGTGGGTGCAGTGCTGCATATGACGGTGATCCCAGCCACTTCAGATGCTGAGGCAGGAGGATGGCAAGTTGAACCCAGCTTCGGCAACTGAGTGACTTTATGAGACCCAGTCTCACAAGAAATAGATAAATAAACGAGCTGGGGGTGCAGCTCAGGGGTGAGCACCTGCCTTGCCCAGGTGAGGCCTTGGGTTCTACCCTGGCATGGAGAAAAGAGGTGAAATTTGGAGACTGACATCTATGCACTGGGAGGTGGCCTCTGCCGAGCAGAGGGGAGGCTGGGAGGTGATTGTCACAGCCCATGGAGGGGCCACCCTGCTGCCACCCAGCTCTCAGACATCCGCCTCCAGAACAGTGGGAGAATGAACACCTGTTGTTTCTAATCACATGGCTTGAGGTAACTCAGATCCCCTTAGCCAGCCCTCCCTCCCCTCTCCATATCCCCACCTCTCTTTTTGATACTGGGGGCAAAACCCAGGGTCTTTGCACTGAGCTCCATGCCCAGCCCCTTTTTATTCTTTATTCTGAGGCAGGGTCTCACTGAGTCATTAGCTGCCCAGGCTGGACTCTAACTTGTGACCCTCCTGCCTCAGCCTCCCAGAGCACTGGGATGACAGACGTGTGCCCTCACGCCAAGGTAAACTTGATTCCTAGTGGCTCCCTCTGGAAGGACTTGACCCAGCCTGGGAGAGACCCAGCCCAGTTCAGTGTGAAAGACTTTAATGTATTTGTGGAGGTGGAGCCATGACCTAGCCACCTCCCATTAGGCCCCGCCTGTTTGGGTTTTTTGTACCAGGACCTTCTGCTTGTTGGGAACCACTGAGGTAAATCCCCTGCATAGTCCCCGCCTCTTAAAAGATCCTCCAGGGCCTGGGATGTAGCTCAATGTTTCCTGCGCCTGCCTAGCAAGCTCAAGGTCCCAAGTTCGATCCCTGTTACCAAAAAAAAAAAAAAAGATCCTCCACCTCTCAATTCTAGTTACACCAAGGACTAAGCTTCCAGGACAAGACCTTTAGGGATACAAACCCTGGACAAATCAAGAGGAGCTGAAGAAAAAAAAAGGAGCTGAGCTGGTTGGGACCTGACTGCCACAGGCCACACGCCAGCTGTGTCTGGGACTCTGTGGCAGCCAGGTCCCAACCAGCGCTGTGTCCAGTCACTTAGGAATTGGTGCCAACATCCAGGGCAGCGTGGTGTCTCCCCAAGGTTTTGGGGATTCCGATGGAATTGAAAACTCGGACTTAAAATTCACACACTATAAAAGCCATCACATCGAGTGTGGCATTGAGCACACTCACAATGCCATGCAGTGGTCGCCTCTGGATTCAGCGTGTATCACCCCCCCAGAAGGAGCCCTGTCCCGGGGAGCCCTCACCCCCACCCCACCCCCAGCCCCTTGCAGCCACCAATCTGCTTCCTATCCCTGCGCCTGTCCACTCTGGACATCGCTTATCAGTGGCACCACACACCCTGTGGCCTCGTGTCTGGCTGCTTCCACTCACTATCTTTCTGTTTCGTTGTGTTTTCATTTGTGCATGTTTGCAATACGCAATTGTCACATCCACTGTGGAAAATTGGTGCGTGTACACAACATATCTCCCTTCTTTTTTCTTCCCCCTCCCCTCCCCTCTCTCCCCTAGCACTGTGTTTCCAAGGTTTATTTTCATTGTGCTGCGTGTTAGAGTCCTTGTTCCCTTTTCAGGGGTGAGCAATATCCCAACACACAGACCAGATTTGTTTACCCATTTGTCTCTGGACGGGCATTTGGATTGTCTCCACTTTTTGGCTGTGAATGATTCTGCTGTGAATATCTGTGTAGGAGGTGTGGTCCAAATTCCTTGCCCTTTATAAGTAGCATGGAATTGCTTGCTCTGGTTAATTGGGGTTAATTGCTGCAGTTATGACCAGACTGCTTTCCACAGCCCTCCGAGCCCTGCACAAGGTCCCAGCTTTCTCACTTCTGAAGCTCATTATTTCCTGTATTTTCCAGTGGCCGTTGTCGTAGGTGTGACTTGGTCCCATTTCCCTTTGACCATTTGTCACCTTCCAGCATCCCACGCTGGTGACATCTTTCTAGTGACATTGCTTTGTGTCCATCTCCCCACTAGAACGTCAGCTGCGAGCGGCCACATGGCCAGCAGCGAGTGACTCCGGATAGCAGCACCTCCCTTGGGTGTGGCTCACGGGCTGGGGAGACAGGGGGCCCCTGGGAGGTGTTATTTAGATTCCTTCCCTGGATCGGACTGTGGACTGCGGTGAAATCCACCCAAATAAATCCCAGCCCGCACCCTGGCTCACGAGTCCTTTCCAAGAGGCCCCCAGGGGCCGCCTCCCTCCCAGACACACCGGGCGTCTTTTGCTGCCTTCAATGGAGCCTTGAGTGTCTGTGGGATGCAGGCTTTGAGGTCAGGCTCCAACCCACCTGCCAACACCCCAGCAGGTCCCCAGAAAAGCAACCTGTGGTTTTAGAAACAAGGTGGCTGCCGGTTGCCCCCAGCACGACGTGGTCACCATCAAAGGGTGGCACTTGGGGAGGCGGGGCCTGGGAGCTCTGAGTGGAAAGGGAGCAGAGAAGGGGCCCCCAGAGCCCACAGGAGCCCACTGTTCCTGGAGGCAAACGGAGAGGCCAGGGCCCAGCAGGGCGGGACAGACAGGGCCACATCACGACACAGGGAGCAGACAGAGGGGCTTCAAAGACGCAGGAAGGCAGCCTTGGGCCCGCCCCCAGGTGTCCCTGCCCAGGGCTGCGGAATTTCCCTATTCCGGCCAGGGCTGCCACTTTTACCTCTTTTAGTACAAGAGAAAAATTCTGCTTTTCTGGCCCCAGAGGCTGTCAGGGACCTCGGGGAGGGGTGGGGACCCTGAGAGGGGCCAGGGCTAGGGGCGGAGCAGTGCATTCAGGACTGAGACTTGGGTGTGGCCATGGTGGTTTGGGTCCTGGGGGTGGGTTGGGCACGGGGGTGTTCTCCTACCTGGAATCCAGCCCAGGCTGGGAGTCACTGTGGTTGGAAACTTTCTTATTCTCAGAATGAATTGTTAAAACAGACACAAAGCAAAGATGCCCAAACACTCAGAATAGCTGGAGGAGCTGGAGCAGCCAGGTGAGGAAGAGCACTTGGGAGGCTGAGGCAGGAGGATTGCTGTGAGTTTGAGGCCTGCCTGGGCTATACAGTGAGTTCAAGGCCAGTGCTCACCACTGAGCTACAACGCCAGTCACTCAAACTTTTCATCCTCCTCCCTCAGCCTCCGGAGTAGTTTGGGATTAAGAGTGCACCACCCGGGGGCTGGGGATTTAGCTCAGTGGTTTCGCCTGCCCCCGCAAGCACAAAGACTTGAGTTCAATTCCCAGTACCAAAAAAAAAAAAAAGAGTGCACCACCATACCAGAAAAACTTTTTCATTGTGGTGAGGTATATAATACAGACATTGTCATTGGTAACCAGCTAGCTGAACATTCACAAGGGCTGAGGGTGTGGCCCAGAGTAGAGCATTTGCCCAGCATGCACAAGGAGGGGCAGGCCCAGGATGCCTTCTAGGCCATGCCCCCAAGACCTAACATCCTCCCACTAGGCCCCACCTCTTAAAGGTGCAGCCACCTCCCAATAGCAGCACAGGCTGGTGACCAAGATCCAAGTCATAACACCATCCTTAATTGTTTGAACTACCAGGAAACTTATCGTACCACAATGCACAGGTTCCCAATTTCTCCACACGTTTAACAATATTATTATTTTCTGATTTTGTTTTTGTATTTGGGATTTTTATTAGTCTGTATTTGCAGTACATAATGTTTCCTTTTTTTTAATGTTTGCATTTCTTGTGGGAAGTTAGGGCATGGACAAATCACATCCTAATTCCTTGTTCCTTTCCTTTTCCCTCCCTCCACCCCCTTCATCCCCTTCCCCTTTGAGAAAGATCTACCCCCTACTTCCTATCATCTTGTCTTTTGCTCTTTATTTATACTTTGGTTGTCTCACATAAGAGAAATCATGTGAGAGTTAAGCTTGTATGTTTGGTTTACTTCACTCAACATTATGGCCTCAGGGGGCATCCATTTACCTACGAATTGCCTCCAGTTTATCCTTCTTTATGGCCCAGTAGTATTCCATGGTGTATAAATACCCCATTTTCTGTATGCATTCATCTCTCTGTGGACATTTAGGCCGCTTCCAAGATTCAGCCATTAGGAATTGTGCTACTATCAACATGGGTGTGCGTGGCTGTTGGTTTTTATAACAGCCGTCCTGATAAACCTGGGTCGGTCACCATTGTGGCTTTGAATTGCACTTCCCTGGTGGCTGCGGACATTGAGTATGTTTTCATGTGGGTTTTGGCCATATGAAAATATGTGCAATCAAATTCTTTGCTCTTTTAAATTCTTATTATCTATCTTTTTATTATTGAGAGGTTTTTCGGGGGGTGGTACTGGGAATCAAACTCCAGGGTGCTCTACCCCTCAGCTATACCCCTAGCTCTTTCTACTTTTTATTTTGAGACATGTCTTGCAAAGTGGCCCAGGCTGACCTTGAATCTGCAATCCTCCTGCCTCAGCCTCCTGAATAGTTGAGATTACAGGCATGAACCACCAGGCCTGGCTATTACTGGGCTTTAAAGTTCTTTTCCTACTGTAGATATTAGTCTTTGTCAGGTACAGAGTTTATGTCTCTTTTTCCCAGTTTGTGATCTCTTTTCATTTTCTTGTTTGTTGGTTGGTTGGTTGGTTGGGTTTTTGAAACAGGGTCTTTCTGGGTAGCTCAGGCTGGCCTTGAACTCACCATGTAGACCAGGCTGGCCTCAAACTTGCAGTGATCCTCCTGGCTCAGCCTCCTCCGTTCCAGGTTTACAAGCTTACAAGTGTGTGCCAACATGCCCAGCAGTGTGTTGTTTTGAAACAGGATCTCGCTATGCAGTTCAGGCTGGCCTTGAACTCATGGCAAGCCTCCTGCCTCAGCCTCCTAAGTGCTGGGATGACAGGCATGCACCACCTCATCCAGCTTTCTCTTTTCATTTTCTTGACAGTCTTTCTTGAAACTCAAGTTTTAAATTTGGACCAAGTCCAATTTATGTATCTCTTCCTTTGGTTGCTTTTACTTGTATTGAAGCAGGACTTAAAGGAAAACAAATCTTTCCCAACCTTTGGCAGCCCCCTCTTCAGGTCACCCCACTCCCCTGTCACTGTAACTCCTTGTTCTGGTATAGATAAAATGGACAGTGATGTCCTGTAAACAAAGTTTATGTCCTCCTGTTCTCACAAGTTTCACAAGGCTGTCTTCTTTCGAGGCGAAATTAACAAAACTCTTTGTCCTCTTCCTGCTTCTGTTTTCTTTCTTTCTTTTTTTTTTTTTTGGTACCCGGACTTGAACTCGGGTCCTTGGGCTTGTGCAGCAGGTGGCAGAACCACTGAGCTAAATCCCTAGCTAATTTTATTTTACTTGCTGTTTTTGTTTTGTTTTGTTTTGTCACTGGGGATCGAACTCGGGACCTTGTGCTTGTGACGCAGGCAGTGGAACCACTGAGCTAAATCCCTGGCCTCTCCGAGAATGTTTTATAGGGCAAAGTCAGAAGGTGGGTACAGCGTGGGTCAAAGCACAATCAACCAGTAGGATTAAGAGGAGAGCCACTTAGCTAACATCCATCTCATAATGAAGCGGGGTGCGTAGCAAGAGTGATGGACGCCATCTTTAGCCTTGGTTGGTAACCTGTAGTCTTAGTCTTGGTGGGGAGTGAGGACGGCCCACCCCAGTGTGATGATGGGAAAATCCCAAAAGGGCAGCACCAATTACGGTACCATCAAGCTTGTGTTTATCCCTAGGGAAGTATGCAAATCTGGCCGTGGTGACTTTAATCTCAAGGTCCTGCCTTCTTCAGATGCACCTCAGCCACAGCTGTAAGATGTTCTTATCCTCTGTCTCCCTCAAGCACCCAGCCCTGCCAGCTTGCCTATTAATTCCTACCTAACCTAGCTGTCCATTGTAGGGAGCAATTCTACATAATTTGGGGGGAAAATCATTCCACGAGTGAATTATGATCAGGCCTAGTTCTCCTGCCTACAGGCCGGCTATGGCATGTCGGGACATGACTCCATTTTTGCCTCCGGTCACAGCTGAGACCTCAATGCTCTTGTGATGCCGTGACACTCCAGGGCAGGACTATACCAGCTGAAGACATCTTGGTTCCTTGAGAGCTGAGTAGTGAGAAAAAGGTTTCACCTGGGGAGGGACAAATTCCTAATCCATTCCTAAATTCCTCATCCAACCTAGATCTTTATCAGCATAAATTCCTCATTGTCCGAGGATTACTGCCACCCTTTGAGTCATCTCTTATTCCCAATATACTTAATAAAGATGCGGGAAGCTTGGAGTGCTTTTGTCTTTGCTGCCCAGAGGAGCACTGATCGGGCCTAAAGCTCAGCCTCTTCTCTAAGTCTCATTTCCTGTCTTTCTTCATTAACTCACCTTGTGCTGTCATGGCTCACAGGAGACCAGGACCCACTGCAGGTAACATCCCCTTTCCCTGTTCCCTACAGTCCGCAATCCGGTGACCCACACCTCCATTCCCAGAGGGTCTGACTGCTTGTCACCCGGTCTGGCTTGGGCTGTGCTAACTCCGTGTTGCTGTTCCCACGGGGTGTGGTGGCCCCAAGATGTCCCACCCGGCCTCCCGTGTACCTGCTCCTCCTTTCCCTCTTTGTGCAGGAGCAGCCTATGACCCCCTTGCTAATTGGGTTCAGTCCCCAAATAACCCCGAATCACCCTTTTTCTGCTAAGTCAGAGACCCAGCCAGATGGGGGGAGTCTTCACTTCCACCTCAGCAAGACCATCCCACGTGTCCTTCGTGGGAGAAGCATCCCTGCCTGTGGTGCTCTGAGCAGGTCACAGGTCAGCGAGTGGACATCCTGCCGGGGTCACGAGGGTCATGGGCAAGTGGGCCATTCCCTTTGCCACCCCTGACCCCCGGGGTGTGGCTTTCAGCTCTGGAAAACAGCACTGGAACTAGACACCGATTCAGATGGAGATGGGTCGCCTGAGAGCCAGCTGCTTCAGGAAGATGGAATCAAGGACCAGTGAATCCCCTGAGCAGGGCCATTGCTGCGTGTCCTGGGTGTGACTGGGACATATGTAGTGTTGTGCAAAATGCAGGTGTGGCTTTGTCCGGCCGAGGATGGAATCTGGATGGACAAGCTGCATGCAGGGGAGGCAAATCCCAATCTAGAGGGTGCCAGACGACACCCTTCTGTGATGAAAGTGGCCCCGTATAACCAAACTGCCGCAGGGCCCGGGCTGGCCCCAGGGGCTGCATCTCGGGACTGTCTCTGCTTCTGGCACAGGGGCTCCCAGCGGCTGTGCCAGCCTGTGTGGCTGTACCCATGCGTGACCTCCATCCCTGCCACCCTGGCCACGGTATCCTGAGCCCACTGGGCAGTGGTTAGTGGCTCTGGAGGGGCTGAATGGCATCACTCAGTGGGTCAGGCCGTCGGTTCCATTATTAACTCCTCCTCTGCACAAGTCGCCCTGCAGCCCTCACTTGCACGGGCTGCCGATGTTTGCACACTTTCCCTCCTTCCAAGAGCTCTGTCCACATTTCTCTTCCCAAAATTTCCGGTCACTGACTTTCGAGCTTCCTTCCAAGCTCGTGACGCTCCAGCCAAAAGCGAGGGCAGTGGCCCATGAATCAGGATCCAGTTACCGGGCTGGCTGCCTCTGTGTCCAAGGCCAGGTGCGAGGTTCAAAGCTCGGGGCATGGGAGGTTTCCCTTCCCTGTGGCCCTTCAGGCCCCGGCTCGCAGCTCTCCGCTCCCAGTGGCTGCCCGAGCACGGAGCCTCTGTGAGCCAGGCCAGGGCCTCTCCTCCTCAGGCAGCTGCTGTGTCGAGCTTTTGGGAGGCCAAGGTAACAGCGGGAGAGAGAAGAGAGCAGAACGGAGGGGACAGCCCTGGGCCGCTTCCGCACACCACTTGTGGGTGAATGTGACCGCTCACCACCCGTCCGAGCCCTCACCTCCCCACCACAGGTGCTCAGAGCTGTAGATCCCCAAGGCCCCTATAAAATACCACTAAGATTTGCAAAACCTACGCATAGCCTCCCGTAGACTTTATTAAATGAGTCTCTTTTTTTGTGTGTGTGTGCCTGGGATCGAACTCAGAACCTTGCACTTGCAAGGCAGGTGCCGGAACCACTGAGCTAAATCCCCGGCCCAGCCTTTTTATTTTTTATTTTGCGACAGGGTCTCACTAAATTGCCTAGGCTGGGCCCAATCTTGACATCCTCTTCCTTCAGCCTGGGCCTTCCCATCAATTTTATCTTTTTTTTTTTTTTTTTTTGTACCGGGGATCGAACTCGGGACCTTGCGCTTGCAAGGCAGGCGCCGGAACCACTGAGCTAAATCCCTGGCCCTTTCCCATCGATTTTAAATCATCTCTAGATACGTAAGAATACCTAATGCAACACAGAAGCAGTGTTCATAGTTGCACCATGCACAAGCCTCTTTCCCTGGGCACTGGGTGCTGCCAAGCACACTTGACTTAGAGCTCCGAGTCAGGCAACACCCAGCTCATGGTGGGCAGAGGGTGACGTGGTGAACTGGTGGCCCAGGATGAAGCACTCAGCCTCTGTGAAGGCCCAGCAGCAGGATGAGAGGCATTTTTCTCTTTTTGTTGTTGTTGTTTCTTTCTTTTTTTTTTTTTGGTACCGGGGATCGAACTTGGGTCCTTGCGCTTGGGCAGCAGGCATGTTATTTCTTGAGACAGGGTCTCACTGTGTAGTCTAGGCTGGCCTGGAACTTGTGGCGATCCTCCTGCCTCAGCTGTCCACGTGTTGGGATAACAGGCGTGCGCCGCCACCACCCCCGGCCTACCAGCGGCATTTCCCTAAGGAGGGTGGCTGCGGTGGGGTCAGGACCTCGCCACATGTGCTCCGGTGACTCCTTACGGGGCCTGTGGAGGTGGCACACAGCACCCCTCTCTGCCCCCCCAGCTGTCACAGGGCCCCCTCTTGTTCTGAGCCTGGCTCAGAGGGAACCACCAACCTTCTGGGCCAGGGAGGCCTACGTATCTCCCAAATCCAGAGCCCACTAACACCTGGGCCTCCTATCAGCTGTAGGAGGGACCTTCGCCCAAGTCAGAGAACCCCAACCCCAGAGCCGAGACCTGGCACCAGTCTGTGCAGGGCTCTGCCTCCTGCCTGATCCCAGGGTGCCTCAGACTCTCATAGCAGCCCCCCCACCCCCCACAGTGATCCGTGCGGGTCCACGGTCAGGCGCTCTGCTCCAGTCCTCCCAAAGCCCCAGCCCCAGTCAATGGAAAAATTGTCTTCCCATAGAGCCATTTCCTGCTGCCAGCCAAAAAGATTCAGAGCTAGAAGCCGGGTGTGGCAGTGCTGGGCCATAATCCCAACATGCCGGAGGGAGAGGCAGGAGGATCCCTAGGAACACAAGGCCAGCCTAGGAATACACACTGAGACACTGTCTCCAAATTACAGGAGGCTGAGTAATTTCACAGAAGCCTCTGAAAGGTCTCAGATTTATTCACCCTCTGAAGTGCAAATGTCTTACCAAGACCTCTAGAGTTCACTCTACCTCCCTACTTCTTGTTCAGTGAGTCCACTGAGCATGCTGTCATCATGTAGCGGCGGCACATCTTGGAGAGGAGCAAGTGATCCAGAGCCAAGAGCCTTGTGCACACAACGACCACACAGGAGGCACCATGAAGGTGCATTGCTCGCTTTACCACGCGAGAGCAAGCTGCTTCTGGCGGTCTTTTCGAAGAAGGCCAGAGGAAAACACATTTGCTCAACCAGAGATCAGCAGCTGCGAAGCAGGCACCAGGGGATGTTACTTTGCTTAAGCAGTGAAGCCACATGTGGTAGAGCAATTGCAACAGGAGGGACCAGTTGGTCACCCACTATTACCCATCGTCTTCCTCCCTCCCCTCCCCTCCCCTGCCCCGCCCCTCCCCTGCAGACAGGACCCAGGCAAGTGCTTTACCACTGAGCTACATCCACGGCACATTATTTTTTATTTTGAGACTAAGTTGCCAAGGCTGGTTTCAAACTCAGGATCTTCCTGCCCCAGCCTCCCAAGTAGCTGGGATTACAAGCATGTGGGGACATCCCTGTCTTCTCCACAGTCCACATAAGAGGGGTGAGGAGGATGCGGTGGGAGTTGCCATCCCTGAGCTGTGGGTTCTTGATGGTGCCACTAATCTCCACAACTCCTCCAGCAACGTGGGATTGCTTTTGCTTTACACTTTCCCCTGGTAGAGGCAGTGTTAACGGCTTCCGCATGGTCCTCCTACTGTTACGGTCCTCGCTGGACGGTCTGAGAACCACTGTGGAGACCTTGGTAGCTGCTAAGTACAGACGTTCCTTGTTTAATGACCAAGATATGGGGTTATTAAATAAATTGGTCGCTAAATGGGGAATTGTAGATGGTCTGTACATCACAATAGTCAAAACAAGGAAGTGGTCAAAGGAAACTCCAACCTGGTGACTTTGCTTTTATTTGCATAACTCTTTTATACAATGCTGCAATGGACAAAATAACTTAAAACTACAGCACTGTGCTGTATGGTACTGTACAGAAAAAGACACTGAGGCTCTATGAACAAGATAAACGGAACTCCATGCACACACCTCCAAAGAGACGGACTGTCAGTCCAAACAGTCATTAAACAGGTAGGTCTTTAAAGGAGGAATATCTGTGTATTTATCCCAGCAATGTGTGCTGGGCAGCACCTTGTGCCACTGCACGTGGGAAACGTTTAACTTTCTTTTTCATATTTATAGCGGGTCTCAGCGAGGAGTTTGCCTTGAGTCTCAGAGGAGACTTTCGACTTGGACTTCTCAGCAGTGCTGGGACTGTTAGGACAGCTCTTAGAGGTGGAGTAAATGCATTTTGGACAATGAGGTGGACATGAACCGAGCCTTTCCGGGGCCAGGGGTGGAATGTTATGGTTTAGATCTGAGTCGTCCCCCAAAAGTCAAGCCAGTGAGTTTGGGGTCCATCGGGCCCAGTGTGAGATAGAACTGAGCTAAACCTCCACCAATCACTGGAGCCCCTTGGAGAGGAGTGGCACAGCCGTGCCCTGTGTCTGAGGGCTCAGCAGCTGCTCATGACGAGGTCCAGTCGTCCCTGGAAGGACTGCCCTTCCTTGCCTCAGGGGACAGTTTCTCTGGAAATGAGAGCTGGGAGAAAGATGAGCAGTGTGATTTCAGCAGTGACCCAGGGTTCTTCTCCTAGGGGATCAGGCCTCTCCTACATTTGAGAGATTCTGGGTCCTTAAACCAGCTCATGTGTGGGAGTCAGCTAAGGGGCCATGACTGTGTTCTTACTTTTATTTTAAATTGTTCTCTCCATGTGGTCCAGGCTGGCATTGAACTCACTACCTAGCCCAAGGTGGCCTCAAATTTGCAGTGACCTTCCTGCCTCAGCCTCCCAAGTGCTGGGCTGATAGCTGTCCCCCACTCTGCCCAGCTTCCTTAAGCTTTGAATCCCTTCCTTTGCAGTCAACCCAGGCCGGTCTGGCATTCCCAACTGTCACAGAGTGGATCACCTTTTGGTCCTTATTCCATTCAACCAACTAAACAAACTTCGATCACTTTCTAACTCCCGGAGCTCCAAGATTAAACGGAAGACCTGCATAGGGGCCATTTGAAAGCATTCTGTCCAACCCAGCTTTAGGGTCCTTCCACCACTGTCCCACCCTCCATGTCCATTCATTTTAAATCTTATCTGTCTGGATTGGAAAAATCACGTCGTTGTTCCAGAGTGTAGCAGAGTGAAGTTGGGTTTGATTTTCAGCAATCTGTGCTCTGCAGCTACCTGAGATCATTGGCCCTTTTGGGCAGGCAGAGGAGCTGCAGCTGCCTGATCTGGGCTCTGGAAACACCTCAGCTCGCCATTCTCCTTCCCGGCTTCATGACATCGGGAGCACCCAACACCATTACCCCCTTAGTCAGACAGAAAGGTTGGAAAGGACTTGTCATGCGCATGGTCACCCAGAGCCTCGCCTTTGGATTGATTGCCTGGCAGGTTTTGCAGTACTAGGGGTTGAACTCAAGGAGCCTGATCGTTATTATCGCTATTCCTGGCCTTTTGTTCTTTTGACACGAGGCCTCACTAAGTTGCCTAGGCTGGGCTCAAACTTGAGAAGACTGAGTAGTGAGAATTACGGGTGTACGTCACCAGGCCCCGCTGCAACCTCGCTGCTCACAGGTATTTTATGAGGAGTAGCTAATGGTGATATTTTGCATATCTTTATCAGTGTAGACCATCAGTGCTTTTTTGTGAGTGTGTGTGTGTGTGTGCGTGTGCGTGTATGTGTGTGTGTTTGAGGCAGGGTGTCACTCAGCAGTTCAGGCTGGCCTTGAAGTCACTCTGTAGCCCAGGCTGGCCTCGAAATTGTAGTGATCCTCCTGCTTCAGCCCCTGAGTGCTGGGATGACAGACATGTGCCTCCACAGCCTGCTGTCAGTGCTTTCTTCCCGCCCCCCTTTTTTTTGTTTTTTTGAGGCAGGGTCTTGCTTTGTATTACAGACCAGCCCCGAATTCACTCTGTAGCCCAGGCTGGCCTCAAACTCTCAGTGATCCTCCTGTCTCAGCCTCCCGAGCGCTGGGAAAACGCATGTGCCACCATGCTCGGCTAGTGCTTTATTACTGGAAATAGTTGGTAGTGTCTTTAAATATAAGCAGACTTGGGGCCGGGGATTTAGCTCAGTGGTTCCAGCGCCTGCCTCGAAAGTACAAGGACCCGAGTTCGATCCCCGGTACCAAAAAATATATATATATATATATGAATCTCATTTAAAAAAATATATTAGAAGAAATATCTAGAATAATGTTTGACCCAATGTCTGGGTACTTGGGCCGGCCCAGCTGACGCATAAATGGACCCATTGCAATGGGCTCTGCACCCTTGTTGGAGGGCAATTGGGTGCTACCGTAAGGCTTCATTGTGGCCCTCTGGCCCTGCCTCATGGTCTGTCTGTCCTTATCCCAGGACTACACTGTTTCGACCACTGTGCCTTTGTGGTGGGTGATAAAATTAGTAAGTGTGGATCTTCTAATTTGTTCTTCTGTTTAAGAGTATTTGGGTATTCAGGGTCATTTGAATCTGTATATGAATTTTAGCTCTTGTTCTTTTCTGAAAAAAAAATGAGGGAGAGAGGAAGAAAGAGAGAGAAAGAAAAAATAAGAAAAAGAGTTGGCCATTGTGGCATACACCTGCAATCCCAGGATTTGGGAGGCTGAGGCAGGAGGATCACTGGGAATTTAATGCCAGCATGGGCTACACAGTGAGTTCAAGGCCAGCCTGAATGATATAGTGAGACTCTGTCTCAACTCCCCCCCAAAAAGGCCAGCTTGAACTGCATAGGAAAACCCTGTCTCAAAAAGGGGGTGTGTGGCAATTTAGCTCAGTGGCACAGCACATGCCTGGCAAGCATGAGGTCCTGAGTTCAATCCCTAGTTAAAACATATATATATATTGTTGCCTCTAGGATACACAACTACCCCTGATTTTAGCCCATGGATTTGTTTTTTTGTTTTGTTTTGTTTTTGAGACAGGATTTCACTGTGTAGATTAGGCTGGCCTTAAACTCACTGTGTAACTCGGGCTGGCCTCAAATTTGTGGTGATCCTCCTGTCTCAGCCTCCTGAGTGCTGGTATTATAGGCGTGTCCCCCCATGCCTGGCTAGATCTCCATGAGTTCAAGGCCAGCCTAAACTCTGTCATGAGACCTTGTCTCGAAAAACCAGCATAGGGCCAGGGATTTAGCTCAGTGATTCCGGTGCCTTTCTTGCAAGTGCAAGGTCCCAAGTTTGATTCCTAGAACCAAAAACAAAAAAAGCAAAAAACCATAATTAATAATAACAATAATAATTTGAGTCTTTTCTCTCTTTTCCTTAATCAGTATAACCAAAGCTTTGTCAATTTTCTTGATATTTTCAAAGATCCAACTTTTAGTTTACTCTGTTCTGTATTTCATTTCTCTCCACTCTAATTGGTATTATTCCTTCTTGTGCTGTTTTATTTACTCTTTTTCCAGTATTTTAATACATGAAGTTTGAATTATTTATTCAAGATCTTTCTGTTCTAGTATAGACATTCACAGCTATAAACTTCTCTTTGATCCCTGCTTTTGTTGAATGCCACCAATTTTGGTATGTTGTGCTTTCATTTTCATTCATTTCAAAGGACTTTCTAATTTCCTTTGGAATTTTTTCTTTAATCCTTTGGGTATTTAGGAGCATATTGTTTAATCTGCAGACTTATGAATTTTTTAAGTTTCCTTTTGTTATTAATTTCTAATTTCATATTTTTGTGTGTGTGCTGGGGATCGAACTCGGGTCCTTGTGCTTGTGGGGCAGGTGGTGAAACCACTGAGCTAAATCCCTGGCTCTAATTTCATATTATTGTGTTCAGGCAACATATTTAGTATACTTTTAAGCTTTTTAAAAGTACTGAGACTCGTGACCTGACATTTGGTCTGTTCAGCATAATGTTCTAAGTGCATTTGGGAGGAATCTACCCATTATTTTTTGTTGTATTCATTATATAAAGTGATGTATTGAAGTCTCCCGCAGTTACTGTTGAATTGTGTATTTCTCCTTTCATTTCCCACTCTTTCTTCATAACTGTATATGATCATATTAGGGGCTCTATTGATAGGTACACATACGTTTACAACTGTTATACCTTCCTGATACATTGAGCCTTTTTTTTTTTTTTTTTTTAATTTTTGGTGCCAGGGATGGAACTCTGGACCTTCCGCTTTTGAGGCAGGCGGCGGAACCACTGAGCTAAATCCCCAGCCCATATTGAGCCTTTTATCATTAGGTAATGTCCTTCTTTGTCTCAGGTGATGATTTTCATCTTAGAATCTGTATTAGTCACCTTCCTGTCTCTGGGACAAAATTCCCACGTTTATTTCACTCAATCCGTGCTTGGTCAGCTTCAAAAACAGAAGTACTGGTGGAGGGCAGGCGCTCCCCTTGACAGACAGGAAGCAGCGCGAGAAGGGAGGAGCCGAGGGAGGGAGGGGTCTGCCTTCCAAAGCCACGCCCACTATCCCACCACCTTCTTCTCTCTCTCTCTCTCTCTCTCTCTCTCTCTCTCTCTCT
>NW_004624908.1:1905021-2042205 GCF_000247695.1 Heterocephalus glaber
TTTTTTTTTTTTTTTTTTGAGACAGGGTCTCATTGTGTAGTCCAGGCTGACCTCGAATTTAAGTCAATCCCCCCCACCTCAGCCTCCCGAGTGCTGGGATGACAGGCGTGCACCACCACGCCCAGCCAACCACCTTCTAAAAGCCCCAGAGCACGTGAGACTTTGGGGGGACGTTTTAGATCTACACCACAACATTCCACCCTTGGTTCTCAAGAGGGTCATATATCTTGTGCACAGTACATTTAGTCCATCTCTAGGGGTCAATCAAGCCTTACCAGGTCTAGCATTGCTGGAAAAAAGTCTAAAGTCCCTTCTGAGATCTAGGCAAACTGTTAGCTGTGAGCCCCTGTAAAAATAAAATTTAAAAAAATACTTCCAACACACAATGGTGTAGAGTAGACATCCTCATTCCCAAAGGGAGGCGTAGGGGAACTAGAAAGGAATTAGACCAAAGCAAGGCCCAAAACTGGCAGGGCACATGTTAAATTCTGCCGCTCCCTGTCCAGCACCTGGGCAGATGAGGCAAGGTGTGAGATCCACAGGGCTGGAGCGGCCCCACCCCAGGGCCCGGCTGAGTGCAGCCCGTCTGCCCACTCTCTGGGGCTGACTCTGCTTGCTGCCTGTGGCTTTCCTCAGAGGATGATCCACATTCCTGGCGTCTCCACCTTCCTGTGGCCTCCACTGCACCTTCAGCTTCACTCTCACAATGGCATGCATTGCCTTCTATTGGGCTTCCGGCCTGGATAGTGACCCTGTTACACCACACTCACTGCCTGACCTTCCAGGCAATCTGGGCGGGAGCCTCCATGACCCCGCACACAACCTTCATATTCTGCATGCCCCAGAATGAGCACCACACGGATGACTCTGAGGTCTGCCATCGGTTGACAAGTAGCTGGCCCCATTGGGTCATGGCTGCAGAGGCCTCAAGGGTATGGATGGCTAAATTTGGGGATTCACTGCCCGAAGCAACCCTAAGTGAGGAAGGTGCCTGGGGACTCTCTTCTCAAAGCAAAGCCTTTCAAAGGAGTTTACTCCTTTGGTGGGTGGGGTCTGGCCAATTCCTGAGATGCTCTCAAGGGTCTTTCCTTTTGCACTGAGGCAAAGTGCTTACCTTCTCTCAATGGTGCTAATCCAGCCGGCAGCCACACTCTCATTTGCCCCAAGTTTACAGGCACTTTCTTTCCTTGTCTTTTTTCTTTTAAATACTAGGAATCTAACTCAGGACCTCACACTTGCCAGGCAGGCACTGCACTGGTGAGCTACATCCTTGACCTCACAGGCACTTTCTTTCTGGCCATCTCACACATTTTCACATCATTTGGCTCTGTTTTTGCTCCAGCTTCTCATTATAAATACGGCTGAAAGCAGCCAGCAGTACCCATGGCACGCTGCATGTTGGCTGCCTTGAAATTTCTTCCACCAGATTAGTTACTCCACCATTTTTAAATTCAACTTCGCACAGTCTTAGGTTATGAGCAAAATGAAGACAAATTCTTTGCCAGAATGAAACACTCATGGGGCCCAGCCCACTTTCCCATACAGTCTTTGTTCTCATCTGAATCCTCCCAATCCTTTCCTGTCCATATTCCTGTCAGTATTCTGGGCTGAGCTCTGTCTAGAATTACCCACCAGGCTCTGCTTACAACATTCAAGGCTCTCTCTAGCCTCTTTCTGTAAGTCTTTCCAACTCTTCCTGCAAACCAGTTCCAAAGGCTTCTGAACTCCATGGTCAGGTACAGTCACAGCAATGACCCCACTGGTCTGGTGCCAATTTTCCATGTTAGTCACTTTCCCTTTACTGGGACAAAAAAACCCTGAGAGCCCCACTTAAAGGAGGAGAGATTTATTTTAGCTCATAGTTTCACTGGGTTCAGTCCATGGTTGGCCGGCTCCAAGGCAGAAATGGCCTGGTGGAAGGGCCTGGTGGAGGGGAGCTGCTCACCCCATGGTAGCTGGGAAGCAGAGAGTGAAAGGAGAGCCAAAGACAGGGCTGTACCCTGCAACCCCATGTCCCCAGTGATCTGCATGTTCCCCTGCACCCCACCTCCTAACAGCATATTCAGCTATGAACTCATGAATGGACTGACCCACTGGTGAGCACAGCACCCCCCAAGCTAATCCCCTTCCAAAAGCCCCGCCCCTAAACTCAGGAGACGTTTTAGATTGAAAGCATAACAAAATCTCTTTTGTCTGATACTAATACGGCCAACTCCACTCTCTTTTCATTCTTATTGGCAGAGAATATCGTTTTCTTTTTCTTTTGGGAGGGGGTGCCGGGGATTGAACTTGGGTCCTTACGCTTGTGAGGCAGGCGGTGGAAACACTGAGCTAAATCCCCGGCCCAAAAATATCTTTTTCTGTCCATTTATTTTAAGCCTCTCTGTGTTTTTGAAGCTAAAGTGAGTCTCATTTAGAGAAGCACATAGTTGGATTATTTAAAACCTATTCTGACACCTTTGACTTTTAAGCAGAGAGTTTAATCCAGTTTCATTTAATGTAATTACCGAGGAGGATTTATTTATGAATTTTCCTATGTGTCTTATGTCTTTTTCATTTAATTTCCCTGTTATTGACTTCTTTGGTGTGAAATAGACATGTTCTATGTATCATGCCACTGTCATTTTGCAAATGTGAGTGTATGTAGGAAATAAATGAAGATTCTTAGATGTGCTGTTGCTGAATCATTGAGGGGAAGGTGTATGCACTTAAGACTCTGATGAAGCCAGGCCTGGGTGTGCACACCTGGAATCCTAGCACTCTGGGAGGCTGAGGCAGGAGGATCGCAAGTTCTAGCCCAGCCTGGGCCACTTAGTGACTTAAGCAAGGTCCTGAATCAAAATTAAAAACATAACAGGGCTGGGATGTAGCTCAGTGTGAAGGCCCTGGGTTCAATCCCCAGCACCCCCACACGCACACATACACACAACTCAGCGGATGTCGCCAGATGGATCTTAAATTCTTCTACTACTTTACTAGGAAGTTTTCCTCCTAAGAGGACCTTGCCCTTTATTGAAACTATCTGTGGGCTTGTCGGGATTCCCACTTACTCTGGGTCTTCCTGGAGAAGGGGACCGAAGCTTGTTTGTGTCCTGCACTCCCCGTGTGTAGCAGGACCCAAGCATATGGAGCTTCCTTTCCTGTCATAAGTAGGAAAACTGGAAAATGAGGGAGCGTGCCAAGATGAGAACTGTTCTCTCGGCTGTGAATGCCGGGAGCCCTGTGGGCTGGCTTCGGGTGTCTAGAGACTCCCGGAATCCTGGGCGGAAAGGGAAGTGGGGAAGTTCTCTGAGACACTTCACAAGACCAGGAAATGAAGGCCTGGAGGCTCAGTCCCACACACCAGGAGATGCCACTGGATTTAAAGTCTCTGGGAACCTTTTATTGAGCTCCTACTACATGCAACTTGTTCTCCCTGTGGGGAAGACCATGATGAAGAAGACCAACCTCTGACCTCAGGAAACCTCTGAATACTTACTAATTAAAGGAATGAATACCAGCTCATTTGTTTCTTATCCCTCCTTAATGATTATTTTCAGTCTCTGCCAGGAAAACTGCAGGCTCAGAGGGGTGAAGTCCCTTGTGTAAGTTAGTGGGCTGATGAGAGGGTTCCTTGGTCCTTGTGTTCCTGATGAAAGAATTCTGTCAAGACTCAAAAAAGTGTTGTAAAAGCAAAGACAGAATTTATTGCAAAGGCCGGGGATTTAGCTCAGTGGTTCTGTCGCCTGCCTTGCAAGCGCAAGGACCTGAGTTTGATCCCCGGTACCAAACCGCCCCCCCTGCCCCCCCCCCAAAGAATTTATTGCAAAGGAAAAAAAAGGGCAAAGCTTTGAGGGAAAGGATGGGCAAACGCCAAGGTGGTGGTTTGCACACAACAGCAGTCTGGATTTCTTTTTATGTATAAAACAGTAACTCTCCCGGCTCCGGGAGTGACAGTGATTATCATGCCCCGTTTCCATGGTGATCATCCTTATGGACTGTCTGTTTTAGAAGCTCCTCTGGAATGTCTCTTACTGTTGTTAAGGTCGTCTCTTTTCCAGGTGGTCAGTGATTTCCCCGAAGTACACTGTTGTCCCAGGGGATTTAAAAAATGGTGACTCAGGTCAAGCTTTAGCTGATCGTGTGTACTGCACTCTTGTCTTCGTTATCACCGGGCCGTTGGCCAGAGCAACCAGGAGCGCTGCGGGTCTGGCTGCCGGGTGAAGGACGCACGACCCCGAGTCTTGGCTGACCACTGATGGCGCAGCTGTGCGCACTCTCTGACCTTAACATTTCACCACGCTCTGTGGGGACTTTTATCTGAGACCTAACAGATGGTTATAAATGCATTGCACACCGAGGTCTTTAGATTGTTAACTGTAATTGGCATGTTGTTTTGATTCCCGTGGTCCCTCAGGCCATCTAATGTCTGACTACCTGCCTAAAATAAGGTCACCCAGCCAGGTCCGGGTTTCATCCCGGAGTCTCTGTTCCCAATCACTCGGCCACGTTCTGCTTCTGAGTAGTAATCAGCACTAGGAACCGAGGTAAAATACCAGCCTCAGGGTCATCAGGAGTAACATCGCCACCATCGGGGCGTTCAAGGCAACTCGCTAAGAGTGTCCCTCCTCATTTATTCCACCAAAACACACAGAGGATCGACTATGTGCCAACAACCCCATTTTACAGATGGAGGAGAGTACCATCCCCGCCCAACCTCTGCAGCGGGGCCTCCCTAGCCCACCGATGGGGGTCATTTGGTTAGCCCTCAATGACTCGGGAAAGCGGTGCCTACTGGCGCAGCACACGCCCACGTCGCCCGGGCGTCTCTGAGGAGCGGTTGGGGCGGGGCCGAGCCCTCTAGCTGCGGGCTCCGCGGCGGTTGGAAGCGCCCCTCCGCGCCTGCGCGCTGCGTGTCACGCTCGGCTTCAGGCGTCGGGGCGCGGTTGGCGGCGTCCGAAAGGAGCGCGCGCGCTTGCGCCGGCGTCAGGCTCGCTCACGCGCACCTGCGCTAGCGTCGGGCCCGCGCACGCGCACGGCAGCGTCGGCGTCGGCGGCGGTTCCTGCCCGGGGCTGCGAACAGCGGGCAACTCCGAGGGGGAGAGGCGGCGCTGAGGGAGTCGGCGAAGGCGGCGGCAGCAGCTTGGCGCTCGTGGCTGTCAGCCCAGCTCGCGTTGGGGCGGGCAGTTCGGTTGGAAGCCTGCGCGCTCGCGGGGGCGGCGGCGGCAACGCGAGGCCTGCGGCCTAGGCCTCGGCGCAGCGGCGGGCTCGAGTGTGGCGCGGAGCCGGCCCCAGGGCCCCGAGCGGCGGCACCATGAGTGTGGAGGCGTACGGGCCCAGCTCGCAGACTCTCACCTTCCTGGACACCGAAGAGGCCGAGCTGCTGGGGGCCGACACGCAGGGCTCCGAGTTCGAATTCACCGACTTCACCCTCCCCAGCCAGACGCAGACGCCCCCCGGCGGCCCCGGCGGCCCGGGCGGGGGTGGCGCTGGGGGCCCCGTCGGCGCGGGCGCGGGCGGCGCGACCGGACAACTCGACGCGCAGGTGAGCGCACATGGCGGCGCCGGAAGCCGCGCGGGTCCCACCTCTCGGGCCGGCCCGCTCCTCCGAGCCCGGCCCGCCTGCCCCGGGCCGGGCTGACCCGGGGCTCTCCCGCCCGTTCCGCGATCTGCCCGAGTCTCCGATCTCAGGTGACCAGAGCCCTGTCCCTTTCCGGGTGTGTCTGAGTTGACCTGCCCTGCTCGCGCTCTCTGGCCCGCCCGAGGTGACCCGTCCCCGAGTTCCTCAGCGCTTGGCGCCGGGGCCTGCTCCAGCCGGGCCTCGTCTCTGGCCAAGCCAGTCCGCCCGCCTTCCCCTCTGTGAACGCATCCTCTGCGCGCCCCTGGCTCCCCATTGAGGCACAGGGGGCGCCCGGGTTCCAATCTCCGTGGCCTGGGGACCCTAACTGAAGAGGGCCAGGCTCTAGCAGTAAAGACAAGATTTTTGCCTCCCGTGGTTGATCCACACACTCTCGGGCTACTGAGATTATTCAGGAGGCAGGTTGCGTTTTGTTTTTCCTCCTTGGGTTTGTTGCCTGTTGCTGAAACCGACCCGTTACGTAACTCTCCAGCCCTGTCCCCTGTTGTGGAAAAGTTGGGTTTGAGTTTGTTCCTCCAGTGGGACAGCAGTAGTGGTTTTACAGAAATGAGTGTGCCACGTTGGAAACTTACTTTGGTTGATGAGGCTGTTAAGTGAAGACTGTTGAGGTATTTTAAATCGGGGTTTGGCTGGTGAGAATTATCCGGGGCACATCCTGGGCCTGGGTTCCTGCCTGAGCTGTGGGAAGGGGACTGATTGAGGCCTTCGCCTGCGGTGCTGGGGAGTACGGCTGTCACCCTCCACATCTGATTGTCCTCCAGTGGCTTGCTTGGTGCCTGGCAAGGTTTATTTTTCTGAGTTTTCTGCCAAGAGGAGATTCAGGGCTCAGCTTGTCACAGGTGTCCCTTGATGTCTCCTTGTGCTCTGAGGCTGAGGGAGCCACCCCATCCTCCGCCGGAGTGAGCTCAGACACTTTCTGGGGTGCCTGGGGCCTACATACTAGGTGGTTGAGTCACTCCTGTGGGTAGACCACCCACTTAGGCTTTCTTTTAGCCCCTATTCGAAGGAGAAAACATTTGACTCATTCTAACCCCAAATTCCTTAAAATAGAAAGCTTGCTGGGTTGCGGCATCAAGGAGAACAGGTGTGCGCGTCTAGGTTTTTCTTTTTCAGTTTTATTTACATTTGGCAAATGGAGATAGGCAGAGGGGTGTTTGCCTGGAGACATGGTCCAGCTGCGTAGGCCCCGCCTCATTGTAGTTTCTCTACTTTGTAGACCTCTCTGGTTCCCCAGCTTAAAAACTGGGGGTGGCAGTTGTAATTTTGTTCCTTTTAGATGTGAGGAAATCGAGCTCCACGGGTGGATACGGCCAGACCATGCTGGGTATTCGTTGTGTCCAGCGCGAGTCTGAAGGCTCAGGCTCAGGGCCTTTGGGTCGGGCAGCCGAGGTGGTTCTGTGATGCAGGGAGCTGGGGTGGGGCGAGGGGAACGTAACAGTTTCATTGTGAGTCCACATAACACGACAAACCTGTGACAGCTCTGAGTTCTGCTGTGTTCTGTTGGCAATTAATGGAGGGGGTGCTGCATGCCTTTCTCTTTGAGTTGAAAAATAATCCATTCCCCTTCCTGCACCTGATGCTGAGCTGTAGGAACCGGAGTGGAAACCTCCATGGAGATGAACGTGGCGGTTGAGTTCTCAAAACACCAAAGGGCCTGTCCTCCCTTGTCTGAACTCCAGTGACCCGCCTACCTGTAGCCACCTGGGTTCCTGCTTGGGAAAGGGCAGTCTGCCATCCACTGTGTCAGGAGGAGGAGCTGAGCTGGGGATAGGAAAGGTGGGGATAGGAAAGAGGGGGCGAGCTGACTACCCCAAGTGCCGTCGGGACACTCTTCCTTGTTGTCCTTGGGTGCTGTGTAACCACCAGGGAGACTCAGCTCCGCTCTGCCTTTTGACTTTTTCCTGTTGGCTGAGCAGCTGCCGGCTCTCAAGGGCAGCCCCTTCGGTTGCACAGCAGCGTTAAAATTAAATTTATGTACCCTACAAAGCACACGTGTAAATTCACAAGTCAGGATCTGTTAGTGGATTCGGAGTTGAACAGCCCTCACCAAGATCAGTTGTAGAACATTTAGAGAGAAACTACGTCTTGGGCTCCCAGTCCTCCCTCCCTGACCCCAAGCCACCACTGGTCTTTAATTTTATGGCTACAGATTTGCTGCTTCTGGACGTTTCATCTCTGGGGGTCATGCTGGGTAGTGTTGGGTACCTGGCTTTTGTGTGTGTGCAGAGGGTGCTAGTGAAACCGAGGGGTGTGTGCCTGCTGTGCAGGCCCTCCACCACTGAGCTGCACCCTCAGCCCTGGACCTGGCTTCTTTCGCTTGGTCTGATGTTTTCAGAGTTCATCCACGTTGTGATGCCTTTTCATGACCAAGTAATATTCTATAGTAAAGAGGGACCTACCTATTGGTGGCCACTTGGGTTGTCCACCCTTTGCCTGCTGTGAACAGTGCTGCTGTGAACAGGGGTGTCCAAGTGGCTGCATAGATGTCTGTGGTGACATCATAGGTCTTGTGGCACCTCTGCAAGTAAGCCTTTAAAGAGTACTACCCTGTTCTCCAGGGTCTGTCCAGTCCTGATGCCAGTTCTGCCTGGACCAATTTTACACAGTGGATTTTCCCTTAAAGTCTGTTTAAAGGTGGAATGTGTATGCCAGCTGGGTGGGAGAACACAGTGGGGCTGATTCTTGCCGGACCCGGAGTGGTTCACATAACATTCATTTTCTTGGTGTGAGATAGAGCCTGGAGATCCGGGAGGAAGGTGCTGATACAGTCCTAGCAAGAGAAAGGACAGTTGTCTCTCAGAGCGGCTTACCCTTTCCTGGGCCCTTCTGCTTCCACGGGAAGGACACCTCGGAGAGCTGGGGTCGGGGACCTTTTGGGCTGGCCAGCTCTATTTCTTCCTCACCGCTGTTGCTATCTAGTCTCCTCCACACAGTGGCGTTAGGGTGAAAACCAAAGAGGAGGAAACACTGCCCAGTAAGCTACTGACATGCTCGCTGACACGTGCATGGCTCAGAAAATTACTCAGTGGGAGAAGCCTTTAGATAGGTGCACACACGCGCGTGTGTCACAATTCTGCCCGCTTCTGGTTCTGGAGGCGCCCGCTCACTGCCTCGAGGGGAGCAGACCCTGGGGAGGGCGGGAGCCACTGTGGCCGTCAGTGGTATGGGTGGTGGTGTGCATGTGTACCTGTGTCAATATGTGTTGCGTACTGTAAACACTCCATCCATGTGTGTCAGTACACCTCAGTGGGACTGCCGCTGGGATTCCCTCGGGAGACCACTATGCTTCCATCCCAGCGGCTCCATTCAAGTCTGAGGTGGGCAGCCCGCGAGAGGGGGGCCCCTGTCCTGTGCCACATGTTCTTCTCTGCTGGCGGCTACAACCATGGCCCCACACTCAGATTTTCCTCGGGAAGGCGGAGCTGCTTCCCTGTTTTAAGAGCAAGTTCTTTTGCTCCTCATGCACAGCCCCTCCCCAGCCACAACACTCTCCATGTGCGCTTCTTCCCGGTTCTTGTCTCGGAGATTACAGTCGGGCTGGCCTTTCCTCGTAATGAAATACTTAGGCTAAAACCCATATGAAAAGTTGCCATCTGCAGTGTGGTTCAAACCTTGTCCTGAGCATTGTCACAGTCCTGGCCAGCTCTCCCAGCGCCTCCTCGTCAGGTGAGCAGACTGGCTCCTCTGGCTGCCGGGCCCCGAGCCCGTCCATGGCCACACTGCCCCAGGTTCGCTCCCTGCAAGTGGTGAGTCGCACATGCGCGCTTCATTCCGCCCCTTTCTGCTGAGCAAACCTGCGCGGCTGTGACTGCAGCACCTGGAAAGAGGTGCTCTGCTCAGAGGAGTGGAGCAAACACGTGGCTGGTGCTGTCCCTGGCCAGTGGAGAGGGACTGGCCATTGCGGTTACAGCAGGCTGGGGCCACAGCTTCTGGTTTTAGTCCCAGTTTTGTTACTCAGATTCAGCGTGACAGGAGCAGCATCGTCGTACCGCTGTTAGCTAACAGAGTTCTCTCTCACCAAAGCTAAGTTGAGCAAAAAGAGACACTTTTCTCATTGCTTCTTCGAAGTCCTTCTGCGGAACCCTCTTGTTTACTGTGTACAGGTCATTTTTTAAGTAATCTCCCAGAGTTATGCACCCATCCCATTGCCAGTGGGGCACTCTGTGGTTTCTTTCCCTCGCCTCCCTGCTCTCCACCTTAGCTCCTGGGCTCTGCCGCTGCAGGTCCACAGCTCCAGTGTTGGTGCCTCTCAACAGTGTTGTGGTCTGGCCGCCTAGTGGGCCCATGTGTGGGATATGTGTCCCCAGGGGCAGGCCTGTGCCCGGTGTCGAGATGATGGCTCAGCCCTCGAGGATCCCTTTGTGGTGGCTTCTGTCTTTTGTGCCATCCGGGTGGCTGTGGGCAGTGGAGCTGGTGGCGCTGTGGAGAATTGCACAGCTACCCCACTTGGCGCAGTGAGGACCCTGGAGTGTGTGTAGCTTGGGAGCCTTGTGGTCCCCAGAACAGGAAGTGGCTGCTACGCAGGAGGCCTTTGTGCTTAGTGGTCCTGGTGTTGCTTCGGTGAGCATGCTAGGTACAGGGGTGGGCATGGGGTGTGCATGGCCAGGCCTGCGGGGTGGCTGGGTGCTGGGTGAGTGGGGCCAGGGCTGAGCGCAGGGTGTGGAGAGCCCCACACACAGGTGGAGTGGCTGTGTGCTGTCTCCACAGAGGGCGAGCACTAGAGCAGGCCGGCCCCAGGCTGAGTGGCCCCGTGGCAGGGCAGCGCTGTCCTCGAGGCTTCCCCAGAGCAGTGTGTGCACAGGCTGGAGGGGCGTGTTCAGGTTCGCGATTCAGGACTGGAGGCAGTGTGCCATTTCACCAGGGGAGTGGCTCTTCGTGGTCAAGACAGTCCAGCTGGTGGAGAAGGGCCACACGCGTGGCTGTCCGCCAGGGACCCAGAGCTGAGAGGCCAGCCCAGGCGAGCAGGCAAGGTGGTGGCTTTTCACAGCTCTGCCCTCACACACTGCCCAGCCTCCGAGTCTTCCTGGGCAGAGAGCTTTCCTCAGCGCAGAATGGGCTTCCTCCCGTGGGAGCTGCTGGGTCCTGGGATCCCGTTGCTGGCTGGTAGCAAACTGCCTTTCTGTGTGTGTCGGTCACGTAGCAGCTTGGGAGCTGGGGACAAGGCCAGCCTTCAGGACCCCTGCCTGTTGCCAGGCTACTGTGTTGACAGGCAGGTGACTCGTGTCGCCCCAGCCCAGGGCGGCCCCTCCTTCCAGCATCAGGAGTGCAGAGCAGAGCACTGGACCACAGCGGGCAGGGACAAGGTCCCTGGCCCTCGGCTCAGCCACTGTGCTGTACTGCACAGCCGCCTCCTCTTGCGTACCTGAATCTGAGGGTGACACAGACCCTGGGCCCGCTGCCGCCTCCTCCTTCTCCTCCTCCATGTGAAAGCATTGAAGAGGAGTTCTCTAACACAGAGCGCGCACCCTGCAGCTTGGTCTTTTCCATGCAGCAGTTGTGAAGGTGTTCCTCTCCTCTGGTTTGCTTGCTTTTCTCTCCCTCTCTCCCTCTTCCCCCCTCCCTCCAGGGATTGAACCCAGGTCCTTTGCACTGAGCTACATCTCCAGGCCTTTTTATTTAATCGTGAATTTGTAAACAAGGTCCTGCTAAGTTTCCCAAGCTAGGCTTGAGCTTGCTGTCCCCCTACCTCAGCCTCCCCGAGTGCTGGGGAACCAGGTGTGGGCCGGCACGCCAGGCTTGCAGGTGGTTTGCAGGCAGGCTCTGTCTCGCCGGCTGCCCCAGGTCCCTTTCGCCCCACAGTGTGCAGCTCGCACCCTAGAAGTAAAGGAGCGTGTCCCCTTCCCAGTGCACTGCTGCTGCTAGGCAGGCGTCTGCAGCGCTGGTCTCGGGTCATCCCATATGTGGAGCCCCTCACTCCACTACTGCTTCCTCCTGCGGGCCCCAGGGGGTCCGGCGTAGGGGGGCTAGTGTCCCCAGGTCCCCTTCCACAGCAGCCCCCCCATGCTTCCAGGTGGGGTTGCTTCTGAGTGCTGCTGTGAGGAGGCCAGGCCCCCCTGCAGCTGAGGAGGGTCCATCTCGGGGAGGCCGACCCCAGGGCCGTGAGGGGTGCTGGGAGCCGCACTGAGCAGGGCTGTGCTTCCACACAGCTGATTGGTGAGCTGCTTTTGTCCAGAAGTAATGTGGAAGGCGAGACTCAGCCGGGGGCCACTCTGCTGGGCAGGAAGTAGTAGGTCACCTTTTTGTAGGTTGAAAATGCCCAGATCCCAGTGCATCCACGTGGTTCACAGGGAGAGGTGAAGGCAGCTGGCAAGACCACAGGTCGTTTGCTGTCAGGATGGGTTCTGTCTTTGGAGGACACCATCAGGGCCCCGGGAAGTCCTTGTGTGTTAGGCGCGGAGCTCCTGAGGAGGCTGCGTGTAGTGTATCCCTGGGGTCTACCAGAGGCTTGGAAGGAGGAGCTAGGCACGTGCAGAGGAGCACCCGTGCACAGGCGCAGCCACTGGGTGAAGGTGTGTGGCAGCCGCTTCCTACAGGGTCAGGATTTTTCAGAATAAAAAGCAGGGAAATGTCAGGATTGTTTGCGGCCCCCATGCTCCACTTTAGTCCCACACTAGGAGAGTACATGATGAGTCACTTTGCATCTTAGCCTTCAGGATTTGGGAGAGAAGACACATTCATGTAGCCAGCACTGGTGGAGTCTCCTAGCTGACAGCGGGGAGCAGGACAGAGATGGTTGGGAGAGCCTGCCTGAGAAGTGTCACGTGTCTAAGACTCTGACGGGCATCAGGCTAGCCATGCTGAGGCCATGGGGCAGCGAGTGCAAAGGTCCTGGGGCGCTGGCACAGGCCGAGGCGGAGCCATGCAATGCTTATGAGGTTGCAGTGAGTCTGTGGTCTGAGAGTTCATGCCAGCACATTCAGGGGTAATTTTTGCATTTTGCACTTTGCCTCTGTGGGAGTGGGTAGTTTGCTTTCTTTTTCTTTTTCTTCTTCCTTCCTTCTTCTTCGTCGTCGTCGTCATCATCTTCTTCGTTGTCTTCTTCATCGTCTTCTTTGTCTTCTTCTTCGTCGTCTTCTTCTTTTTCTTTTTCGTCTTGTCTTCTCCCTACTAGTTCAGGCTGGCTGCCCAGCCTCCTCTGTAGGAATGAAATGACTTTTCTCCATGCTGCTCTCATGCATGGGCTGAGTTTTCTGGAAAGTCACTGTCTCTGTCAGGAAGCGCCCAGACCTTCATCAGCTCGAGGGCTCTCGGGTGGACCTTGCCGTTTCTGTCCTAACCAGGTTCATGTGTAGAGCCAGGACCAAGGACTTAGCCGCCCAGCCTGGGCCCTTGTGGGCTGGGTAGCAGGACTTGTTGCTCTCAGAGGCTGTGTCTAGAGCAGAGGGATGCGGACTGTTCCTGAGCGCCCTTGAGGCAGGGGCTGCAGGAGGCCCTGCCACCTCTCCCTGCTGTCTGGTCACTGCCATGGGTCACTGACCTCCTCTGTACCGAGTACTTTCCCTTAGTACTTTTTTTTTTTTTAATTTATGATCTGGGAAATGCCATCATTTACTCCAGATATTTTTTTTTTTTTTTGTACCGGGGATCGAACTTGGGTCCTTGCACTTTTGAGGCAGGCAGCGGAACCACTGAGCTAAATCCCTGGCCCATCCTTACTACTTTTTTTTTTTGGTACCAGGGATCGAACTCAGGACCTTGCATTTGTGAGGCAGGCGCGATGCCACTGAGGTACATCCCTGGCCCCCTTAGTGCTTTTCAAACTTACTTGATGATGTTTTCTGGGTCCAGATGTATTTTTGAAACTTGTCAGAGTGGTGGGAGAACTAACAATCCAGCTATAGAAGTCAGCTGGTAGCTGGGTATGGTGGTGCACGCCTGTGATCCCAGCACTTGGGAGGCTGAGGCAGGAGGATCACTGTGAGTTTTAGGCCAGCCTGGGCTACATAGTGAGACCCTGTCTCCAAAAAAAAAAAAGTCAGCCGGCTGTGTGACCAGATCACAGCTGTCGGGTGTGTACGCATGTGTAGAGTGCCAGCCAGTCTGGCTGGAGGACCCACTGGGGCTGAGGTCAGGAATCTTCTCTCCAGCCTGTCCAGTTTTCGAGGGCTGAGGCAGTGTGCCTGACTTCACATCCCTGCGTCCCTATGGTGCTGTCTTCCAAAGGCCCCAGAGCAGATGGGTTTTCCTGCTGGTGTCACGCCTGCGGCCCATCCTCTGATCAGACTTCCAGCCTGTGCACCCCTGGGCAGGAGAAGGCAGGGCGCTGTGCAGGAGCCGGGGGCACACGGTTGTCTATCATCCCTCCTCCAGCCAAGTCGTGCTCCATGCCACCAAGGGCACACCTCCCCCTCGGGGTTGGAACCCCGGGAGCGCCACTGGGTGGGGGTGCTGCACAGCCTTCTGGAGCCTGCTGAGAAGTGGAACTTTCCTGCTGGAAGCAGCCGCCTTGAGGCCAGACAGTAAGTGTGCTAGATGCTGGGGGACAGGAAGTGACTCTGGCTGTGGGATGCAGAGGCCACTGCAAGCTTGTGTGCAGGGCAGCTGCAGGCTGCTGCCCACTCAGGCCAACCCCAGTCCTGCCGCCACGCGGCACCCCAGCCAGGCGCACACTGCTGAGAGCCGGGGCTGCGTGCTCGGAGAAGGCGACAGCTGTGGGCAGCACCTCGCAGAAGCACACGGGCCATTCAGGAGGGGCCAGGGCCTGAGTAGGCAGGCGCAGCCCAGGCCCCGTGAGGTGCCACCAGCACTCGTCTGCAATGATGGGGGCCATCAGTGACGGCGCCTGTTGTGCATGAGAGGGTGTGAGCTGTGGGTGGGTGGGGTGTGATGGGGACTCACTGGGGAGCTGGCCTCAGACAGGCGACTGTGACCCCCCTGCTCAGGCAGCAGTGGCCGCTGGAGCAGCTGCTCACGCATTCTACTGGGTCAGCTCACCCGGGCCCTGAGGATCCGTGTCTCAAGGAAGCACCCGGTCAGCAGCGCGTCCTTGCACACATCTTTTTTTTAATTTAAATATGTATCTTTATTGGTACATTTTAGGTATAAAAATACATTTACATTTATCATTGGCTGTTTGTACCGGAACATGATGCATCTTAGTTTTGCTCACACATCTTGAGGAGGACTGGGAAGCAGGGCGGGAGGTGTCCCTCCACCACGTCCCCACACAGGCCTGCGCTGTTGCGGACAGCTGGGCAGCGATGGGTGTTACAGTCTGGGCTGAGCGTGGGGTAGACAGGGTTCCCAGCGGTCCTTGTGTGCCACAGCAGCCCTGGAGAAGCCCGGGCCTTGGGGTCTCATGGTGGCGGGACATCGGGGCAGGCATGGCTGAGGGTGTGGGTGTGGGTGTCCCACCCTGGGTGGCATGGCCTCTTCCAGGACGGGCTCCTAGATTCCCTATGAAGGAGACCTACTGCCTGCTCGGTACTTTGTGTCTCCACTGCGTTCTCGTCATTGCAGTGCGGTGCTCCTTGCTGCCGACCAGCCCTGTAAGGGGTGAGGTGTGAGGCGGCTCCCACTTCCAGGCCAGTGGGCTGTGTGTCCCAGGTGGTGTGTCCTGGGTGGCAGCGTCATGCACGTTCACAGGGCTCTTCAGGTGGCCCTGTGTGCTGCCTTCCAGTGTGGTGTCGTGTGCAGTGAGGCTCCAGCCTGGCATCTGTGCTCCCTATGCTGCTCAGTCTCTGGGCTCCTCCTCGTCTGCCGGGGCACAGCAGCGCACCCGGTGCTCAGAGAGCCCTGGTGGCCACAGGTGGTGCCACTGGGGTGCTCGTGTGGACTTGTTATAAAGTCGACCTGCTGCTTGTGGCCCTTGGGCCAGGAAATGAGCATTTCCCTCACTACCCTGTTGTGGGCCACAGACTGAGCTCTGTGGCCAGTGGCCCAGACCAAGCGTACGGTAGTTGGGGGTGGGGCCCAGGCATCACAGGAGGCCACATGCCTGGGCCCCGCAGGTGACACTGCCTCCCCCCAGGTTGGACCTGAGGGCATCCTGCAGAATGGGGCCGTGGATGACAGTGTGGCCAAGACCAGCCAGCTGTTGGCCGAGCTGAACTTCGAAGAGGATGAAGAAGACACCTACTACACAAAGGACCTCCCCATCCACGCGTGCAGGTGGGCGGAGGCGGGGGCCTGGGGCGGGGTTGGGACATCCCCTGCCACATCTGGGGGCCGCCCTCACACTGACTTGGGCGCAAGAAAGTTGCCTGTAAATGTCCCTGTTACTGGGGCTCAGCACCCTCTGACACCCTGAATTCACCAAGCTGGGGCACTTCCCCTGGTCCAGGGAGGCGCTCTGCTCATGGCCGCTGGGTGCCTGGGGCCTGGGAAGTGGGATGGCGTGGCCTTGAGGGCTCGGCAGCTAGCGGGAGCTGCAGGAGGCCTTCCTCTGGGGTGCACAGTTCTGGGGACAGTGGGGCCCATCTGGTGCAGACCTGCATGTCCCAATTTGGAATTCTCAGCTCCTTCCATCCCTTCCATTTGGGCTCATTCTTGGCTTTTTAGTCCTCTTACACAAAGGAATTGAGACCAAAGGAGATGAAAGGACTTTGCTCAGGGCACCCGGCCAGTCAGGGCAGCCGGGGCCCAGCTTGGCTCAGACTCCCGGCCGAGGCACGCTGCCCCTTGTGATGTGTCCACCAGGCTGTCCCCTCTGGCTGCTCGCTGGCCAGCTCTCCTGGATAGATGGCACCTCTTCCCCTGCTTTCTGGGCGACACATTGTGTTTTGGCTCTTTGTTGGTGCTGTGATTTGCGAGTGTTTTCTTGAGTGTGGTGGTGTTTCTGCTGCGTGCAGAGATGCCGTGAAATCGCCCAAGGAGAGCTGTAGGGGCTCAGCTGTGCAGTGAGGTGGGGTTCTTCCCTCTTTCCCCTTGGAGTAAGGGCTGCAAGCTGGGGGAGCTCCTAGCTCAAGGGCATTCTGGTGGAGACAATCTTGGGTTCGTACACAAGCATAGCTATTGGAGAGCCAGTGTTTTAGTATGTTGAGTTTCCGAAACCCCCCTGGGGGGTTCCTCTGGAGGCGCTCCTGGCCTGAGCTCTGGCCTTGGGGCGGCCCCGCAACTAGGGCCACACTGTTCCCTGGAGCACAGCGCCCTCTGCTGGAGACCGCTCAGCAGGCTGCCTCGCTGCGGGAGCCCCAGCGCCTGAAGCTTGGGGCTGGGGGAGGAACTGGAATCGCCTGGGAATGGGAGACCCCTGTACTTGGCTGGGTGCCCCCCACCCCAGCACCCAGGCTTCCTGGGTCAGGAGGCTTGTGAAGTTAACCCATGGGATTCTGTTACTGGGCTTGTTGGGTTTGAGTATGTGTTTAATGAAAAACTTAAAAATGTTGTAAGAGGAAGGAATTTTACATCCTGCCAAATTAAAACCAGAGAGCAACCTTCCAGCTTTAACTGATGTTTGGACTTTTTAGTTACTGCGGAATACACGATCCTGCCTGCGTGGTTTACTGTAATACCAGCAAGAAGTGGTTCTGCAACGGCCGAGGAAATACTTCTGGCAGGTAGATAATCAAGCCATGCATGTGTCTTTAATCAGCGTGTGCTTGGATTTGTGTGTAAATTATGGAAATGTTGAAGCAAAGCACAATATAAAATCATGCTAACAAACCTGGTTTTTTTCTTTTCTGTGACTGGTTTAACTTGAAACAGATGGTGGTGTGTGAACGCCTTAATGTATTTACCCTTGATTTATTCTCTGTGGTTCTTTTATTATCCAAGGAGGCTTGGGTTAATTCTTCTTCCCTATGTTTGTTTCTCTCTGCGAGATGAGTGGGGCACGCCCGTCCCGGGGGCCTGTCCGGCTGCTCCCAGGGTGTCCTGACACTGGGGGTCAGGGTCCTGAGAAGGCTTACCCGACCCAGGTGCTGAGCCGTCCGCTTACACAGGTTCGCTTGACTGTCGGTGTAGGCCTTCCCTTCCTGCTGTTGATGGCAGCAGCTGCGGCAGGATGGTGTCTTCCCGGGGCTGCGTTGGGAGAGGCTCCGGGGCCTTGCCTGTCTGTGGTGGCCCTGCTGGTGAGAGAGACCCTTAGGGCTGCAGGGACATGGGCGGGTCCACTTCGAGGCTGCATGGGCAGAGCAGGGGCTGCAGGTCCTGGGCACCCTGTGGCCAGCAAGGCAGCGGAATCTTCTGAGGATCATGGTTTGGAGAGAGAAGGTGTGACAAAAACAGGGCACAGGCAGGGGCACTTGTACAGAGCCCCAGGCCTCCTGTGCCCGCAGAGGAACGTGGACAGAGAGGGTAGACCTCATGTCCTCTCAGCAGGCAAAGGAGGGACCGATGTCTTAAGCAGTAACCGAGCCTCTAATGGCTGTTCACAATATTCTGGATGATTTAAATGTTGCTCTGTTGGCATGAGTTCTCTCGTGCAGGAAAAACAATAAAATCACACTCTTCTTAGCTGGCAACCCTGGCTTCCGGTCAGCACAGCCAAGAACAGGGAAGTGAACAGGGCTTCCAGGGAGAGGCGGCAGAGAGCCCCGCTGTGTGCTGTGCACGGCCTGGCCGGGAGAGCAGGCAGGCGCCTGACTGAACAGCTGCTGCAGTGCTGAGGGCCACACCGGTCAGAACGCAGAGGGCTTCATGGAGGCACCAGAGTTAAAGCTTGTGAAGGGCAGAGGTTTCCAAGCAGACAGAGAAGGCGCTGCCAGGAGGCCGGGGGCGTGCTCAGCGTCAGCGTGCGTGGTTGGGGAGCCCTCTGCAGATGAAGCCAGCGGGCCCTCAAGTGTGGCCAGCTCGGCTCTGGGCGGCTGTGTCCTGGCCATGTCACAGGCAGCAGGGAAGGAGCAGCGGCTGAAAGGGTGTCTGGCATAGCCCTGACCCCCTTGCTGTCTTCACTGGGCTCTGGCTTCTAATAGGTTCGGTTATTAGGACTTCCTGTCCTGAAGTCAGTCAGGGGGGCTGTTGCTCCTGGAAGTAGGCACTGGGGCCATCAAGAAGTGTTCTTGAAAGACTTGGAAAGCCGCAGCACAAGACTGTGAGCGGGGGACGGGGCCTCGTGGTGGAAACCTCGCTGTCCCAGCGCGTGCAGCCCTGGCCCCAGCCACAGGTTCAGTGCAGCCCGATAAGCTGGATTTCAGAAGGCAGGAACTGGGCAAACACCCCCAGGAACCACGTGAGCCTCGCCGAGAAGCATTCCTTACAAGTGGCTGGAGTTGGGGTTGCGTTTCCCACTCGGTGGGGAGCTGGTGAGGGGGGCCGCTCCTCGGGGATGCCAGATGGATGAGGTGTGACCGCCGCTGCTAACGGACCATGAAGGGTACCGGAACTCTAACAGGGCCCGAAGACTGGAAGTGGTGAAAAGCCAGACTTCGGGTGTTAACTCTCTATCATTTCCTGGTTTCAGCCACATTGTAAATCACCTCGTGAGGGCAAAATGCAAAGAGGTGACCCTGCACAAGGATGGGCCGCTGGGGGAGACAGTCCTGGAGTGCTACAACTGCGGCTGCCGCAACGTCTTCCTCCTCGGCTTCATCCCCGCCAAGGCCGACTCGGTCGTGGTCCTGCTGTGCAGGTGAGGAGCTGGCTCTTTGGGGCTGGGCCTGCTCAGTGTCCAGAGATGATTTGGGATGTGTTCTGGCAAAATCATAGAAACAACTCCCTAAAAGTCTCTTCTGAGTTTTAAGAGCTGAGAGCTCAGTTTCGTGGGGAGATGCGATTTATTACTGGCAAGTGAAGGTAATGCAGTTGCCTAGTAAAGCATGGGGACGGCCCCTCCGGCCACAGGGCCATCGAGGGGCAGGCACAGTCCTGACGGGCTCTGGCCCTTGGCCTCCACAGGCAGCCCTGCGCCAGCCAGAGCAGCCTCAAGGACATCAACTGGGATAGCTCGCAGTGGCAGCCCCTGATCCAGGACCGCTGCTTCCTGTCCTGGCTGGTCAAGATCCCCTCGGAGCAGGAGCAGCTGCGGGCACGGCAGATCACAGCCCAGCAGATCAACAAGCTGGAGGAGCTCTGGAAGGTGAGGCTGCAGCGCCAGCCGGCTAGGACCCTGGCCTTGCCCAGCGGGGCTGTGCTCATCCCAGTCTTTGTTTTCTTGCTGGGAGAGGGTGTGGGGTAGAAGCAAAGTTTAGGCACAGTCCAGTGGCAGACATAGCATGAAGTCAGGCAAGGCCACAGGTGTGAGTAAACCCAGGGAGCACTCTGCATGGCGGCGCAAACCTGTAATCCAGCTACTCAGGAGGCTGAGGCAGGAGGATCCCAAGTTCGAGGCCAGCCTGGGCAACTTGGTCAGATCATGTCTCAGTGAAATTGTAAAAGGGCCTGGGGTTGCAGCTCAGTGGCAGAGTGCTTGCCTGCATGCAGCAGGCCGTGGGCACCATCCCAGCACCACAGAGACTGAGGGAACAGCAGCCCTGTAGGAGGGAGGTGGGGCAAGGTACCACAAATAGGGAAAAAGGAGAGGGTCTCGGGGGGGCGAAGAGCAGGGTTCCTGCCACCTGTCCCGGGCCCGGCCCTTCTCCTGGAACCCCCTCTCTGGACCTGAGGGCTTTGTGGTCCTGTCACTCCTACTGACAGGGTTCATTGACACCCACAACAGAATCTTAGCTAGGATCTGAATTTTACTTGGCTCAACTCAGAGTGTTTTCAGGCGCTGTCTGGCCTGGTTCCTGGGCACTTCCTGTTGCCCAGGTTACCTAGCTGCTCCTGGGCACTGTCCCATCTTCTGGTGCATTGTGATCAGGGTGTCAGCTGACATGGCGCTGGGCCGGAGGAGCCACCTGCCGCAGGCGCCTGGCTACACCCTGAGCTGTGTAGGCAGCTTCAGCCAGATGCTGGTGCCCTGTCACCGTGGTGCAGGGACACTGGGTGGGGCCTGGTCTCAGCCTGGTATCCAGCTCCCTTGTCACCAGGGCTGTCATTGCTACTTGTGGCGTGGCCATCACTCATGCTTGGCCAGCAGGGGGCACCTGACCTGACCCTGGTGCTGTGTGCTGTGTCCCTCTGCTCCCTGCCGGGCCCTTGCTCCTTGTACGCGAGTAGAGACAGGCTGAGCCCGGTGCTGTTCTCATCCTCAGGAAAACCCTTCAGCCACCCTGGAGGACCTGGAGAAGCCAGGGGTAGACGAGGAGCCGCAGCACGTCCTGCTGCGCTACGAAGATGCCTACCAGTACCAGAACATCT
The DNA here is from genome assembly GCF_000247695.1 of Heterocephalus glaber. Next base: position 1,925,759 of record NW_004624908.1, read on the forward strand.
TCGGCCCCCTGGTCAAGCTGGAGGCCGACTATGACAAGAAGCTGAAAGAGTCACAGGTGACCTAGCCTTGTCCTCACACAGCGTCTCTCCTAGGCTCAGGGCTGACCACCCACCTGGAGCCGCACCGCGGGAGCGCGTGCCGTTTGTGATTCAGCAGAAGTCGCCCGCAGTCTGCTTTACAGCTTTACCCACAGCCCGAGAGCCTGAGCTCGTGCTGGGGCCCAGGCAGCCCCGACTTCCTCTCTCCCTGCAGGCACCCTCGTGCCCCACAGAAGCCCTGTGCAGGCGACACTTGCTGCCAGCTTGGCCGGGACCTGCTCTGGGCGGCGGGTCCGTGCACCCCAGGTCCTGCTGCGCAGCTGCCAGCCTTAGGCTAACGGGGCTCTTGTTTTCCATGTGTTCAGACGCAAGATAACATCACGGTCAGGTGGGACCTGGGCCTTAACAAGAAGAGAATCGCCTACTTCACTTTGCCCAAGACTGACTCTGGTAATGAGGATTTAGTCATAATTTGGTTAAGAGGTGATTTTAAGTTTTAAAATATTTGTGACCATAAGTAGCATAAGATTCCTAGTTCGCCCTTGTACAGTGTCCCTTCTTTTGCGTCCTCGCGGGGAAGTGTGGCGGGTGTGGGCGCTCACACACGTGCTCTCCTCGCAGACATGCGGCTCATGCAGGGGGACGAGATCTGCCTGCGCTATAAGGGGGACCTGGCACCCCTGTGGAAGGGCATCGGCCACGTCATCAAGGTCCCTGACAGTATCCTCTGCACAGAGGGCCTGGTGGGCCCTCCGCCCTGGGGAGCACAGGTGCTTAGCCCCGGCTGGCCGAGGCAGCCAGGTGTTCGAAGTGCTGAGCAGGAGGGCGGGAGGCAGGCAGACAGATGCAGGGCTGCCGGGAAAGGGCGAGTCGGCTTTGAACGAAGAAGCAAACTTAACTCAGCGCCCAGATTACGGTGATGAGATCGCCATCGAGCTCCGCAGCAGCGTGGGCGCTCCCGTGGAGGTGACGCACAACTTCCAGGTGGACTTCGTGTGGAAGTCGACCTCGTTTGACAGGTGCCTCTGCCCTCCGCCCTCCACCCTCGGGTGCCGCTGGTCCCCTGCACTGTCACCCTCTGTGGTCAGGGTCGGGACCTGACGCAGGCCTTGCCCTCCAGGATGCAGAGTGCGCTGAAGACCTTCGCGGTGGACGAGACCTCCGTGTCAGGCTACATCTACCACAAGCTGCTGGGCCACGAGGTGGAGGACGTGATCATCAAGTGTCAGCTGCCAAAGCGCTTCACTGCGCAGGGGCTCCCCGACCTCAACCACTCGCAGGTATACGCTGTGAAGACTGTGCTGCAGAGGCCGCTCAGCCTCATCCAGGGCCCGCCTGGCACGGGGAAGACCGTGACATCTGCCACCATCGTCTACCACCTGGCTCGGCAGGGCAACGGGTATGCGTGCGGCCCTGGGTGAGGCGGGGCCTGGTGGGTTGTGGCACGCACGTGATGGCAGCGTCACCAGGCTATTGGCACGCGACAGCCAGGCCTGCTGCCTCACTGTGCAGCCAGGTTGGTGTGTCCCGCATTGTGTTCTGCCTTGGTGTCTCGGAACTGTGCCCTGTCGGACGGACAGGAGGATGAGGGTGGTGTGGGAACAGCCCAGCAGGAGACCGGAAGCCGGGCCCCTGGCTCATCTGTGCCTTGCAGCATCCACCAGCCTTTGCGGGGCTGCTCCGCACAGACACGAAGGCACTTATCTCCTTGCAGGCCTGTGCTTGTCTGTGCCCCAAGCAACATCGCCGTGGACCAGCTGACGGAGAAGATCCACCAGACGGGGCTGAAGGTCGTGCGCCTCTGCGCCAAGAGCCGTGAGGCCATCGACTCCCCGGTGTCCTTCCTGGCCCTGCACAACCAGATCAGGAACATGGACAGGTGGGCATGGCGGCCAGGCACCCTGGGCGCACACAGCCAGGCCAGGCTGCTGCCTGGTGCTCACTTGAGTGTGCCCGTAGCATGCCGGAGCTACAGAAGCTGCAGCAGCTGAAGGACGAGACCGGGGAGCTGTCGTCCGCTGACGAGAAGCGGTACCGGGCCCTCAAGCGCACGGCGGAACGGGAGCTGCTCATGGTGAGCCCCGGGTCTGTGCAGCCTCCCTGGGCCCCTCGGGGCAGCTGGGCATTTTGGCCACACAGCCAGGGGTGCCCAGGTCTCCCAGGCCCTCGGGACCTGGTCTGCCTGAGGCCGGTCTGGAAGGGTCTGTCCCACTCCATAATGACCAGCCTGCCCACCAGGCTGGGGTCTAGGGCTTCATGCAGGTGTGCCTGCTCAGCTCTGCCCCAGACGCTGCACAAGCAGCAAGGCACAAGTTCCCACTCTGTGAAGACCCCACTGCTGCCCGAGTGCAGCCCTGAAAGCTCCCGGCCACTGCTGCCTGACCGTAGACACCATGCAGGAGGACGGCCTGTTTAGCCATGTCAGGGAGGCGTGGAAGGGACCCGGGACACTGGCCGAGTGGTGCCTGATGCCTCTGTCCCCACCCCAGAATGCTGACGTCATCTGCTGCACCTGTGTGGGCGCCGGTGACCCGAGGCTTGCCAAGATGCAGTTCCGCTCCATCCTGATCGACGAGAGCACCCAGGCCACGGAGCCTGAGTGCATGGTGCCCGTGGTCCTTGGGGCCAAGCAGGTGGGCCTGCCGCTTGGGTTGTGCCATGTGGACCCTGGGCCCCGGCCCCTGCCCTGGTGCTGGGCTCTTTGGTGCTTGAGGTTCCCAACGTGTGTGGCCTCTCCCACAGCTGATCCTCGTGGGCGACCACTGCCAGCTGGGCCCGGTGGTGATGTGCAAGAAGGCGGCCAAGGCCGGGCTGTCGCAGTCCCTCTTTGAGCGCCTGGTGGTGCTGGGCATCCGCCCCATCCGCCTGCAGGTCCAGTACCGCATGCACCCCGCGCTCAGCGCCTTCCCGTCCAACATCTTCTATGAGGGCTCGCTGCAGAATGGCGTCACTGCAGGTGACAGGCTCTGTGGGCTGGGGGGCACGGAGGGCCCCTGAGAGGCAGGCTGTGTGGGCTGCCGCAGAATGTGGGCCTGCAGAACAGGCTTCCATGGACTCGGGATGGCCTCTCAGCTGCTTGCACAGACTGGGGGCGCCAGGCCAAGGCTGCGGGTCCCCTGACATGTAGCACCCTGCCCACCTTCCCGTTGCTGGGACCATGCACTGTTGTTAGAAATGCCCTGGAAGAGCGAGGAGGACTGGCCCAGCCCCCAGACATCCTCCTTGTCTCCACGTGACAGGGAGGCGAGCGCCTGGGAGGCACGTGATGTGCAGGCACCTGCTCGCGCACACCGCTACACCAGGCACATGTCCAGGCACACCAGACCTGTGTGTTGGAGGAAAATGGCTGTGCGTGCACAGGCTGTTGTCCTGGGACTCAGGAGGCTGAGACAGGAAGAGTGCAGCTTTGTGTGAGAGCCCTGAAGATTCAAGTGTGCAAGTGACACTGAGGGGAAGCTTAGCGGTGCCTGGTGATTAGGGGTCCTGCCCATGGCGGTGACAGGGGGCTTGTCTTCGCCGCTGACGTGAAAGCAGTCACGTGTGGAAGCTCTGTGCGACTTGGGGCGCAGACACCCCACACACCCAGCACGAGTGTCAAACGGTCGTCCCACCTGCCAGGAAGGCCACAGGAGGCAGACTCAAGCTGGGCCCTCAGGATGCTGACCTGCCAAACTGGGTGCCAGGGCCCTGCTCCTTTTCTTGGAAAATGGCTACTTTTCATAGGAAATTGTATTTATAGTTAGAAGTTTTGTGCTTGTGTACAGCACTGGGGATTGAGGCCCCGGCCTTAGCACTGAGCTACATCTCCAGCCCTTTGTACTTTGAGACAGGATCTCACTGGTTCCTAGCTAAATTGCCCAGACTACCCTTGCACTTGGTGATCCTCCTGCCTCAGCCTTCCAGAGGGCTGGAACCATTCCTGGCCAGGTTTATTTTTAAACCAATTGTTATGCACTTTAAATTTCTGAGTTTTGAAATATGATTAACATAGAAGCTTCTCAGCTTTTCAAGAACATGAAGTCCTGCTTAGAGCAGCACTCAGGATCACTCTGGAGCCTACAGGGTTGTGTTTAGCCTGTGCTGCCGAGAACAGCTTCTGGGCCCAGGGAGGGGAGAACGCCATCTCTGCACGCCCTCCCTGAACGACCCTGCTCAGTGCTGGGCATCTGGGGCTGCACTGACCGGGCGTCTGATCGAGTCCCCTGTGTGGACTGGGGACCCCAAGGGCTCCCTGGAAATGCCGTGACTGTCCTCTGAGGTGACACGTTGCCCCCCCCCCCCCGCCCCGGCAGCCGACCGTGTGAAGAAGGGTTTCGACTTCCAGTGGCCCCAGCCTGACAAGCCCATGTTCTTCTACGTGACCCAGGGCCAGGAGGAGATCGCCAGCTCGGGCACGTCCTACCTGAACAGGTGAGCACAGCCAGGGCCTGCTTCCGCTTTGCTGCCAGCGCATCTGTGTGCAGGGTGCTTTCTGTCTTGTGCCTCCCTGGAAAAGGATGAGGAAGCCGGGGCCTGGGCACCCTGGGTGTGGTGGTCGCCGCCAGCTGGACCTTGGCTGCTTCACACAACCCCCGAGGGCCCAGGTGCAGTAGGCAGTGCCCCCGGCCTCACGCCCTGGCACGCGTTCGCAGGACGGAAGCGGCGAATGTGGAGAAGATCACCACCAAGCTGTTGAAGGCCGGTGCCAAGCCTGACCAGATCGGCATCATCACGCCCTATGAGGGCCAGCGCTCCTACCTGGTGCAGTACATGCAGTTCAGCGGCTCCCTGCACACCAAGCTCTACCAGGTGGGCGCACGGCCGCCTCCGAGGGTGCAGACTGCCAGCGTGTGGCCAGGCAGGAGCCGAGGGGCCGAGTCTCGGGCGCGCAGGAGCAGCCGTTAGCTGGGTGCAGGGTCACAGCCCTGGGAGCCTGAGGCAGAGGACCGGGGGGCCAGGCTGCACTGGCTGCGCAGTACAACTGTCTCACGGGGCTTCCTTGGGGTGTTTTCAGGGCCGGCTGGCAAGGCTGGGGAGCGAGGGAGCAGCTGGTGGCCATGCCGGCCCAGTGCTCGTGCCTTTGCTACCCCGAAGTGCCCCGTGGGCCCTGGCCAAGAGTGCCAGTGCGATGGTTTCCACTCTGCTTCTTGGGTTTTCCAGACTCGAGTGTGTGTCCTTGATTATGGGGAGCGAGAGGAACCGGGGCGGGGTGCGGCTCACTCACTGTGGCGCCCTTGCCTGCCGTGTCCCAGGCACCCTCCCTGTGTTGCCTGCTCTGTGCGGCCGGAGGGCAGCTGCCCCTGATGTGGTCACCACACCCCTTTCAGGAGGTGGAGATCGCCAGCGTGGACGCCTTCCAGGGACGCGAGAAGGACTTCATCATCCTGTCCTGTGTGCGGGCCAATGAGCACCAAGGAATCGGCTTTCTAAACGACCCCCGGCGCCTCAACGTAGCCCTGACCAGAGCTAGGTAGGCCAGCACCGGACACCTCCACGCCTCTGCGCCCGCTCGGTGCTGTGCTCCCGGGTCCCGAGGCGCCTGGCAGGGCCCACAGCAGAGGGTGTTCGTGTCCTCTTGGACCTCTCATCTAAGGGAGGGTCTGGCGGCCCTCCTGGCAGGACTAGGACCCTGCCGAGTTGGTAGTAAGAGGGACCCCGTGGGAAAGGTGGCCACCGAGTGGGCAGGTAGCTGTCCCCTCACCAGCCGGACGTCTTGGGACGCAGCCTGCATGCCAAGAGGACTGCAGTGTAAGGCTGCGGCCCAGTTCTTCCCCCATTGTCACCCCGACCCTCAGCTGCCTCCCTGTCAGATGGCCCGCATTAGGAGCTGGCTGGCAGCGGCAGGGGCTTCGTCCCCAAACTCATGCACCTCCCAGGCCCGCCCATCCTCAGCCTGGATCCATCTGGTCTGCCGCCGGGCCTGACTGCCGTGCCTTGCTGGGCCTGCAGGTACGGCGTCATCATCGTGGGCAACCCTAAGGCACTGTCGAAGCAGCCGCTGTGGAACCACCTGCTGAACTACTACAAGGAGCAGAAGGTGCTGGTGGAGGGGCCGCTCAACAACCTGCGCGAGAGCCTCATGCAGTTCAGCAAGCCGCGCAAGCTGGTCAACACCATCAACCCGGTGAGCTGAGCGCCCTGGGAAGCCCGGGTGGGACTCGAGGGAGTCACACGGCTGCAGCTGGGTCCCTGCCGGAGGTCAGGAAACTGGCCCCCCGCTGCCAGAGTTCACACCCTGCCACCTCCAAGCCACCAGGTCTGTGGGAAGGTTCTCTTATGTTGACGCGACACATTCCTCCCCTGTGTGCGATTTTGCAGGGGGCCCGCTTCATGACAACTGCCATGTACGACGCCCGGGAAGCCATCATCCCAGGGTCCGTGTACGACCGCAGCAGCCAGGGTGAGTCCTTGTGCTGGGGGACCTGGCCGTGACTCTGACTCCCTCAGGCCACAGCAGCCCGCCTGAGGCAGGGACGCTTCTTAGTGTCCCTGCTGGGAGCTGGAGGGCTGGCGCCTTTCTAGCTTGGCATATCTGCCTGAGGCCCCCCGGGCAGCCCTGATCTCTGCCCTGTGCCCTGTGCTCGTCTCTGAAGTGCTGTCAGCCTGCGGCCTACAGCCTGCGGCCTACAGCCGGCCCTGTGGCTTGAGCACACTCTGCGGAGGGAAAGCCCCCACCCTTCACCCCGAGCCCCTGCCTGGCTGCTTCCCTGCTGCAGCCCAGCCCCAAGGAGCGGCCCCGGGCCGTTTGCTCTCCTTCCTTCTTGTCCCACCTGGCCCTCTCCCTGGCCGTGTGCCCAGCCATCATGGGCCTCACACCGTGGGCTGTGTTCTTCCATGACCATGCGCCCCAAGGTCCCTTTGACAAGGGAGCAGTGCTGTCCTGGGCCTGCTCCTGTGCCTCCCCGGCCCCTGCAGTGCCCTGGGTGCGAAGGTCCGCCTGCCTTTGTCCCCACGAGGACGCCCAGTGTTCGCTTGCTGTTTGGTGGGGCCTCATGGAGCATGAAGGGGTTTGCTACTGAAAGGGCTTTGCTGGCAAATGCAACGCAGGTTTCAGTGATCCTCATCAGAACCGAACGAGGGTGGCATTGGGGTCGGGGCAGACGGACCGCAGGCAGGACCAGCGTTCCAGTCACTGTCCCCAGGGCCTGACGCCTGACGCCCACTTTGTCCCACAGGCCGGCCCTCAAACATGTACTTCCAGACCCACGACCAGATCGGCATGATCAGCGCCGGCCCAAGCCACGTGGCCGCCATGAACATTCCCATCCCCTTCAACCTGGTCATGCCGCCCATGCCGCCGCCCGGCTACTTCGGACAGGCCAACGGGCCGGCAGCAGGTGAGCGCCAGCCATGCCGCACCTCGCCCCATGCGGCCCTGCCCTGCCTTTCGGGTCGTTGGACTTCTTGCTCTCTTTCAGGCCGGGGTGCCCCGAAAAGCAAGACCAGTCGTGGGGCGCGCCAGAAGAACCGCTTCGGGCTCCCCGGGCCCAGCCAGACCCCCCTCCCCAGCAGCCAGGCCAGCCAGGACGTGGCATCGCAGCCCTTCTCGCAGGGCGCGCTGACGCAGGGCTACATCTCCATGAGCCAGCCCTCCCAGATGAGCCAGCCCGGCCTCTCCCAGCCCGAGCTGTCCCAGGTGAGCCCCGCGCTGCTGCCACTGCCCTCAAGTCCCGAAGGGAACCCCGCTGCCCGCACAGGGTCTGTAGCCCTCCGGGGCCATGCACACCTCGGCCGCGCACTCTCCTGCCTTGTCTTTCAGGACAGCTACCTGGGTGATGAGTTTAAATCCCAGATCGATGTGGCGCTGTCCCAAGACTCCACGTACCAGGGAGAGCGGGCGTACCAGCACGGCGGGGTGACAGGGCTGTCCCAGTACTAGAAGGCAAGCGTCCTGTGCCTGCCCCCGGGAGGAGTCAGGAGCCGCGGCAGGGGCCCTGGACACGTGGGCCAGCAGTGGTGGGGCCCCTGGGCCCCTGCCTGCTGGGCTCGGTGCCCCCTCTGGCAGCGTGCGGGTCAGGGAGGTGCCGCGGTGCCCTGGGCCTGCCCCTGCGGCTGCTGACACCCGTCCTGTCCCGTCCCGTCCCATCCCATCCCACAGGTGGTGGCGGAAGAGCTAAGCTCCGTGGCTTAGTGCATCAGCATCTTATTCTGGGTAATAAAAAATAAAAATAAATGGATACCTGTTTTCCACTGCTAAAACTGAAGCACCACTGTGTGAGCAACAGGAGAGGGAGAGGAGCAGCCGAGGGAGAGGAGCCAAGCAGCGAGCGCCCCTGTGGGCACGCGGCGACGGCAGCGGCGCAGGAGAAGGAGAAGGGAGAGCGGGAGGTGGCAGCCGCAGGAGCCTGTCAGGCCCTGCCCAGCCCGTCACCTGGAGGCGCAGCCCGCCCGCCCGCCGCGCACACCTGGGCCCGCGACCAGGCGGAGGGAGAAGACCCTCATCTCAGAGTAGCCCTTTCTCTGTTTTTGTTTCTTTCTTTTCTCTTTTATTGAAAGGGGACTACGTTTTAGCAGGAAAAAACTTCGCATTTCTGTGCCCTAGCAGGCTCCTGGCGGTGGCCATGCCAGCCGGGCCCGAGGAGCATGGCTCCTGGACTGCCCAGGTCCCCTGGCCTGCATTCTGAGGGGGTTCATTGAAAGAAAATACGGTGTTTGGGGTTTTTCTGTTTGTTTTTTTAAAGATTTTTCAAAGAAGTACTGAAAACTACTTTTCTAAGTTTGTGTCTAAGATCTTAGTGGTGGACCTGGGAGTCGTGAGCAGCTTCCAGAAACGAGGCGTCAACAGGCAGCACCTGGAGCCGGAGCAACGCCGACCGTGGTCTCAGGAGGATGGTGGAGGTCTCGCTTCAGGGCCTTCACGCTGAGGGCAGCAACCAGCCCAGAGGCCCAAGTCTGCCTCCGAGGACTGAGGAGATCGGCTGCCCCGCGCCGCCATGGACTGGCCGGGCCCTGGCCGCCGCTCGGAAGGTGCTCAGCCCACTGCACCCTCAGCCAGGACAGGCGGGGCAGGAGGTGCCGATGCCGGGCCAGTGGGTTTATCCCTTAGGAAGTGGTGGAAGGTGGCCGCCAGAGGGCTGGCCCCATCCCCGCAGGCACCAGTCCTGTGCTGGCCACGTGCTCGCGCCTGGCAGCCCAGCGCCTGCTGGCCCGGCTTGCCAACTGAGGGTTTGTGCTGGGGCGGCTCTGCCGAGGGGCCCGGAGCAGTCGCGCCTCTGGACAGACGCAGGGCAGAGGTGCAGAGGCAGCGAGGGTGAGAGCTGCTCCCTGCACGGGGTCCTCTTCCCCAGGCCCCGGCCCCGGCCTCCCCTTCGTGCACAGGGACGCGCCGGTCGCCTGCTATGGGCAAGGACGCTGCCATCCGCAGGCTTGTGGTTCCCTTTCGAAGGCCGCCGGAGGCAGCCCGGCTAGGCCCCACCGTTCCCGCCCGCTTTGCCTCCGCTTGTACCCTTGCTTTGCCCTCCACCTTCCCGGCGGCAGTCACCCTTTCACCAGTCGACAAGCATCCGTACCAAGGCAACGTAACTTGGTTTTTGGTCAATTTGTTTTAAGCTCTTTTGTCACCAATAAAATCTTAATAAACAGTTCCTGCCTTTCCATGAGGCTGGCATGACTGTGTGGAGAGCGAGGGCATGGGTGGGCCGGCGGGTGGAGCGGAGTGGGGACGGGCAGGAGCAGGGGATGCTGCCTCGGCAGGCACCGCAGACCGCTGAGGCCCGGGCCCTCCCCGCGCCAGGGACGAGGAGACCGCGGGGGCCCCTGCTGTCAGCGGCAGCCGCACTCGTCCACCACCATGTCCTCATAGTGCCGCAGGACCACGTTGTCGCTGTTGTCAAAGAAGAGCACGGAGATGGGCGACAGGCGCGCGGGCACGCAGCAGGGCAGGCCGCCGTTGCCGGGCACGGCCGCGTGCATGAGCGCGCGCAGCACGGCGTGGTTGAGCGCGGGAGGCGCCCCGGGCCCTGGCAGCGCGGCGGGCAGCGCACAGTGGCCCTGGCAGTAGTTGGCCAGGAAGCCGCGCGGCGCGATGACCCAGCGGTGCCAGCCCACCTCGCGGAAGCTCACGTACAGTCGTCGCGCGCGACATGCGCCGCCGGGGACGCCGCCCGCCGTGGGCTCGGCCTCGCGCCTGGGCCGGGCCAGGGGGTGGCACAGGCGCGGGTCTAGGGTCACCAGCAGCAGCGCGGCCTCGACCAGGCGCGCGCAGGCGGCAGGCGCTCGGGGGCGCAACACCAGCACCAGGCTGAGGCTGCGCGGCGTGGGCGCGTGCGGGGCCCAGGCGGCGACCGGCAGCTCGGCGTGCACCGGCGGCCCCAGGGCGCGCACCTCCTGGCGCAGCAGCACCGGCCCGGGGCCCGCGCGCGCCACGCTCAGCTCCCAGCCGCTGCCGGGTGCCACCCCCGGCCCCGCCGCCTCGAAGCGCAGCTCCAGGCGAGCGAGACTCGCATGCTCCAAGGGCTCCACAGCCGACAGGTCGAAGTCCACGGTCTGCTCGGGACACGGCTCCGAGGCCGAGGAGGGCTCCGGGGGCCGAGCGGGCGCACCTGGGAGGCAACGGGAGAAAGGTGAGCGCCGAGTCCCCGCCAGAGGGTCCCCGCCAGAGGGTCCCCGCCGAGGCGCCAGCTGCAAGGAAGGGGCGCTGTGGGGTGCAGGGGGCTGCCCCGCGGGGTCATCCGCAGGGACATCCGCGGGATGGTGTGAAGGGCTGGGGGCTGTTCTGAACCTCCAGGCGGGGTCCCCGCAAGCAGAGGCGCGGCGTGGGGACCCGGAGGGGCGCCCCTGTCCCCCCCTCCCGCCCCGGAGGTCTCGCCCTGGGCTACCGAGCCCCCGCGCAGGCCCCACTCACTGCGGTCCGGTATGTGGCGCACGATGTTCCCGGCAACCCCCAGCTCCTCCACGTGGCACGGTCTCGGGGTGGCCCCTGGGGACTTCCGTCGCGGGCCAGCCCTGGCCTCCTGGGGGTCGCGGCGGCGAAACAGGCGCCACATGAGCGGAGGTACAGGACGGGCCTTGGGGGCGCCCCGGGGCGCGTCACGCAGCCCGAGCGCCTGCAGCAGGGCGATGGCGGGGCGCGGGGGCTCGGGGGCGCTGGCCGCAGACGGCGAGGGCAGCAGGGGCGCCAGGAGCAGCAGCAGCAGGAGGAGGAGGTGGTGGCGGGAACCACAGCGCAGCGGTAGCATCTTCCGGGCAATGGCTGGGGACGGGGTCCCAGCGGCCAGGACCTGGGCTGGGGGCGGGGCCTGAAGGGCGGGGACCGGGTAGGTGGTCCGGAGTTTCTGGAGCCCTGGAGGGGTGGAGATGGACGGGGCCAGGGTCCCGGGAGGTGCGCCCCGTCCCAGGGGTGTGGCTTGGGTCGCGGGGCGGGGTCTGGGGCGGGGCAGGCTCCTGGGAGGCGGGGCTGGGCCGAGGGGTTCAGAGGCGCTTGTCCTTCACCAGGCCGTTCCGCAGCGGCTTCCTGGGGACCACAGCGCGGCGCAGGTTAGCCGGGGCCTGCGCCCCCTCTAACACCCGGATCCTCCAGCCCTCCCCACCACCCACGGTCTCGCCCCTCGACCGCTTTACCCGGCCTGGCCCTCCCCGCCGTGGGCAGCTCCTCGCTGCCCGTCAGTACCCGCCTCTGTACCCTTCCCCGCTCCCCAGGCCGCTGCGAGCAAAGCCAAGTCGCAGCCTGAATGCTTGGTGCGGAGCCTGGCTCCGGCGAAGGGAAAATTTGCGTCAGGCTGTTGGTGCCCACCTGGAGCTCCCATGGAGGGGCGCCCGGGACGGTGGCTGCCTGTCTCCAGCCTGGGGACACCTTTTCCCCATCCAAGTCCTAACCAGGCCGACCCTACTTAGCTTCCGAGATGGGGGACTCCGGGGTGCCATGGCTGTAGACAGGCACCTTTCCTTAGAACTCACATTTTCCAGAAAAACAACGCCAGGGAGAGGGGTGGTCCCTCCTGTTCCCTCTGCCGCCGCCAGAGGCCCCACTTCCCGCGAGTGCCCACGGCCGGGCCCCAGCTGTCCCCTCCCTGCAGGCCTGGCCGGGAGGTTCCGGCCGCCAGCCACGTGCAGACCGCTGGAGCCTGAGGCCCGGCCCGAGGCTCGGGCTCCGCGCATCCGGGCAACACCGCCGATCCACACGGCACTGCCAACTGCACACAAGCAGCGCCTGCGTGGTGTCCCCTCAGCCCCCCGGCTTTGTGCCTCTCCAAGACCCACTGTCCCAGAGGAGGCCTCTGCACTTTATTCTTGAGACAGCGTCTCCCCATGTTCCCCAGGCCAGCCTCAAACTCTTGTGCTCAAGTAGTCCTCCTGCTTCAGCCTCCTGAGTCGCTGAGGCCACAGATGCGTGCCACAGATCGATTTTGTTTCCCTGGTACCGGAGACTGAACTGAGGGCCTCTGCACTGAGCTACAGCCCCAGACCTTTACAGGGTCTCTCGAAGCCACCCGGGGTGGGCTCAAACTTGCAGTCCTCCTGTCTCCCTTTCACACACTTCACAGGCAATAAGACGTCCCTCTTTGCAGTAGCCCTCCTCTGTGTTACTGGCCTTGATCTTTTTCTTTTGAGACTCGGTGTTGCTAAGTAGCTCAGGCTGGCCTTGAACTCGAGACGATCCTCCTGTCTCAGCCTCCTGAGTGTTGGCTAGGATCACAGGTGGGCACCACCATGCCCCGCAGCCTGGTCTTGAACTTGTCTTTGAGGAGCTGTCTGCTCTGTATGGTGCTGGGGATGGAGCCCAGGACCCCCTGCCTTTTGGCTCTGGGAGATGCTGAAGCTTCTATTCCGTATAGCTCTCTTTAGTTTTTTGAGATGGCTTCTCATTATATCATCAGACTGCCCTTGAACTCCTGGGCTCAAGGGTGCCTCCTGCCTAAGCCTTCTGAATACCTAAGACTACAGGTGTTCGCCATCACCCTTGGCGTGTTTTGTTGTTTGCAGTGCTGGGGATGTGGACCCCACACGTGCTAGACAAGCACTCAACACTGAGCTGCATCCCCAGCCCTTTTATTTTATTTTGAGATGGGGTCTCACTAAGTTGCCCAGGTTGGCTCAGAACTTGGGATCCACTTGCCTCAGCCTCCTGAGTAGCTGCAATTACAGGCGTGCATGACTATCTGGCTCCCTGGATTGTTTTGATTCCTGTACTTCTTCTTTTTAAGATGGAGTCTCGCTGTGTGGCCCGCTGTCCTCAAACTCCTGGGGTCAGGTGATCCTCCTGCCGCGCCCTCCCTCCCAGGCAGCTGGGACCCCGGTAGAGAAAGCCAGGGGGGAGCCAGAAAGCCTTGAGGGTGGAAGACGGCCTCTGGATGTGAATTCACAGGTAAGAGGCGGGAGAGAGACGGGACTCGGGGCTCCCCAGACCTCAGGCACAGGCACGGGGAGCACGTCCTGGGGAGGAGCTGGGGGGGTCCTCAGAGACTGGCAACAGGGTGTGGCACACCTGCCACAGTCACACCCTGTCACCTCGTGCTCTGCTGTCTCCTGTTTGAACTCCACTCCACTGCACAATCGCTATCATCCTAGCTTTCCTGCTTCCCAAACCTCTGGGCTGTGTTCTAGGTAATTTATGCACACCTGTCCGGATCCAGTCTCTCTTCCACTGTATCTGAGACTTAACGCTGGTAGTAGGTTGGAGGGTGGCCTCAAAAACACACATCCGGGCCAGGGATTTAGCTCAGTGGTGCCACCGCCTTTTTCACAAGCGCAAGGACCCGAGTTCAATCCCCGGTACGAAAAAAAAACAAACCACACGTCCATATTCTGATCCTAGGGAGGCTGAGGCAGGAGGGTCTCAAGTTGGAGCCAGCAGAGGGAACACAAGCCTGCTAATGCCTGGACCCCAGCCTCTGGGCTCCAGAACTTGGTCCTGCTGGTTTAAGCTGACTGCCTAGTGTGGGGGACTTTCTTATAACAGCCAAAGGCAGAGAACTATAACATCGATGCCATTTTTTTCTGGTGTTTCATGGTTTTTATTGATTTTTTTTTTTTTTGACAGGGTCTTGCCAGGTAGCCCAGGATGGCCTTGAACTCATGGAGATCCTCCTGCTTCAGCCTTCCAATCACCACACCCAGCTTCTTCTGTTCCTGCCTATTGCTACAGAGGGAAGCTAAGCTGTCTGTAACTGAGCAGCACCCCAGCCCCCAGCTGGGGCAGTCTAGGACACCCAGAGCAGTGGTTTTCTGGACTCCGGGTCTCCCCTTCTGCCCCACCCTGTCCTATATCCCGTGTGCTGTGCTAACGCTTCCCATCTGAGGATTCTGCAGGCGCTCCCAGCAGTCACTTCTGTGCACACTGGAGCTGCAAGGTTCTGGTAGGAACATTCTGGGGTGCCACCCTCCACCTCCTGTCCTGGCCCGACATTCTCAGGGACACAGAGTGGGCATGGGTGGGACTGGGAATCCTGGCTCATGCCTCATGTCCTCTGGCAAGAGAACCTTTCTGGGGTTTAGATTTGGCCAGCCATGGTCCGCTACCCCACACACTAGCTGCTGGAAGCCTCTGGAACCTTCTGGAACCTTCTGGAACCTTCTGGAACCTTCTGGAAGGTCCCTCCGTGAGGCCTTGCCAGTCTCCACAGAGCTCTTGACCCACACGAAACACAGTGACAGACTGGCTTATGCCACATGAGACCCGACAGCCCCATCGGCGGAGGCATAGGCCCTGTCCCAGCCCCAGTTCCACAAGCAGCATTTTGAGCCAAAAGTCTTGAGTTGTCGTCGATTCTTTTATTTCTGTTTCTCTCACATCCCAAGCAAGATTGGTTCAGCTTTCTACACAGCCTTGCATGCTGCCCGCACTCCTGTGCCGGACATGGTGACGGCCTCTCTGTGTCCAGCTGGGGCCTGGCCAGGACGCTCTGGGAGTCACCCCGTCCCTACACTCCGCCCCAGACCCCTCTGTGGCCCTGGCACCCTTCATCTGCAGGCCCCATCTTTGGGGGGTACCAAGACGCCTCTAGTCAGGCATGGGGTGGCCTGGTAGGATGAGGCAGGAAGGTCACGGTTTGAGCCCAGCCTGGCCACAGTTGTGACTTAGCAAGACCTTGTCTCAAAATAAAAATATTCAGAAAGGGCTGGGATGTGAGTCAGGGTGGAAGCCATGGGTTTGATCCCCAGTGCCAAGAACATTTCCCCCTGCAGCCAAATAAGAGGCCTGGCTGCCCAGCACCTTCCAGAACCACCCACAGCCTGGCCCTCGGGACACTGCTTGTCCCCCAAACCTGCCTCTGCTTACACCTGGGTCCGAGGCTGGAGCATGGAGCCACCAGGCTCGGGCCTGCACCCCAGGAGGCCACTGAGGCCCCCTCCTCCCGCAGGACCACCGCACCCCAGGACCGGGATGTCCTGGCATGGACAAGGCGTGGCCCCATCCCCCTGGCCTGGGTCAGGAGGTGGCCGGAGGTCACGTGGGCCAGGCCAGAGGCTGACTCCTACACCCACGTCTCCGCCCTCGCATCCCCTCCCCAGAGGGCTGTGCCCCAAGGCATTGCGAGGTCACCCGCTTTCACTGCACCCTCCTTGTCAGACTCGCAGCCTGGGGGACAGCATCAGCACTGCCTCATCCACTGCCCACACAGCCCGCCAGGACCGAAGTCACTCAAGGAAGGAACTCAGGGCGCTGGGCCCCCCACACTCACTCAGCTTTGCTGGGCTTGGGGCTATGGGCTTCGGCCGTGTCATACTCCCGCAGGTCACTCAGCTCTCGCATCTGGCCCGTCAGCACCTTGGCGGCCAGGGCCACGATGTACTGTGGGAGGAGGCGGTGTGACCACAGGCCCTTTGCACATGCTGCTCCCACCACCCGACCTGCACCTGGATGGCTGCCCAAGGACAGGGACAAAAGAGGACTGCCAGCACCAAGCAGGGAAGCCACTCACCAGGAACCAGTACAAGTTCATGGCGGTGAGCAGCAGCAGGAGTGTGTTGAAGAAGAAGTAGAAGGGGATGTCAGGTACCGAGATGAGGCTGGTGTGCAGCGTGGCATACAGGACCTTGAGTGGGAACCAGTATAGCCGGAACCAGAACCTGGGGGAAGAGGTCAGGAGGCCGCAGAAGAAGGGGGACAGCGGCCCCACCATCAGGGTCCGCAGCTCCAACCTCACTAGGACCACCCCTTCCTCCCACCAACTGCCCTGCGGCCAGGCCCCGCCCTTCGACCTGGCCCCGCCCCCCGTTAGGCCTCCCCCTTCCCAATATAACCCCGCCCCTCCCGCCAGGCCCCGCCCACTGACCAGCTGACACAGAAGCAGAGGCAGCCGAGGTCTCCCAGCAGCGCGTGCAGCCGCTGGTAGGTGCCGCCCGCGGCCTTGAAGTAGGTGTTGAGCTTGGTGAACTCCAGCTGCACGTCGGTGAGGTCGTGCAGGAAGAACACAAGGACGCCCACGTTGTGGTACCTGGGTGGGCGGGACCCGGCTCACACTGCAGCCCCACACACGTCACATGCAGTGTCCCTGTCTCCAGTCGGCCAGAGCTGCCCAGTCCCTTCTCTCTGTGACCTCTGATCCCCATGACCCTCCCGGGCCTGGACCACGCGCCGGCCACATCCCTTACTGAGACATCACCGCCACCCTGTTGGTCCAGCTCCGTGCACTGCCTGGGAAAGGCTGCCCCATCCCACTAGGGTCTCAGGGCCAAGGGCCTCCCAGTCCCTGCCCGACACCTCTCACTCATGTCCCGGGCCAGGGGCCTCCCTCCCAGCAGCACACTAGTTCCTGCCACAGGCCCTTTGCACCTGCTGCTGTTCCCATTCACCTAGAACAGCTTCCCCATTCATGTCCCATCCCCCTCTGTCACCTGAACTACACACTAGAGAGGCAACTTTCGCAGAACTTAGCAGAACCTCAGGAATGTCCTAAACGCACACTGTCCCACACAGCAGCCACCAGTCATATGAGGCTACTGAGTCCCAGTAGTGGCCAGTGCAGATGAGAAACATATGCACCTTTATTTAAATTGGGTTAAAGTGGAAACACATGTCCCTGTGGCCCCAACTATTTGGGAAGCTGAGGCAGGAGTGTTGCTTGAATTCATGGCCAGCCTGGACAGTACATCAAGACTCCACCTCAAAAATACATGCACATACTGGTGAATTCAGTAAATGCAAAATATTCTTATTTCAATATGGAATCAAGATATCCACAGCTAGGCACAGTGGCGCACACCTGTACTCCTAGAGCTCAGGAGGCTGAGGCAGGAGGATCGCTGCAAGTTCAAGGCCAGCTTGGGCTACATAATGAGTTCAAGGCCAGCCTGGACTACATAGTGAGATCCTGTCTCAAAAAGCCAGAAAAAAAAAAATCAAGATATTGAAAGGACTAACAACAAACTTTTCACTTTTGTTTGTGAATGAGTTGCTTTTCCTTATATTTTTATTTATCTATAAACCCTTGGAAATCTTGGTAGATTGGGGGGACAATACTGAAGATTAAATTCAGGGAGCACCCAGTTAAACCCCAGCCCTCTGTATTTTATTTATTTATTTTTGGTACTAGGGATTGAACTCAGGACCTTGCACTTGCAAGGCAGGCAACCAGAACCACTGAGCTAAATCCCTGGCCCTGTATTTTATTTTGAGACAGGGTCTCCATAACTTACCCAGGCTGGGCTCAAACTTATGACCCTCCTGCCTCAGCGTGCCCCACTGTGCCCAGCCACTACAGTGGGTTCCAGAACATCGGGCCCCCAGATGTCCTTGGTCTGGCTTCAGTACACCCTGTAGGCCTTGCTCATCCCTGGGGCTGGAGGGGTGGTGGGCATCTGGGCCTGTTTCCGTCATCCCTTCTGAACCCCAGGACCCCCAGGCCACAGGTCCCCACCTCACCTACCAAGCTGACCCGAGCTCACCCACCGGAAGGCGTAGGAGCAGATGATGAGGGCCAGGGTGACCACATGGTGGGCGAGCATGACCACTGAGTCCTTCCGCCAGGTGTCCATGTAGAGTGTGGCATAGATGGAGTGGCCGTAGAAGCTGCCCTGTAGTAGGTAGTTGGCGGCAATGTCCCGGGGCACCGCCATGCCCGGCATCCAGTCTGGGGACAGCAGCACCTGTGGTCAGGAAATCCTGGGGCTCCACGCGCCCACCCCAGCTCCCTGCCCCACCCCGCCCTGCCGACATCAGAAGAGCCACACGTCTGCAGGAGAAACGACCACTGGATTTATTTTATTTTGCTTTTGAGACAGGGTCTCACTATGTAGCCCAGGCTGGGCTCAAACTCCTGGTCGTCCTGCCTCAGCCTCCCGAGTGCTGGGATGGCAGGTGACTGCCACCACACCCAGCCTGACTACTCATTTTCCATTCTCAATTCTCTACCCATCATTTATTATTAACAGGGTTTTTTCTTTTTCCTCGTACATGGGATTGAACCTGGAGCCTCCACAGTGAGCTCCAGCCCCAGCTTCTTTCTTTCTTCTCTTTTGTCTTTTGAGACAGGCTCTCACTGAACCATTATGTTGCCCAGGCTGGGCTCAAACTTGGGATCCTCCTGGATCAGCCTCCCACAGTGCTGGGATGACAGGTGGATGCCTTCTAACAGGCTTTTTTTGGTACTGAGGATTGAACTAGGGTCCTTGAGCTTGCACAGCAGGAGGCGAAACCACTGAGCTAAATCGCTGGCCCCTAACAGGCCTTTTTAAAGAACAGGTTCAGATTTATAGAAATTTCCAGCAGGATGGCAAGTTTAAGCCCAGCCTGGGGAACCTAGTGACTTGGCCAGACTCTGTTTCAAAATGAAAAATAAAGAAGGGCCTCAGCTCAGTGTGAAGGCCCTGGGCTCAATCCCCTGTACCACAAAATCAAACTACCAAAGCTGGACTCCATGGAACTAAAAAGCTCTACACAGCAAAGAAACGATCCACAGCTGCAGGAGGATGCAGAATGTGAGTGAGCATCTGCCCGCTGCTCAGCCGGCAGGGGTTGTCCAGATTATGCGCATGCTTACATTTTCAAACAAATTCTACGGCCAAGGACGCACTGCAGTGAACCGCTCCAAGCCCGCCGCCACTCATCCACTCATCTGCACCACCTCCTGTGGCAGCTCTGGGGTCTCCTTTTGGGCGGTTGTGCTATTCTGGCTGCCTCCATGGGCTGAATCCATTCAAACACTTCCCTTAGCTGGGCGTGGTGGCGCACGCCTGTCATCCCAGCACTTGGGAGGCTGAGGCAGGAGGATCACTTTGAGTTGAAGGCCAGCTTGGGCTACATAGCAAGACTGTGTCTTATAATAAAAAAACAAAGAAGTTTCCCTTTCCTGGTCACTGTGGCTTTGGGGAAGAGCCAGAGTTCCACAGTTCGGTGGATGAGGACACAATGTTGTGTTTTGCTTGACAGAAATTGCCATAAATGTTTTTGTGTGTTTTTTTCCTTTTTTGGTATCAGGATTCGAACTCAGGGCCTTGTGCTTTCCAGGCAGCCACTTCACCACTGAGCTACATCCCTGCCCCCAAATGTTAAATCAGTGTGGGTGGTCAAGAAATACACTGAATGCTTGAATTTAAAATATTATTACAGGGCCGGGAATTTGGCTCAGTGGCTCTGCCACCTGCCTCACAGGCACAAGGTTTCGAGTTCAATCCCTGGTACAAAAACAAAAAAAAATATTATTACAATAAAAGACATACTGCCATTGGTCTCCCTCAAAACATTCCAAATTCTACCCCACACTTTGAAAACACTTATCCCATTGTTCTTGGTCAGTATCTTTTACTGTAATAAGTTTGGTGGGGAGGGTTTTTTTGGGGGGCGGGTTCTTTTAGTTTTTTTGCTCACTACATAGTGCAGGCAGGACTTGAACTCACTCTGTAGCCCAGGCTGGCCTCAAACATGCACCTACCCTTCTGCCTCCGCCTCCCGAGGGCTGGGATGAGAGGCATCCACCACCATGCCGGGCTGTAATAAGTTTTTGAAATTTAAGCCTTCACTGTATCTTTCTATCACTGCTTGTATAAAATCTATCACTTGTATAAAAATCTTAAGAAAAAACGAGTAATTCAAATGAAAGCTGGACAAATTGTGCTCACTTCGGCAGCACACATACTAAAACTGGAACGATACAGAGATTAGCAAGGCCCCTGAGCAAGGGTGACATGCAAAAACTGCACAGATTGTTGTGTGTGGTAGTACAGGTTTAGAATCCCAATGACTCATGAGGCTGAGGCAGGAGGATCACTTTGAGACCAGCCTGGGAAACTTAGTGAGACCCTGTCTGGAAATAAAATTTTATCTTCCCTTCTTTTTTTTTTTTTTTTTTGTACTGGGGATCAAACTCAGGACCATGCGCTTGCAAAGCAGGTGCAGCGCCACTGAGCTAAATCCTTGGCCCCGGAAATAAAATTTTTAAAACCAGCAGCAGCTAAGGTTGGAGCCCAGTGGCAGAGCACCTGCCTAGCCTGCACAGAACCCTGAGTTCCACCCCAAGACCACAAATTAAATT
Organism: Heterocephalus glaber; assembly: GCF_000247695.1. The sequence goes on from NW_004624908.1 coordinate 1,946,188, forward strand.
AATGAACTTAAGCCAGGTGTGGTGGCGCACGCTTATATAATCCCAGCACTTGGGAGGCTGAGGCAGGAGGATGGCAGTGAGTTTGAGGCCAACCTGAGCTACACAGCAAGGCCCTGTCTCAAAATACAAAATAGGGATGGGGATTTAGCTCAGTGGTTCCGCTGTCTGCCTCGCAAGCGCAAGGTCCCGAGTTTGATCCCCAGTACCAAAAAAAAAAAAACCACACAAACAAACATTCAGTACAAGAAATAAATGGTTACTGTTTAACTGTGGTGCGCTGTGCTCACCATACAGCTCAGCACTGCTCATCGGTAAGGCCAGCGGCCTGAGCACAAGGCACAGCCACATTACAGTGTGGCCGTCACTGCTGCCACCTCCAGGGCCTCTGACCTCATGGACGCCCTCCCTGTCCGGCACCCACCGCGCCACCTCCCCCCTCCACAGATGCGACGACAGACACTGCTCGTCTTCAGGACTGGCCAGAATGCTGGCAGTGTTGTCTCACTTTATTCATTTCCTCTTCTGTTTGTTCAGCGGGGCTGGAGACTGACCCCGGGACAAACGCACCAGGCCACTGAGCGAGACTCTGGCCTCTTTATTCCATTTATTGATTTTCTTCTACTTTTCTGAAATGTTCTCCCTCAGTTGCCCAGAACGGTCTCAAACTTATGATCCTCCTGCCTCAGCCTCCCGAGGAGCAGGGCCATAGACCTCCCAAGCCCATCCCCTCTGGCCACCGTCTCACGGGGGACCCCAGGCCCTGACACTGTCTCTGGCCCTCTCCTCACAACCAGTGTCGCACGGGCAGCAGGCATCCTCGGAGCTGCATCGCTGTGCCCCACACAAGGCCTGACACACCTGTGCTTGCTAAATGCATGTGGAAAGAAGCAGCTCTTGGCCGGGCGTGATGGAGCACATGCCTGTGATCCCAGTGCTCCAGAAGGCTGAGGCAGGAAGGTCGCAAGTTTGAGCCCAGCCTGGACAACTTAGTGACTTACAGAGACCCTGTCTCAAAATAAGAAACACAAAGGGCTGGGGATGGAGGTCGGCGCGAGACCTGCAAGGGCAGAGGCAGCTGCCTCTGGCTGCGAGTGCCCCAGGGCCTCCGTATGAGCCACCCTGACACCTCGTCCAGCCACACTGGCCGGGCAGGGGTCACCTCCGTCCGGACGCCTCACGTGCGTCAGCCCTTCCCCTGCGCCGCCAGCCCTACCATAGAAGACGGAGGGCGGGTCGTGGAAGAAGGGGTAGTCGGTGCCCAGCAGCAGGTAGGCACTGTAGCTCCAGCAGCCCAGGTAGACCAGGAACTTCCAGGCGCTCTCGGGCACCTTGGCGGCATCGCGGGGCAGGAGGCGGCACCGCTTGGCCAGGGGCTGCGGGGAGAAGGTGGGGCGGTTGGCGCCGGTGGTGGGGACACCAAGGCCGGGCCGGCCAGCAGCGCATCCGTCCCTGCCGTCCCTGCCAGGTCCGTAACCAGAGCCCAGGCCCCACTGCCAGGGACTAAATTTAACACTCAGCTGTTGCCTCACGCTGGGGAGCGAGACACCCGTCCTAAAGAGGGCGAGTCCCTGGGGCCAGCCTGGGGGTCCAGGGAGGATCGGGCGCAGGTAAGCCAGGTGTGATGAGGGCAGGGCGGGAGTTAGAAGACCCAGGAAGGGAGAAACGGGGTCACCTGGGGAAAAGGCGGCTGGCAAAGCCAAAGTACCCCCATGGGGTGAGAGAGAAGCGCAGGGCAGAGTGCACCTGGAGGGGTGGTTTGGGGGAACCACAGCAAACCAGGGGGCCAGGGAGGCTGGGAAGACATGAGGAAGACAAGTGGAGGTCGGGAGGCAAGCGCAAACACACAAGGGCGACCCCAGCAGGAAGGGGCTGGGAGGAAGGGGAAGGGTTGCGGGTGGGAGGGGCGGGCGCCCTGCCTGGGCCGGGGCCTTGGGTGCCGGGCAAGCCCCGCCCCTTCCTCCAGGCTGAGGGGGCCGGAGCAGCCCAGAGTGGTTGTCATGGAGACAGCCAGAGCCCGCGCTGGTAACCCCTGGCAACCAGACTGCTGCCAAGAAGATGCGCTTTGGAAAAGGGGCAGGCTCTCCGCCCATCTCTTGGGAAGGGCGAGGCTGGAATTGGGGAGGCCGCCCCATCCAGGCTGGGGACGACTCCAACACCGAGGCCTCCAGGTCCCCGCTGTCCCTTGCCCGGGTCCCTCAGGCACGGGGGGGGGGGACGCCCCGCCCCGATGCCCCGCCAGCCCCTCATCCTCCCGGGGCGCTGGCTTCCTGGCTGGAACCCGGGAAGGTGCGGGAAGCCAAACAGCTGATGGGGCCTGTGGGAGACCCTGTTCACACCCGCGCTAGACGACACCCGTCTTGACCTCCCAAGGGCCAGCCTCTTCCCAGTCACACAGAAAGGCCCCTTTGTTGGCCTGGTCGCCCTGTCACCGAACCCTCGCCCACCTCCCGTCGGACTGAGGCGGCCTGACCCCGGCCATTCCCGGGGGGTCACAACCACGCCAGCGAACCCAACCCCTCCACCAGCTCCTGCCAGAGCCCCCCCAGGAAAAGGACGAGGTCGAGAACCAATGTCACCGCCGCGGTCACTCTCCTCTGGCCTCCAGACACTCGGGTCATCGCCCCTTGGAGGCAGCACAGTCCAGCGCGAGACGGCGGCCAGGTCACTTCCAAGGGCGGGACCACCAGCTTGGTGGCCCCGACACCCAGGCCCTTGACTGCCTGACTGGAGGGTGGCAGTGACCCAGAGGGGCGAGAGGCAGGACCGGGCAGCCCCACCGCTCCAGGGCCGATGGCCGAGGGCAACCGGCGCAGACCCCGCGGCGGCCCCGTTCTGGCCCCAAGCGCACCCTGCACTGCCCAGGGCGCACGGCCAGGGCGCGTGGCGCAGGGGACCTGTGCGCAGCAAGGCCACGCCGACCCGGCCCTGCGCGCCGCATCCCCAGCGTGGCCTTGTCCGAAAGAGCACGCAGCAGCCCGAGCCCCCCCGCCTCGCGGGGCGGCCTCGGCCCCCCCCGCGCCCCGCCGGGAAGGGTAGCTCTGGGGTCCCCACGTCCGGAACACCCAACCCGAGCGCCCCCTCGCGCAGGCCACACCCCCGCATCACCCCACCCTCTACTCTGCAGGAGGAAAAGGGGCGCGCAGGGGCCCCAATGTTCCAGCCTCTTCAGCTCGAGGCCCCCCACATCCTGGTCCCCCCCAATCCCCACTTCGGCCAGCACCAAGGGACGTGGGGGCCTGGGCCCTGAGTCCCCGGGCCGATCCATCCGCCCCCACCGCCCGGCCTAGGGTCCCCGCCTCCCGCCTCAGCCCGGGACCCACTGACCCGAAAGAGGCGCGCGGTGGCTGCGGAGCGTAGCGCGGTCCAGCCCAGCGCGCACAGCGCCAACAGCAGCAGCTCGGGCGGTGCCAGGTGCGCGTGCTCGGCCAGGCCGCGGCGCGCCAGCCCCCAGCCGCAGTCCGCGCAGCCCCGCGCCGCCGCCAGCGCGCTGCCCCAGCCCCGCGTCACCAGCTGCGCGTAGCTCGGCATCGGCTCGGGAGCCCCGTGCCCCGCCGCGGTCCCCGCCGCCGCCATGCTGTCCCCGCCGCCTGCCCGCGGTGGCCGCCGGATCCGAGCGCCCGCGTCACGCGCCGCCTCCGGACGGGGGGCGCGCGGGGCCCAGCATCAAGGACGGAGGGGCGGGGCCGGCGCGAGCTCCGCCCCGACGGGGGCGTGCGGGGCGCGGCGGGGCGGGCCCCGGCGCACCCCTCTTCCAGAGGAGCAAACCCGGGGGTCCGCGTCACGGACTCTGCGAGCACCAGCGGGTGGTGCCCTGGGCCGCCAGCTCCGCTTTTCGCAGTCCCTGAGCCCTCGCGCCTCGTGGACCTGAGGCCTAGCGCTTCTGACAAGTCTCTGACGACCCGGTGGCCTCCCGAGGCTCCCTGAGAGGGTTTCCCCCTCGCCCTCCTGGCACCCTGGCGTGGGGTCCTGCTCCTCCCGCCCGGGGCAGGCTGCGGGACGCAGAGCGGCTGAAGTTGCCGTGCTGGGGCTAGGACTGCCTGCGAGAGGACTGGGGCAGTCCAGGGCCACGCCGGCATGGGGTCACCACAGCCCGCTAGGAGCCTGGGGTGAGCGACATCGTGGAGCAGGGTTAAGAATCTGGATCAAGACCCATCTTAGCCGGCTATGGTGGTGCAAGCCAGTGATCCCAGCTCTCTGGGAGGCTGAGGCAGGAGGATTGCAAGTTTGAGCTTAGCCTGTCTTAAAATAAAAAATAAAAGGGGACCAGGGAATAGCTCAGTGCAAAGGCCCTGGGCTCCATCTCTAATGCCACTCACAGATCACTTGATTGAGACCACCCCAGGTGACCATCCCCTGGCTAGGCCCAGCGCCTGCACCTTGAGCCTCCAAGAGCCATCGATGAGGACATCAGTTGCCTCAGTTGGGGACAATGGCTCCCTGGACACCAGTGCCCACCAGGAGCTAGCCTGGCTCCCACCTAGCCTGGGGCACGCAGTGAGACGGGGGCGGGGACGGGGCTCCCTCCCCGAGCCCTGGACCCTGGCCCACCCGCAGCCCCAGCTGGGAGAGCTGCTCCTCCCCAGCCTGCCCAGCCTTTCTCGGGAGCCCTGTATCTCCACCGCCTGCCTCGCCTTGCCCCATGTCACCTGCTCAGCGGGCTTCAGTGACTGCATTTAAACGCCATCCCTCCTGGCCACACCACACCCCCGAAGGTCACCTGCCCAGCGCTGTCCCCTCATGTGGCTAAGGGTTTGGCCTGGGGGAGTGGGTGCAGGTCCTGAGGCCCAGCTGGAGGCCAGGAGGTGAGCCCTGCGCTATCTGGTTGCCATGGCGCCCATCTGAGGTAACAGGAGAGGCCGCCCGCCCGCGCCCAGCTCAGTTTCTTTGCTTTTGCTACCGGGGATCAAACTAGAGACCTTGTGCTTGTGAGGCAGGCCAGCTCAGTTTCTCTGGTAGCGAGGTTGGGGGGGGGGGTCGCAGGGCTCCCAGGCTGTCCCCCCAAGCTCATCTCAGGGACCAGTTCTGGATGCCGCTGCCCACGGAGGCCTCTCACCACCAGGTCCCCTGCCACCCTATCCGCCCTGGTTTGAGGCGGGCGCCCGAGGCCTGAGGCTGGCAGAAGCCACACTCATCCCAGGCTGTTACATGCTCGCCGGCAAGCTGGGCCTGGTCCAGACAGGTGGTGGCCAGGCCAGCACCGGGGACTCCCCGCTCAGGGCTGTGCATGGGGACCACACAGGAGACTGGCGCCAACTTCTCTGTGGGGCGTGGGCCAGTGCTTCCCCACCTAGGTGGCCCAGGCCCGAGAGCGCAGGTCCCCAGGGTCCCCATCCTGGCAGTGACACCACTTAGCTGCAAGGACGCAGGGGTGGGGGCCAATGTGTCCCCAGCCCCTGCCCTCTGCAGGCAGCTGGGGTGCCTAAGTCCTGGGCCGGAATCCTGACACACATCGCCAGGGCTAGAGGGTACATCTGGGCCTCAGTTTCCCTGGATGCCAACCAAGGCTGCCCCAGGTCCCCCTGGGGCCTCAGCTGTGCCACTTGCAGCTCAGGAGCATGGGCCGGGGCCCTCAGTGCCCTGGTCTCCCCACAGGCACGCATGGCACGGCACGGCACGGCACGGATGCCCCCACGGCACAGAGCACAGCACAACAGCGACACCAGAGCCAGACGTTTATTGGCAGTGCAGGGCACGCGTGAGGGTGAGGGCCAGGCTGGAGTGCGGGTCTGCCTGGGCGTCCCGAGGCTGTCAGGCGCTAGGCGCATACTGGAGCACCAGGCGGTCGAAGTCGTTCTCCTTCAGCAGGAAGGGACGGGGACGGGGAGGGAGGACAGGTGAGCCCCGCGCCTGCTCCACAGGCTGGGGGCTGGGGACAGGCCTGGCACACCCCTCTCACCTTGGCCTGATACTCCCTGACGAAGGGGTGTGACCTGTGGGCATCCTTCAGCTGTGACAGGTAGCGGTTTGTCACCTGTGGGGCAGTGGGCCAGGTCAGCCAGCTGTGGGACCTGCAGGCGGGGGCCGGGAGGGCCAGGGTCCCAGCCTCTCCACCCACACCAGGCTGAGGGCCAGTGGTGACCTGGGTCGGAGCCCAGCACAGGCCAGCACCCACACGGCTGGTGTCGCATCAGAGGGCGGGCGGTGGGCTGGGAGAGGGACAGTGCCCAGCTGTGTGCAGGATGGGACAGCGGGCTGGGGGCCGGGCGGTGGTTCTGAAGGGGAGGTGAGCATGGCTGCAGGACCCAGCATCTTCCACCCCACGGCCACCCCACCCTGTGCCCACGCCTCTGCTGGGCCCGTGGAACCAGCTGCCCCCTACCCCTGCCGGTGACACAGCCAGAGACCACCACAGGAACCTTCTGCAGCCAGGCCCGGTGGCACACGCTCGTCACCACAGTGCTCAGGGAGGCTGAGGCAGGAGGACTGCACATTTGCACACAGCCTGGGGAACTTAATGAGACCCTGGCTCATAATGAATAAAAAAGGGCTGGACTAACACCTGGGGGGCAGCAGAGCAGGCTCCTGGGCGCGTCTGGGAGGGCCGCAGAGTGCCAGGCACAGTCCGTGGCCCCTCCACCTCCGCACTGCCCTGTCAGCTTCCTGGTCACCGTGAGCTGTAGAGCTCTGCTCCCACGACCCTCCTGCCTGGGACTGAACCCGAACCCAGGGGCCAAGTTCAACCCCTGCCCTAGAAGCTGTGGCTGCTGGGAACTGCGTCCTGGCAGGGGAAAGCTGACGCAGATGGGAAACTGTCTTTCTGCGGCACGGTCTCACTACATGGCCAGGCTAGTCTTGAGAGCATGGCGATCCTCTTGCCTCAGCCTCCCGAGGGTGCGTGCTGGGACTACAGGAGTGCGCCACCACACCCGGCCGGAATGGTAAACTTTCTAAATGCTGGGTCAAATCCATCCTTTCCAGAGCGTCTGTCTGCGAAACCAGGCAGCAAAACCAGGCTGCACAGCCCTGAGCAAACCTCATCTCCAGGCATGTGGATTCAGGACACCGAGATAAGCGACCAACGCGGTGTCTAACTGTGCCAAGGCGGCCAACGGAGACAGACCAGACAGACCATGCGGGCCGGAGACAGCCACACCCCCGCCCGTGGCACTGCCTACCTCAGGGGGCTTGCCCAGGTGCTGCGACAGGACGACCAGGTTGACCAGCGTCTCGGGGTGGCTGCTGTCCTGGAGCAGGATTTGGGGGCAGCGTCACTGACTCAGGGCCCCGAGCCCAAACCACCCACCCAGCCTGCCCTGGGGCCCACTCAAGTCTCCCCAACCGCGCCCCAGGTCACGGGACACACCCAACCCTGCCTCCCACTGACCACCCCACCAGCTGCTCTCTGTGGACTGGTGACACAGCCCCAGGCCTGTGCCGCAGGGCACATCTGCCACAAATCCTGAGGGCCAGGATGCCCTCCAGTGCTGCTGAGTTGTCACCCGTCGCCCGCCTGCTCGGGGCACTGGAGGAAGCCTGGGAGGCTCCCACCACCACGGCCTGCCCACAGGACGGGATCCTGGGGACACCGCACACGGGTGTCACCGCCGAGGGCTGTCAAGCTGGGACAGCTACCCTTTGGGACTGGGCTGACAGCTTGTTTGCTTTTTGGGGGGTGGAGTCCTGCTATGGGGTCCAGGCCAGGCCTGAACTCACTATGTAGCCTAGACTGGCCTGGAACTCGTGCCGAGCCTTCTGCCTCAGCCTCCCGAGTGCTGGGATGACACACGGCTTTGGGCGCCTCATCAGGGGCCAACCTCTCTGCCCGCTGGTATACCCAGGACGAGAGCATAGGCAGATGCCACACTGAGGCCATGCCCATGGGGACAGCGAGGGATGCTGAGGGACAGGAACAGAACCGGGACGGTCCAGGGCGCTGCAAGCTGGGACCGGGGGCCTGCTGTGGGCTGGACAGGTGGGAGTCAGCGAAGCTGCCAGCCAGGCCAGGCGACCAGCATGGGGACGGCCCAGCGAGAGGCCCCATTGTTCCTGCGCTTGAGGTGGGGCGCCAGCTGTCCTGGGTGTGGGCAGCGGGACACCAACCTGTCAGAGACCCCGGGACAGGACACAGCACCGCCCTGCAGCCCTCTGCCCTGCAGGCCCCTGCCCTGCGTGGTCCTGGTAGGTGCAGCTTCCACCCCCAGCACCTGGGCAGAACTGCGGCGCTGGCCAGCCCCATGGGTGAGGGCCAAGTCCTGCCCAGCCCCCACCTTGTCCAGCGCCTCCTGCAGCACCCCCTCTGCCGCCTCCCAGCGGCCCTGGGCCATGTGGCAGGCCGCCTGTCCCGTGAGCAGCAGCAGCGTGGCTGAGCACTTGTCCGCCAGCTCCTGGAAGATGTAATAGGCGTCCTGCAGCTTCTCGCCACCCTGCGGGGACAGCCACATGTCACTGCTGCCCGCCTCAGACACCTTGGCCAGGTGTGCACCCATCCCTGAGAGCCGCTCCCCAGGTGCTGTTTACACTGTGGGCCCAGTGGGGCGGTGTCTGCTGCCAGGCAGCAGCCAGCCTATCCCCATGTTAGTGACACTGTGACACTTGCCAGGGGACCTGAGACCAAGATAGGCGGGGGAAAATATAAAATTAGGCCAGGCGTGATGGTGCACCCTATAGTACCAGCTACTTAGGAGGCTGAGGCAGATGGATCACTTGAGCCCAGCGCTTCAAGCCCAGCACTGCCACAAAGTGAAAATACCCAATGTGCTGGTAAACACCGAATCCCAGGACTTAGGAGACTGAGGCAGGAAAACTACCGTAAGTTTGAGCCCATACATAGTGAGTTCAAGGCAAAACTGGAATATATAGTGAAACCCCATCTCAAAAAACAAAAAATAACTAACTTTAAAATATTCAAAAAGAAAGACAACGTCCCGAAGCTCTCAGGGCTGCGTGGCTCCTCCGCATGAGGCACTGGCCCCCACAGGCAGAGACAGTGGCCACATTGGAAAGGAAAAGGACAGGGACAAAAGAGTAGCTTGAAAGGAAGCCAAGTCCCAGGAACCAGAAAGGGGCGGCTGCCCGGAGGCCGGGGCCGGGCCCGGGGCCAGGCCAGGGCACCGCACAGCGTCCGTGGGAAGAGCTGGCCGCCCCCCGGGACAGGGCACAGAGCCAGGCTCCAGCATGGGGTGTCCTGTCCCTGACAACACTGGCCTCCACAGCCCCGAGCAGCCGTTGAGGGCTGCAGAATGGGGTCAAGGACCACCCCTGCCCGCACAGTGGGGCTCACCACGGCCAGGGTGAGCCAGGCGGTAGCCAGCTGGGTGAGCGTGGCGTCCTCGTCCTGGTCCTGCATCCTCTTCAGCTCCTTCCTGAAGACACAGCAGTGCTGAGTGGCTGGGCCCCGGCCTCGGACACAGGCCCGGGCTGCGCAGAAAGGCGGGTTGCAGGATGGGAGGGAGGGAAGTGGGGGTGGGGCTCACCGGGCCAGGTCCAGGCGGTCCAGCTTCAGCAGGGTCTGCACGGTCATGGCCATGCTGCGGACAGGCGGGCGGTGTCAGCAGGGGCCACAGATGCAGGGCCTCCCTTCCAGAACATTCCTGCTCCCCCACGGCCCTGCGGCCTCCAGGACACGGCCATGCGTGCAGGCAGAGCCGGTCACTGCAGCCCTGAGGACAGGAGAGCACTTGCCCTTGTGCCTGGGCGTCCACACCAGGGCCCTGGGGCGTCCTTCCTGCCCCAGCGGCTGAGACCATGGATTACTTATGGGCCACTTGGGCCCGAGTCTCCTGCCAAGCAGGGGCCAGATCAGGCCCAGGGTCAGTGGCTGACGCCTGAGGCCTGTGCTTGCTTCTTTTCCCTCTTTTTTTGGTTTTGCTTTTTGAGACAGGGTCTCGCCGTGCAGTCCGTGCTGGCCTTGAGCTCACTGAGTCCCAAGCTGGGACTGAACTCACAGCAATCCTCCTGCCTCAGCCTTCCAGGGGCTGGGAGGACAGGTTTGTGCCACCACACCCGGCTTTCTTTTCGTTTACTTATTTCTGTATCTGCAGCATCGGGGAGTGAGTCCAGGCCTTGCACATGCTGGGCAAGTGCTCACCACCGAGCCACATCAGGGCCCCAACCCTCTGTCCCAGCTGCGGGGTCCTGGGAAGGGGAACACGCGCCCGTGTCACCATCCCGCCTCCACTGCGAGGGGCGGAGGCAGCCGCCCCGCTGTCCCCAGGAGGGCCCGGGACCCGTGCACAGCTCAGCCCACAGCAGGGAGCCCAGGGCTGCTCGAAGCCGGAAGGACAGCACCTGGAGCAGGGACAAAGGTGTTTTCTGCTCTGTGCTCAGGAACTGTGGGTTCTCAGGGCCAGCGCCCACCGCCGTGTCCCTGGAGCACCTGCCCAGCCATGGACTCGGGAATGTCCTGGCCTGACAGATACCCAGCCTGAGGGGGGCCGGTCCACGACAACGGCCTGGAGATCCCCGGAGGGGCCACACATGGCCCTGGCCATCCCTCAAGGTCCCCTCCAAAGCTCCGGTCCAAGTCCGTCTTGCTCTTTTTCGGTCTTGGTTTTGGCCGGGTAGGGCATCCTATCCCTAAACTACACCCCTTACCCTTTTTATTTTGAGGCAGGGTCTCACTATGTGGCCCAGGCTGGGCTTAAATTTACGATCTTCCTGCCTCAGCCTCCCTAGTAGCTGGATTATATGTAACAGATTAGGGAGGCAGGCCCTCTAAAAGGCAAGGAGGCTGGGTGTGGTGGCACACGCCTGTTATCCCACCATTCAGAATAGCACTCAAAAGGCTGAGGCAGGAGGGTCACCACAGGTTCCAGGCCAGCCTGGGGTACACAGTGAGACCCTGCCTCAGAAAAACCCAAGCAAACAAACAAAAAAACCAGCCAGGAGCCTGAAGCTCTTCCCTGGACGGGCTAGGCCACTTCTGTGGCAGTCAGCGGGCTCTGACGACGGCTAAGCTGGTCCCCATCCGCTCAAACTGTGACACAGCCCAAGGCTCTCGCTGATCCCGGGGTTTGCCCTGGGACTTCCAGCCTCCAGTGCCCCCAGAGACCCCTGTGTTCGCCATCCATTTCCCAGTCTGGTGACTGTCACAGCAGTGGGAAATGCACTGAGCATCCCCATGGCGCAAACCTGCAGTCCAGCTCCTGGGGTGGCTGAGGCAGGAGGATTGCTCGAGCTCGGGAGGTCAGGAGCACCCTGTAGAGCACAGAAAGAGCGGGCGCCTGGGCGAGAGTGGCACTCACCATTCCAGGCTGTCGCCCTGGTGCAGGGTGCGCAGGGCCGCGTCCAGGTTCTGGTCGTGGAAGTAGATGGATGCAGCCATGAGCAGGAAGGTGGTGTTGGCCACGTCCACGCTCCTGCTCATTTCCCGGTCCAGCTCGGCCACGATGGCATCCCTGCAAGACACGCCCGCTCAGGGCACACCCGGACCCCGCTCCCCAGGAGGCCAAGGGGCCCTGGATGCCCTGGCTCCGACCTGGTCACCTCCCACAAGCACTTCTCACAGAATCCTGAGATGGGGATCCTGAGGCAGGAGGACACACTGGCAGGGTAGGTGGGGTGTGCCCTGACCCGCAGGCGGTGGCCACCTCACCAGAAGGCACGGTGCTCCTGGGTGCTGCAGCCTGATCCTGCCTCCTCCACAAAGGTGTGCAGCTTGGGACAGGACTTGATGTGGCCCTGTCCACTCCCCACGCCCGAGGGACCCACTGCAGGCTCGGTGAGGTGTCAGGCAGGCCCCACTGGCCACGCAGGGCACTAGGCAATGGCCTGACACGTCTGTGTCTCTGACTGTCCCCTGAGCACAGCAACACATGCTACTTTTGCTGGGAACAGAACCCAAGGCCTGTGTACACCAGCATGTACATGAGGCAGGGGAAATCGGTACAGGGCAGAGAGGGCCTGCCCAGGGCAGCTCACAGGCCTCAGAACCGCCCACCTGCCCAACCTCACCTGCGGCTCTCGTTGGCCAGGTACTCAGCAAGCATGCGCACAGCCTGGAGCTCCGGGGCGGAGGACAGCCTGATCTCATCCAGCACCACGCCATACTTCCTCTGTGAGGGTTACACAGTCAGCCTCTGCCCACCCTCACCCAGGGCTCTGACTCGAGAGTCTCTCTAGTTACCCAGGGTGGCCTCAAACTTGAGACCCTCCTGCCTCAGCCTCCTGAGTAGAAACCCTGGGAAGATTTCTGTGTCCTTGGCGCAGCCACCAGCATCGTCATGGTGGGGCTCCTTGGAGAAAGCCCACTCGCCTGGCTCAGGGGCCCCTTGGCCCAGCCTTGGTGACACCCACGGCAGTACCCCAGGGGGGTCAGCAGGGGGCGACCATCATGGGCACCTGGGGACCTCGCCTGTCAGCCCTTCACCCACTGCTTGAGGGATGGTCCCTGCCCTGTCCCAACTGCCCTCCCCTGGTGCCGAGGGGACAGTGACTGTGGGCACCAGCCCGGGTCAGGGCAGCATCAGCCACCGGGGATGGGGCTGTGGCCCAAGGTCCTGTCAGCATGTGACAGCCCTGCTCCTGCTCACAGAGCCAGCCGTCCTGTCCCTGACTGCTGCCCGCCAAGTGGCTCCCATTCCTGTTGTGCAGTTTTCTCTTTTTGTTTCAGCAGTGGGGCTAAAACCCAGGGAGTGCTACGCCACTTCCCCAGCCAGGTCCATGCTATTCTGAGGCAAGGTGTGAATACAATGTCCAGGCTGGCCTCCGACTCGCCATCCTCCTGCCTCAGCCCACTGAGTAGCTGGGACTAAGGTGTGCACTGACACATCCAGCCACGCGCGCGCGCACACACACACACACACACACACACACACACACACACACACACGACAAACATCAAGCTGGGTCTGGTGGCTTGTTCCATCATCCCAGCACGTGGGAGGCTGAAACAGGAGGCTTGTGAGCTGGAGACCAGCCTAGCCACACAGCCAGACAGACCCTACACACCAGTATCCAAACCTCCAACGGGTCCTTGGGCCTGGCTGCCAGGGCCTGGGTGGCTGCCGCCTACCTGCTGGGCCACACCACCAGCTCATGGCGGGTCAAGCCTGCAGTGGAGCCCGGCTGTCTGCCATTCCCACCCCTGGCTCAGTGGCACCTCTCTGGACACTGGCCCCTCCTGTCCGGCCCACTCACCTGCGCCAGGTATGCTCTGTAGAGGAAGACGTCTCTTTCTACTTCCTTCTCCACACTGGTCAGCTGTGGGGACACGGGCAGGTCAAGACGCAGCTTAGGCACGGGGTGGCCACAAAGCCCCTCCTGTTCCTCCTGTCCTCCTCAAAGGCCAAGGAGACCTGGCCCCAGGGGCTCAGATGGGTGTCCCTAAGTCCCAGCAGCTCTGTCCAGGTGGCTGCCACTTGGAGCACAGTCCTTTAAATACATGAGCTTTGGATGACTCTCAACTGTGAACACCATCAACGACCTCCAGCCTGGGGTCCCCAAACCACCCACAGTAAAAACAGACAAATGGGGGGCCGGGGATTTAGCTCAGTGGTTCCACCGCCTGCTTCACAAGCGCAAGGACCCGACTTTGATCCCTGGTACCAAAAAAAAAAAAACCAAAAAAAAAAAACCCCACACAAATGCGGTTCTTGGCATCTTTCAGAGGACACAGTGCGACGCTGAGAAGGGCACAGGCTGGCCTCAGCTGCCCCACGTACAACGGCAGAAGGATCGCTGGCCCTGCAGGGGCCCCCATGCCCCAGGACACCTGCAGCCGGAAGTGTGAGAACAAGGACAACACGCAAAGCTGGGCCAGGACTGAGGGAGGTTCCAGGTCAGCACGGCTTCCCTTCAGTTCACGATTCAGGGATCGAATGTGAACCAAAAGCAAAGCTGTGTCCCCCAGAGGCCAGAGAATGGGAGCCTGGAATTGGATCTGACAAAAGTAAGGCAATCTTGGCACTCAGGAGGCTGAGGCAGGAAGATGGAAATTTGGGCCCAGCCTGGACAACTTCACAAGACCCTGTCTCAAAATAAAAAGTAAAAAGGGGCAGGGATATAGCTTAGTATGAAGGCCCTGGGTTCAACCCTCACTACTGCGAAAAACACACAGCGGCCGCCCCCCCGAACACAAAACAGAGGGCAGAGGCAGGTGGCAAATTACCAGGCACGGACACCCGGCTCTGCGGAAGTACACAGCACCTGCTGGCCAGGACTGGGCCACCGTGACAAGGAACGCCCCAGTGTCACCTAGAGATGAAAATCCACTGAGGTCCCACAGGGAGGGCCGCCGGCCACAGCAGGGACACGACACAGTGCGTGGGGACTTGGGCAGCCACAGGCGAGAGCGGCCCAGGGACCGCAGATGCGCGACAACAGCCGCCTTTCAGGGCTGGCGGTTCCGGGGCACCTCTCACAGGGGCCCTGCTGAGCCAGGACCTACACTTGGGGGTGTCAGGCAGCCGCCACTCATCCCCTCACCCGAGCACAGGCTCAGCTGCCAACCTGAGGCCCTGAGCGGGATCCTGACCCACCCTGGTCCCCCCAGGCCCGCCGCGCCTGTCCCGTCATTCCCTTCGGCGAGCAGCTCAGCAGTGGCCCTGCCTGGAGCAGATGCAGACCTAGTGTGCTCCCTGCCGGGGCAGGCCAGGACCACGACGCGGTCACCGCCACCACAGGCCACAGGCCCGACGCAGATGAAGTTCCCCACCAAGTCCCGGCTCCAGCCCTCAGTGAGTGTCTGCGCCACCCCACACTGCAGTCCCTTCTCTGGCCAGGCCCCCATCTGTACGCTGGCAGGTGGTGATGGGGTAGGGACTGCAGGCAAAGCCCCCCGCACTGTTCAGTGGCCAGCAGAGTCGGACCGCAGGGCTCCCTGACCCCTGGACGCTGCTGCCATCTGGTGGACACTTGGTAGGTCCATGGCACAGAAAACCTCCAGGATGACAAACGGGCAATGGACCCGCTGCCACCTTGGGGTTCCCTATCCCAGCTGCTGGGGGGGCCAGAAGATTCTGTCATCATTCCCTAAATAATATAGGAGACAACTACCTACCTAGTATTTACATTGTGTTACATATTTTACATCACCTAAAAGTGATTTCAAGGCTACGAGAGGGGGCAGGGATTTAGCTCAGTGGTTTCGCTGCCTGCAGCACAAGCGCAAGGACCCGAGTTAGATCCCCGGTACCAAAAAGAAAAAAGACTACGAGAGAATGTTTGTAGATTTTATGCAAATATTATGCTTTTTTTGGTTTGTTTACCAGAGATTGAACTTAGGACCTTGTGCTTTCGAGGCAGGTGCCAGAACGACTGAGCTAAATCCCCAGCCCCTATTATGCTTTTTCTATTTGTTTATTATTTTAAGACGGGTCTCACTATGTAGTCCCGGCTGCCCTTGAACTCACTAAGTAGCCCACACTGGCCTGGAAGTCTTGGTAATCCTCCTGCCTCAGGTTCCCGAGTGCTGGGATGACAGGCGTGTGCACCACCAGGCCTGGATAAGATAAAATACGATCATGGAAATTCTGCTTCAACACATCCTAACAGCTTCCTGAAGTCTGTCTGAGGTTCTGTTTTGGCGTGTGGGTGTGTATGTGTGTGTTTTAGTGTGTGTGTAGTGCTAGGATTGGAACCCAGGACCTCACACATGCTAAACACAAGTTCTACACAGAGCTACGCCCCCTCCCTACTTTTATGCCTGGAGTACCCTGAGCTCATCCCTGCCCCTGCACCTCATGAGAGAACTTACAAGGTTCCCTTTCTCACACTGCAGGGTCAAGTTCAAAGGCACTGTCACAGGGGCCTGGCCTGATCCACATGAAGCAGGGCGGTCTTATCTCTGCCTCAGTACTTTGTGTGCCCCTCCATCCACGGTGCCCATCTCAGGTTGTAATTATATATTCTCTCCCCTCTTTACTTGTTTACCACCTTTCTTTTCACTTTTATTTTTTAGGTGCTGAAGTGGAACGCAAGGCCTCACACATTCGGGGCAAGCGCTCACCACTGAGCTGCACCCCCAGCCCTACAGCAGGCAAAGACCCTGCTGCACACGTTTGTGCCCTCATGCATTCTCCAACAGCTCAGGCTCAGGTAACAGTAACAAGCTGGGCACTGCAGCCCACACCTGTAATCTCAGCTACTTGGGAGGCTGAAGCAGGAAGATCACAAGTCCCAGACCAGCCTGGGCAACTCAGGGAGGCCCTGACTCAAAATGAAAGCTAAAGGGCTGGGGATTTAGCTCAGTGGCACCGCACCTGCCTTACAATTGCAAGGTCCTGAGTTCTATCCCGGGTACCTCAAAAAACAACAACAAAAAAAGCACCGGGGCTGTGGTGAGGGGGAGAGTGACAACACCCACACCCCCAAGGGATCCTGCAAGATACATCCCCGCTGCTCCTCCTTTAGACATCACCCCTTTCCTGCGTGGCCCTGCCAAGCTGGACTGTTTTCCAGCCCTCGAATAGCCAAGCAGTGTTACCACAGCATTCTCTTGTTATTTCCCGACTTCTTTATTTTTTTGCTCACAATTTGTCTTTGTTGCTAAGTTAGCATTCTAAGAGAGCTGGGATTTTGTCTATTTCGTCTCTTTTCGAGCCCAGCAGAAAGTGTCTGGTCCATACAAATCTCAGTTAAAATGAATGAATGAGTGGGCTTTGGGAGAAATAACCACAATAGTACAGAACAGTAACACCAGGAAAGCCATTACTCAAACTGAAAACTTGAGTGTTTTCACCAAAAACTCACCAAAAGATAAAGTTAAGCAAACGTCCCTGTCATATGGGTGCTGAGGTTAGGGCGGGATAAATAATCAAAATCACTGTTAGCCAGGGCGGTGGCGCCCACCGTAATTCCCAGTTACTTGGGAGGCTGAGGCAGGAGGATCACTTCGACCCAGGACTTCAAGGCCAGCCTCGGCAACACTGCGAGGTCTCATTTGAAAATAAAAATTTTAAGTTATTATGGTGACATAAATATATCCCTTACTCAAATGCCGTCCAGGACGCCCAGTGAGCAATTCTATCAGTAAAACAAAACCAAAAAAGCTACTCCTTTGCGTTTTGTCTCGAGAGAGTGATTATTCCTCACTGACGCTGAAGAGCGTGGTGAAGTGGACGCGAGAAGAGGAACAGGTTTTAGAAGCTGAGAGGAACAGCAGCCCCGCCACCAGGAAGCCTCTCCCGCCCCGGCGCGCCCGCACCTTCACCCGCTGCGCCTCGTTGATACACTGCTGGTAGCTGCCGATGTAGAAGGCGTTCTTCACGTCGAACAACTCGTCCACCTCCCCGGAGTTCCCGGGGGCCGGACCCGGGGCTGGAGGTGCCATGTCGCTGTCGCCTTACTCGCTACTCTTCCGGACAGACACGTCGGCCGGAAGTAGAGGCCCCACCACAGAGCACTATGGGAAGTGTAGTTTACCCATTTCTCGTTTCATTGAATGAGCCAATGGGAGGCTCTTATGAGTAAGGGGACGGGAGACGCAAGCGCGTCTCGCAAAGCACCGCGGGAATTATAGTTTCATTTGGTCCTGCAAGCGTGTGGAATTCGGGGAAATATGAAGAGATGCGGTCAAAGCTGCGATTGGTCAAGTGAGCTGAAGTGGGTGGAACCACACAGGAAGCGGATCCAATAAACGGGAACTAAAGAACGTCATAGATATGCGCCGGAAGCACCGCTCACAAGGGCCTAAGGACTCCTCGAGAAAATGGCAGGCTTCGCGGAGCTCGGACTATCGTCGTGGCTAGTGGAACAATGTCGGCAGCTCGGCTTGAAACAGCCCACGCCTGTGCAGCTCGGCTGCATTCCAGCCATTCTGGAAGGTAAGTGTGGAGCAGAAGTTTCCCCCAGAAGCGTCTTCGCTCTTTTCGCCTCCTTTCCCTCCGCGTAGTCGTTGTCCAGGCAGGTCTCACGAGGCGACGGGCAGCCTCGGGTATCACGGTCGAGCCCGGGCTGCTGAGGCCGATTGAGCAGTATTGGCATTTAGTTCGTAGGACTGACTCGCCATGTGTACGCTCTCAAGTGATATTTCCGAAATTTTCTTAGACTCTGAATTCTAGAAGGGTTTGATGAACGACTAGTCGATAGTACTGTGAAAAATCGGCAGAACTGGTCGCTTCGCAAATAGAAACGGAGGCTGTCAGAGTTGCTGGTAATTCCAGGATTCCATTTGTGGTCCTATGACTGCTCTTCTCCTTGCTCTCCTGGCCCTAGTAAGTTTTGCCCCTAAAGAGACGCCCCCAGGAAACCTAGGATGTGACAAGTTGAGGAACAAAGTCACCAAAGAGGAACTGATCAACAGGGAATATAGGGTGCAGATTAAAGTGAGGGGAATTCCGGGTCCCCCAAGTTCAAATGCTCTCAGAAAGCAGGTGGTGCTGACCAACGTCTGGGGCCAGCTGCATGTAAGTTCCACTAGAGCTGCTGCTCATCGGCCGTGTGTCTTGGGTGACCCTCTCAGCCTCAGTTTCCCCTTTTACCAAATGAGAATAATAACAGCTTCTTTCTCCTTGCTAGAATTTGTCAGCTGCCCCCAGTGGAAAGCTGTCAGTGCCAGAACAGAAAAGGTGTAGGCTGGGGCTGGGTACAGAGCAGCTGTAAACGTTGGCTGTCATGGGCTTCGGCTCGTTGATAGAGCACTTACCCAGCACACATGAGGTCCTGGCTGGATCCCCAGCACCAGTCAATCAGTCACCGTTGGCTGTGGGACACTGTGCCCATGGGACTGGCTGCCTGTGCCTAGTGTGTGTTGGATGGCTTTGCCCTCTGCGCAGGTCGGGATTGCTTGGGCTGTGCCAAGACAGGCAGTGGCAAGACAGCAGCATTTGTCCTCCCCATCCTGCAGAAGCTGTCGGAGGATCCCTATGGCATCTTCTGCCTGGTCCTTACACCCACCAGGTGAGCTCCTCGTCCTCCACTAGGGGTGAATTAACCGGCTGTGGGGTTTTTATAAAATAAGTTTTATTTTATCCCATTCCCCCTTTCAAGCCCCCTCCCCTCCCTATGTACAAAAGCTTTGTTTCCATTTTTTCTTTCTATTTTCACTTTTTTACTTGAATCAGCTGTGTTCTTGCAGGCATGAAGCAGAAAGTGCTCAGGCCAAGTGCTGGCAGACTGGAGCTCCCAGCAGGCTCCCACCCGGGAAACTGAAAGACATTCTAGCCAGAGGGATCTGTGTGCAAAGCATCAGAAAGGCGGGGCCCAGAAAGGGTTTGGGGGGCCTGGCGTGGTACAGCCAGCTTGAGCAGGACCTTGATTCCAGGTGGAGGGTTAGCACTGAACCTGTGGCTGTGCACGAGAGGACAGAGGGGCAGCTGGGGCTCAGGGAGGAGCCCCGGGATAGAGTTGGGTCAGGGAGGCAGGCAGAACACTGCGCTTCCCACCACCTACAGGGAGCTGGCCTACCAGATCGCAGAGCAGTTCCGAGTGCTGGGAAAGCCGCTGGGCCTGAAAGACTGCATCATCGTCGGTGGCATGGGTACGAGGTCTGGGGGTAGCTGGGTGGGCCCTGGGCGTGGGACCCCCGCAGCCTCAGAGGCCCCAGCCAGCTTCCTCTCCCGCCCTCCTCCCCCAGACATGGTGGCCCAGGCCCTGGAGCTCTCCCGGAAACCACATGTGGTGATCGCCACGCCGGGGCGCCTGGCGGACCACCTCCGCAGCTCTAACACCTTCCACATCAAGAAGATCCACTTCCTGGTGAGCTGGTGGCCCTCAGGCACGGGATGGGGCCCTGGGGCGCCCCGTCATCCATTCTGGAACCATGGGTCCCCCAGATTGTCCGTCAAGGAGCTAGAAATAGTGACAAGGGCAGTTCAGGGACCAACAAGAAAGAAGCCAGTCCCAGTAAAGATGGTGGGGCAGAGCCTTGGTAGGGAGTGAGGCTGGGGCATGCAGGGTTCTCCTAGCCTCGCCCTGTCCCCACCACAGGTGATGGATGAGGCAGACCGGCTGCTGGAGCAGGGCTGCACCGACTTCACGGCCGACCTGGAAACCATCCTGGCAGCTGTGCCAGCACACAGGCAGACACTGCTGTTCAGCGCCACACTCACTGACACGCTCCGGGAGCTGCAGGGCCTGGCCACAAACCAGCCCTTCTTCTGGGCGGCGCAGGCTCCGTGAGTCCTCTGGCGTCGGCAGGGCAGGCCAGGGCAGGGTGGTGGCTGTGGGTGACTGGAGGGGGGAACTGAGGCCTGCCCCCACTTGCCCAGGGTGAGCACCGTGGAGCAGCTGGACCAGCGCTACCTGCTGGTCCCCGAGAAGGTCAAGGACGCCTACTTGGTGCACCTGGTGCAGAGCTTCCAGGACGAGCACGAGGACTGGTCCATCATCATCTTCACCAACACATGCAAGTGAGCACTGGCCTCTGCCTGGCACACCGCCCTGCTCGGATGGGCCAGGAAACCACTACTGCACCTGTTGCCACCGTCGCTTCACTAGTCTGGGTTCACCTCCGGGCCCTTGGCTGGGAAATGTGACAATCCACTGAGGCTGGCCCTGTGCCTCGGCCCCAGGTCAGGGACCCCTCCTCTGAGCTGCGGGGGGAGCTCTGGGTAGAAGAGTGGAGGTCAGGCCAGTCCAGAGGTGTGGCTCCCTGACAGACTAGTTGAATGCAGAGGCTTCGGGCATGGTGGGGTCCAGCAGCTCACTGCTGCTAGTGGCCTTTTGGGGTGCGGGGGGTGCTGAGCACTGAGTCCACGGCTTCCTGCATGCAAAGTGTGGCCTCTGCTGCTGAGCTGTACCCTGCCCCGGAACCAGTTTTGTTTTGGGATTTTGTGTACTGGGGATGGAACCCAGGGCCTCACACGAGCTAGGCAAGGGCTCTCTCTACCCCTGTGCCACACCCCGGGGGCTCTTTGTGCTTCAGTGTGAGGGAGGGAGCGGCAGAGGACAGAGGACAGCAGGACTGCTGCTGCCTGCATTTCTTCTCATTCCTTTTTGTTTGGGGTGTTTGAGGCAAGGTCTCATTATGTAGTCCAGGCTGGCCTCAAACTTGCAAGGATTCTCCTGCCTCAGCTTCCTGAGTGCTGGGATTACAGGTGTGCGCCCCCACGCCTTGGACCCCTTCTCTCTTTTTTTTTTTTTTTTTCCGGTACCAGGGATTGAACTCAGGTCCTTGAGCTTGTTGGGCAGGTGACGGGCACCACCGAGCTTAATCCCTGGCCCACCCTGTCTCATTTCTAAACTGCACAAGCGCCCCCCCCCCACGCTTGGTGTCTCAGGGGCAGGTGGGGCAGGAGGGCTCAGTGGTCACCTGTCACCTCTGTCCCTCCAGGACCTGCCAGATCCTGTGTATGATGCTCCGCAGGTTCAACTTCCCCACAGTGGCGCTGCACTCCATGATGAAGCAGGTGAGGGCCCTGAGGCACCTGCCCTCGGGGCCTTGGCGCAGACCCAGCGTCTGTCTGGGGCCGTGTGGCTTTGTTTTGACTTTGGGCTCTTTGGAACAGGGTTTCAGGCTGGGCTGGAGGGTGTGATCCTCCTGCCTTGGTCACCCAGGGTGCTGTGATCAGAGCAGGTGCTGGTCTCTAGGTCCCTGCCGAGCCTGTCGCCCTCCCATCCTTCACTCTCCAGGCCCTGTGCTTCACTGGACTAAGCTGTGGGCCAGGGGCTGTCGTGGTCTTAGAGGTCACTTTCCCATCACTGGGACAGGACACCCGACACCCACGGTGTAGAGGGAGAGAGGTTTATTTTGGCTCACAGCTTAGGGGACGTAGTCCCTGGGCAGTCAGCTCAGCATAGGGTCCTGAGCGGGGACCTGCTCGCCCCGTGGTGCCCAGGAAATGGAGAAAGGAGGAGCAGGACAGAAGTGCCCGATGTTCATGGCCCCGATGGCCCTGACATCCGGGCGCCAGCTCCCTGCAACACACTGAGCTGTCAATGAACCCTCCTGGGTAGAGTGCCCTGCTCCCGCCCCCTCCCCGCCCATGTGGCTCTGGGGACACTTCACATCTAAACCCTGACACCCTCCCGGCCCGGCACAGAAAGAGCGCTTTGCTGCCCTGGCCAAGTTCAAGTCCAGCATCTACCGGATCCTGATTGCAACGGACGTGGCCTCACGGTGAGTGCCCCAGGCCAGGCTCTGTCCCCTGTGGCCACCAAGGCCCCGAAGATGGGTTAGACAGGGAGGTGGCACTTGGGGACAGGTCAGCCAGCCCGCACAGCACTGCTGAGTCGTCCCAGGGGAGGCTCAGCCTCAGTTTCCCCACTGAGCAGCCTCTGTCTGCAGGGGCCTGGACATCCCCACGGTGCAGGTGGTCATCAACCACAACACCCCTGGGCTCCCCAAGATCTACATCCACCGGGTCGGCCGCACAGCCCGTGCAGGTGAGCCATGTGGCTTCGGCACCTGGGCCAGCGCTGGCAGACTCCCCCCTTCCGAGCAAGGGAGGCAGTGAGCGCTTGCCCACCACAGCCAGTCCCCAGAGCAGTAAAGCCCAAGGTGGGCGCCGCTGGGCCACACCCAGCCCTTGGATCCTTACCACCTCATGGGCCCCCAGCCTTGTCACCCGAGGGGTCCCAAGCCATGGTGACTGTCATAGAGATGTGGGGCAGAGAAACTAGGTACAGAGATCCAGGCTGAGGCCCCTCTGCTCTTGTCTGATGTCACTCAGCCTCGGCTTCCTGGCAGCCAAGCCGAAAAGGGAAAGCAGCCATGTGATACACACGCATGTGTACGGCAAGCTGGCCGGAGAGCTGCCTCACCCCAGTGGCCCATAGCACCCGGCACAGAGCCCCCGTCCACATGGTCCAGCCATGGGTCCCTTGTCCTTGAGCCCCAGGTCCCATAACCATGATGTATCCCTGTGTCCCACAGGGCGGCAGGGCCAGGCCATCACCCTGGTGACGCAGTACGACATCCACCTGGTGCACGCCATTGAGGAGCAGATCAGTGAGTGGGCTGGGTGGGCAGTACCCTCGGGGCCACCACACATGTCTCTGGCCCAGTTATGGATCCAGGACCTCCCCATGGGGCCACGTCTCCCAGGAGGGACTCGGTCCCCAAGACCATGCGGCATGATGACGGGCTGGGACATGGGTGGAAACTGCCACCGCTTTTTGGTTTATTTTTTGGAAAGAAGTGATCTTGCTACCTTCCCCAGGTCAGCTGTAACCTCAAGGCTTAAGCAGTCCTCCTGCCTCAGCCTCCCAAGTAACAGGGACTGCGGGTCCATAGCACTGTGCCTGGCTTTGATTTTAAAGATCATCAGTGCCAAGAAATGGAACAGTTGGCCCTTGGTTTCCACAGGGAGTGGGTTCAGAGACACTGTGTGGACACCGCAGTCTAGATGCGAGAGTCCTGTCTATGAAATGGGGTGTCCCACACGGGCTTCCGGGTGCTGATGGGGTGGGGGCATGGGGTGAGGCGCTTTCCTGTGATATCCTTGGGGAGGACGAGAGGAAGTAGCCGGGTGTGGCTCAGTGGTAGGTGCTTGCCTGGTGTGCTTACAGCACTGGGCTCTATCCCCAGCACTGCCAAAAAGAGAAGAGAACACCTGTATAGTACGGATGCAACTTGGGGTTGGTTGGTTGGTTTAATATTTTCAGTCCATGAGTGGTAGAATCCGCAGGTGCAGAAGCCCTGATAGGAAAGCCCAAGTGCATTCTCAGTCCAGTGCAGTTTTCCTAACCCTCCAGATAAAAAGGAAGCCAGGTGAGGTGGTGCCCATCTGTGATCCCAGCTGTCTAGGAAGCTGAGGCAGGGGGATTGCAAATTCAACCCCAGCCCGGGCAACTTAGCAAGAACGTGTCCTAAAATAAAAAGGGCTAGGGATGGAGGACGCCGTGAAG
Organism: Heterocephalus glaber; assembly: GCF_000247695.1. The sequence continues at coordinate 1,969,855 of NW_004624908.1, forward strand.
GCCCTGGGTTCCATCCCTGGTACCCCAGCCCATAGCTGGTGCGACCCCGGGTCTTGCACGCCCACCTCGGGGCACTCAGCACGTGTCCCCACCCTGACCCCACAGAGAAGCAGCTGGAGGAGTTCTCGGTGAAGGAGGCCGAGGTGCTGCAGATCCTCACGCAGGTCAACGTGGTCCGCAGGGAGTGCGAGATCGTGAGTGCTGGCCGGGGAGGGGGCGCTGCACCGGGCCGAAGGGCTGCACGGTGCCCTGGAAGCTGGCCCACGACGGGCTGTGACTGGCTGTGACCAGCTGGTCCCTGTGCCCTAGAAACTGGAGGCAGCCCACTTCGATGAGAAGAAGGAGATCAACAAGCGGAAGCAGCTCATCCTGGAGGGAAAGGTGAGCACTGGCCGGGGTGGGCGGCGTGGTCCCGGGGCAGAGGATTTCCGCTCAGCGCCCCACCCGCCCCACAGGACCCTGACCTGCAGGCCAGGCGCAGGGCCGAGCTGGCCAAGATCAAGCAGAGAAACCGGTGCTTCAAGGAGAAGGTGGGGCAGGTGCTGCAGCGGCGCCAGAAAGCGAGCAGGGCTGGCTGTGGGGGGCAGCCACCCCGGACCCCGAAACCCAACTAGGACGCAGCCTGGGCATCCCCTGTGGGACCCGTGGACAGACACTGTACAGCCTGACGGGCAGAGGACAGCTCGCTCTGAGGGTGGTGTGGGCCCGGGACAGTGCCGAGAGGGCTGCTCAATAAACGGGTCTTCCACTCGCTGCCGCAGACTCCGGGGCGGGCCAGGACAGATGGCTGTGGCTGTGCTTTTTAGGACCCCCAAAATCTCGTCCCCCATGCCCGTCACAGAGGCCTGAAGCTTTGTAGACACTGCCAGCCTGAATGGCAGTGCTGGCCACTCCAGCCCCGAGGCCTTGGGGTTCAGCCCCTCCTCAGGTCCTCAACTTCCCCATCCAGACAGGGCTTGCAGCCGCACTGTTCTCCAGCTGTGAGGTTGGGTTGCTGCTGGCCCAGGCCAGTGAGCTTGGCTGGATGCTGGGAGCTTCCCTGCTGGCCTATAGCCCGGGGCGGGGGGGGGGGGGGGGTTCTGTCAGGCTGAGGCAGGATCACGGCAAGTTCGAGGCCAGCCTGGACTGCATACTGAGAAGCCATCTTAAAAAACAAAAAAAAGGCAGAAAAGGGGCGTCGACAGTTCAGGCGCCACACCACACATACAGCCAGGCTTAAGAAATGTAATATGGGCGCGGCAGGCACCCGGGATCCTAGAGTCTACAGAGAAGCTGAGCACGGGCCAGCTGGGTTGGTCCTGTCACCACGGCCAGCAGGGCCCATTCCTGCAGGACCAGCCCGGAGGGCCCTGCTCGGGCCTGGCACTGGCTCAGGGTGAGGCCTCTGCCAGCCGGGCTAGCCCTTCACGCAGCTCACTGAGTTCGAAGAGCCGCACATCCAACAGCTGCGCTGCCCGGCCCACCTCGGCCCGAGCTCGCTCCCGCTCTGCCCGCACCTCCTCCAGGCTGCGCTCGGTGGCCCGAAGCTGGTGCTCCAGCTCCGTGTTCCGCACTTCCAGGTCCTTTGGGAGGAGGGGTGAGATGAGGCACAGGGTCATCGGCCCCGCCTGGGGTCATCAGCAGCCAAGGGCCACCCATGAGGCCCCCCATCCTCTGCTCAGAGCCTCCTGGGACTCTGGGCGGGCTGGGAGAAAATGCTCACCTCCCCCAGAGGGCTGCCCTGGCTGCCTCTTGCTCAGCCTCCCAGCAGCTCCTTAAGCCTTGCTCTTCCTACCCCAGGGACTTTGCACATGCTGCACCCACTGCCCGGGAGACCACAGGGAGCGCGCGCGCACGCACGCACGCCCACACACACCCATTCTCCTAAGTCACAAAATTTCCATCCTGCCTCAGACTCCCAGAGTGCTGGGCTGCCAGGCCCAGCTTGGATCCCCTGTACAGATGAAGACTGAGCACAGGGTGGCAGATCCCATCTGTCCCACCCCCTACCCTTCAACCACACCCACCTGCACCTTCTGCTCCGTCTCCTCGAGCTCAGCGGCATCCAGGGCCTCCCGGGGTCCCCCAGTCAGGTTCTTCAATGTCTGGATCTCCTAGGGCAGGAGGAGGTTGTTGGGGTCCTGCTCCCCTGGGGGGCAGCGAGGGAAGGCAGGCCTGGCCACACACGTCTCACCTGGTCCTTGGTCCTCACCAGCGCCTCCAGCTTCTCCAGCGGTGGGCCAGGTGCCTCCTTCTCCACAGCAGGGGCCGGCTCTGCAGCCACCTGTGCCTCCAGCTCTGCTACCTGCACCCACAGGACACTAAGCCCGACCTGGCCTGCGAGGCCCAGACCCTCAACCTCCTGGCTGGGCTCCCCCCTTATCGGGCAGCTCAAAATTGTCCTTTTTTCCCCTGAGCTGCAACTCCAGTCCTTTTTTATTTTTTGAAATAACGATCTCATTAAATTGCCCAGGCTGGGCAAACTTGGGATCCTCCTGCCTCAGCCTCCCAGAGGGGTGGGATGACAGGCATGCGCCACCACGCCCAGCTGCAACTCAGAACTTAAGGGCATGATGACCCTCAGAAGAGAGCAGCTGAGCTCAGGTGACCTGACCACAGGGCAGGTGGGACCCTGAGACCCAGCTCCACAGGCGCCTCGGCCGGCCAGGCTCTCAAGGTGGAAGGAGGCCCTCACCCGCTGCCGAAGTCTTTCAGCCTCTGCACGCTGGGCCTCCACCTGCTGCCGCCACTGGGTGGCCGCGGCGTTAGCCTCTCGCAGGGCGTCCGCCAGTTTATTGTTGCTGTCCTGCAGTGCGAAGAACTCCGCCTCCCACTGCACCTCGCCCACCGAGCTGCGGAGAGGCGGGAGACCTTGGAGGCACAGTAACGCTGGGGGCGGAGCTGTGTCGGGCGGTGGGCGGGGCAAACGCGGCTAGGTGGTGCCTGGGCTGTTGGGGGGGGCTGGACAGGGGCGGGGCAATAGTGTTGCGGGCGGGGCCAAAGAGCGTGGCGGCCCCTGGAAGGCTCCGAAGACCCACGGCGCGGGCTTCGGCCCCGCCCCCCGCCCCACCCCTCACCCCTCGGACAGCATCTTCTTAAGCCGCTCGCGCTCGGTGGGGCCGGGGACGTCGGCGCTCTGGCTGCGGAACAGCTTCTCTTCTCCCGGGCCGTTGGCGCTGACCAGGGGGCTCGGGGGCACCTGCGGGTGGAAGCAGGACCGGGCACGGGTCAGAAGGTCCCGTGAGGCCTGGGCTGAGGTCACCCGGGCGTGACCCAGGTCAGAGGTGACCTGGGGCTGGAGGGTGTCCCTGCCGAGGGTGCCGATTCGGCCGTCTGTAAGCGTTTCGTCCTGGACAGCGGCACAGCGCCCGGGCCCCGCCATCAGGGTGCTGACCTGGTGGGACATGAGCCCCAGGGCTGGGCTGCTGAGCTCCCCTCCATCCTGAGATTTCTCGCGGGCCAACCGCGCCGCCTCCTTGACTTCCTGGAACTTCTCAGCAAACTGTAGGTACCGAGGGGCCAGCAGGCAGTCAACAAACCCTGCGGCCCCTCTCAGCCCCACCAGGTCCCCCACCCGGGCCCTGCCCGGTCAGCTGGGAAGGGACTCTGGGAACTGTGCACAACTGTGAGTCACAAACCGGAGTGGGGAGAATGGTGTCCCACGGGCAGCGTGGGTACAGAGTGGGCGGGTGGGACATTCACAGAGGTGGCCTTAAATACAGTGGTGGTGCACTTCCATAATCCCAGCACTCTGGGAGGCTAAGGCAGGAGGATCACAAGTTCAAGTACAGCCTGGGCAAGTTGGTGAGACCCTGTCTCAAAAATTTAAAAAGGAGGGCCGAGGATTTAGCTCAGTGGTTCCACCATCTGCCTTGCAAGCCCAAGGTCCCGAGTTCAGTTCCCCGTACCAAAAAGAAATTTTAAAAGGGGGCCTGGGGATGTAGCTCAGTGCAAAGGCCCTGGGTTCAATCCCCAGAACCTCAAAAAGAACCACAAAACCAAACAAATTCTAACAGGCATATACCACTCGATTTGCACAAAGGCAGTGTAACTCACTGAAGGAAAATGATCTTTTTAAAACAACAACCCCAAGGGTTTGATCCCCAGCACTAGAAAACAAGCAAACAACAACAACAAAAATGGCCCCAAAGCAACTCGGTAGTCATACTGGGTAAAAAAAAATGAACCTCAAGCCCTACCCTGCACCACCCACAGAAATTAATTCAAGACCTAACGTTGAAGGGAAAATTATAAAGCTTCTAGAATAAAACAGAGGACAGAATCTTTGCAGAACGGAAGCACTAATCATCAAAAGAAACAATGGATGCAGACTTCTTTCCGGCACTGGGGATGGAACCCAGGGACACACACACACACACGCACATACACACACGCACGCACACACGCACACGAGGCACGCGCTCAACACTGAGCTGCCTCCCTAACCAGCCCTTTTTATACATTTTCCTTGAAGACAGCACCTTGCTAAACTGCCCAAGCTGGCCTCGAACTTGGGATCCTCCTGCCTCAACCTCCTGAGTAGCCAGGATTACAGGCGTGAACCACCATGCCAGGCTCAGGCGATTTCAAAGTGGACAGCAGAGGGTGGAGACTAGGGGTGACAGGAAGTAGGAGTGGCTGGCAAAAGCAGAGCTGCAAGGGCTCCTGGCTCAGTGGGGTCCCTGTGCCTCCCTCCTTCCTCCCAGCCCCCACCTGGGTCAGATGCTGTTCAGAAGCGAAGCCAAGGCCATAGACGGTGTTGGCTCGGCTGTCTGCCCATTGCCCGAACTTCTGGGAGGTTTTGGTGAAGGTCATGTTGGGGGTGACAGTACTGTTGATGATGGCCTGGGGCAGAGGGCAAAGTTCAAGGTCAGTGGCCAGATGGGACTGAACACGAGACCCGGATGCCTGAGGACCAGCACCTTTGGTTGGGGGCTCTGAGGCCCCTGCTCCAGTCACTTCAGGAGCTCAGAGAGACTCAAGGTTTCCTGGTCGCCAGGGCACTGGGGAGGCCTAAAACTGTCACCCGGACCCCCACCCCACCTGGACCAGCCCACACCTTGGCACCCCCAATGCTGATGATGCGGTAGACGTTGCGGGTGGCATCGTAGAAATAGGAGACGGTGAGGGCGTGCTTGCCCGCAGGGATCCAGTTCCTCTTGGTGGCCGGGTCGATCTGGAACACGTGTGCCCGTGTGCTGAAGATTGGCTGCTCCCTGCAGGGGACTGGGTGTCAGGGGCAGCACCCCAGCCTCAGGGCCACGCGCTGCCGGATGGCTGGGAGCTCACCTGGCTGTGGACATTGGTCAGGCTGGGCTGGGTGGCTGGACCGAGGGTGGCGAGAGCAGCGGGTCTGGGCCCTGGGGAGAGAGTGTCCCTATGAGGCCCCTGGGCCAGCTACACCATCCCCAGGGCTTCAATCAGAAAGGCAGTCAGTGTAAATCACTGGGAGCGAGCCCCCCCCCAATCCGGAGGAGGCACCCACGGCACCCCAAGGGAAGCACCTCTAGGCTCACCCTGGGCCCGGAGGCCAACTCTAGAATATTCATGGGGCTGGGGGTGCAGCTTGTCTAGCATGCACAAAGCCCTGGGTTCCATCCCCAGCACCAAAAAAACAAAATAATAATAATAATAATAATAATAATAATAATTTTAAAAAGCCTGGCATTGCCAAATGCCTGCTGGGAGACCCCTCAGCACCCCTCCTCTGGCAGAACTACACCTCGGAATTAGAATCCAAATCCGCAGGGAGCTCCCAGCCTTGTTAAAAAGACAAGATATAGGCTAATGCTGCCTGTAGTCCCAGCTCCTGGGGAGGCTGAGGCAGCAGGATGATCGCTGAGCCCAGGAGCTCAAGACTATCTGGGGCCACATAGACCCCAGCTCCAAAAATTAAAGTAAAAAATTAAAGACATGATGTAGCTGCACTGTCGATCCTGGTGCCCACGTGAGGGGCAGAGCAGAACCCAGGATTAAAACACTGCTCCCTGACCTCCCTGGGGGTCCTGCTAAGCCACCATCCCAAGAAGCCAGCAAAGCTGCTGCTAGACTTGCTTCCTTATGCAACCTCTGCGCCCTCAAATCTGCATCCAAGGGACCGGCAAAGGACCCAGGAAGAGCTTGGAGAAGGGGGGCTCCCAGCGGGCAGCAGCGGGTCAGAGGGGCCCCCCATCCTATCCTTGGCAGCTGCTGCCCGGGTCACAGGGTCTGGAACTCGATCCCGGGGTAGGGACGCGTCCTGCGCCTGGCTGGGATTGGGGGTGCGGGGATCCCCGGAACCCAGGCCCTTCCGGTGGAGCCACTCTTGCCAGGACTCGCAGCAGCGCCGGGAAAGTTACTCACCAACTCGGCGAGTCACGCGCGGCGGAGGGCGTGGGGCTGGGGTGCGACACTCCGAGTGGCCGGGACCTAGGCGCTCCAGCCAGGGCCCCGAGCTCCACGAGGGGTGCGCCCCCCGCCGCGGCCCGAGGGCGCCGCGTGCCACAACTTCAGGATGAGCCGCCCGACTCTTCAACTTCCCGTATCCCGCGCCTCCGCCCAACCCCGGGGCCGGGACTTCGGGGTCCTCCCCACTCTGCTCCTCAACCCCAGCTCTGGAACTTCGGGGACCCTGTCCTTCAACGGCGGAACTTTGGACATATCGGCCCTGATCCCCACCCCGACCCCCCATCCTCCAGACCTCCGTCTGGAATTTCGGGGGCCCCCACACCCCGAATCCAGAACGTCAGGGACACCCCCCTCCCCCGGCAGCTTTCGCCCACGCCCGGTCTGGAATGTGGGGACCTCGCGCGCCGCCTCCTCCCAGACCAGGACTCCGGGACTTGGGGACCCCGCGAGGCGAGCGCCGAACTTCGGGGGGCCCAGCTCCGCCCGGCGCGCTCGGCCGCTCACCCTGCGCTCCGTGCGGCCCCACCGCTGCTCCGCGCCGCCGCTGCTCCCCGCGCCTTTGTCTGCGCCGCCGCCGCCGCCTCCTCCGGTCCCATCGCGGCGACCGTCCCGACGCGCGCCCGCCCCGCCTCCCGGGCCCGAGCGCCGCCACGCGCCCCCTGCCGGCCGCGGGGGAGGGGAGGGGAGGGGGTCATCGAGCGGTGGGGGGAGGGACCGGGGCAGGAGTGGGGGAGGGAAGCTGGGGCACGGGTGGGGACGGAGCACAGGGTGGACGTCCGGAATGACAGAGACCCAGAGGCCGGGGCGACACAGGAAGCAGATGGACAAACAGCTGGACACGCGCATGCCTTGGCGGCCCCAGCCCTGACCCTTGGGTCGCGGTCTCCGCCCTCCCTGCCTGCGACGGTGACCGGAGGGTCACCGTGCGGAGGGTCAGGTTCTCGGTCGGCACCAGCCGGGGTCAGAGGTCTGCGCGCAGTAGGCGCTGGCACAGGCGGAGGCAGGAAGCGGAAGCGGTGGCTTTGCGGGGTGGGAGGGCTCTGTCCCCTCGGTCTCCTCCCCAGACAACCCGCATGGCCGGGGGCAGCCAATGGTCAGCACCTGGAGGTGCCTGAGGCCCTGGCGTCTGCTAGGAGCGTCAAAGAGAAAAGAAGGAAAAGGCGGGGAGTCGGGGTGTGCTGAGGCGGGACGCTGGGGTCCCAGAGGTCACAGGCAGGGGACAGCACGTTGCGACGGACGGCGGGTCCTCACCGAGGATATCCTGGGACCTGCCTGTGCCCTTGATGCTGCGTGGTCCCAGGAGACTTCTCCAGAGTCACCCAGCGTCTGGGCTGGTGGCAGCGGAGGCCTGTGGGTGACCCGGGGCGGCCTCCTCCCGGAGTTCTGCACTGAAGTCTGCCCCTCAACTTCCGGTCCTTGTAGTTCTCTCTGCCCCTCTGAGAGCCCCAGGCTGAGTGCGGAGTGACCTGCCTTCCCGGGGCTTATAGGTGAATTCCAGACAAGGGAGTGCTGTTTTGTATCTTCTGGGTTTTCTGTTTGTTTGAGACAGGATCACACTATGGAGCCCAGGCTGGCCTGGAACTTGTGGCAATCCTCCTGCCTCGCCCCCAGAGTGCTGGGATGACGGTCGTGGTCTTTAGACACATTCCCCTAGGTGTGGCTCTCAGCCTCTGCCTCCCTCTGTGCTGCTGCTGAGCGCCTTGTTCCACCCAGACACACCCCGGCTTCTCCAGAGCTGGCCCATCCCGCCCCAAGAGCATCTGCTCTTTCTGCTGGGGACACTGAGGCACAGGGTCCAGGCCTCGACTTCCTGCTGTCCCTAACGGCATGAGACACGTGCATGAGCGAATGTTTGGCTTTGTTCTCAGGCCCAAAGCCATGTAATGCTCCAACGCTGGAGGGAACAAAGAAAATACCGTCTGTTCTGTTCAGAGAGTGACTTTTCCTTCTTACGAACAGCATAATTAAAGGAAGAAGTGTCTGGGACAGGTGCTGGCAGGGCCAGTGCTTCTGCAAGCTGCTTGCCTTTGCCAAGTGCCCGCTGGCAGCAGAGCTGGGGCCATGTGGCTACTCTAGGGGGGCGGTCGGTGAGGGGCCCAAGCAGGCTCTGCTCCTTGTGTGGGCAGAAGCAAGAATGGGGAGCAGAGTGGAGAGTTGCACTGCTGTCCCAGGCCCCTCACAAGGCTCCAGGAGGGACTGGGCCAGGGCTTGCCTGGAGCACACCGAACCTGAAGCTGTCTCTGTGTTCTCGCCTGGAGAATGTGCTGATGACTCAGGACTGTCAGCCAGAAATGTGGGGAATCTGGTGGCCACCACCCCAAGGCAACTGACTAATGACAGTTTTCCTCAGAGATTAGACTCCTAGACCGAGACCCAGGCTTTCCTCCGGGGTGTGAGGGAATGAGCTGGCTGTTTCAGGAGAGGCGAAGCAGGGCGCACCAGCTCTTGCAGGACTTGGAACGCTCAATGAGGAAAGCACAATGGCTGTCATGGCCTGGCTCCGCTCTGCCAGTTAAATCTGCCCCAGCTGTTGGGTCTGGCCTCCCGGAGGGTCTGTTTCTAGCCTGGTTCCCACTCACCAAAAGAGCGGATCCCAGGCCCCAGGTGGGGGAAACCTCAGCCCGCAGACCCAGAGCCATGTCAGCCAGCGCTGCCTCCTACCTCGGTGCGACCCCGAAGTCCCGTTCGTGCTCGGGCCTCGGTTTCCCCATTCACACGCAGATGGCGCCTGCTTTCAATGCTTGATGCTGTAAATGTCATACTTATTTAAGGTGGGTGTGGTGGCACACGCCTCTCCCCCCGCCCCGCACTCTGGGAAGCTGAGGCTGAGGGTGAAATTTCTACCCCAGCCTGGGAAACTTAGTGACTCAGCAAGACCCTGTCTCAAAATAAAAAACAAAGCCCGGGGGTCCAGCTCAGTGTGAGGCCCTGGGTTCCATCCTCAGTATCACAAATGGTAAGAAAATGATGATAATAAATTGGTGAGGTAGATTTGATCCTGAATCATATCTTTTCCCATGGTACTAGAAATTGAACCCAGCACTGAGCCACACCCTAGTTCTTCAGCCAGATTTTTAATTGTTAGTTTTGTTGTTGTTTTTCTTTTTCTTAGACAAGGTCTCACTGTGTAGCCCGGACTGGCCTCGAATTTAGCGATCTTCCTGCCTCAGCCTCCTTAGTGCTGGGATGACAGGCGTGTGCCACCACAGCTGGCTTCCTGAGTCAAATTCTTTTCTTTTTTTTTTTTTTTTTTTGGTACTGGGGATTGAACTCGGGTCCTTGCGCTTGCGAGGCAGGCAGCTGAACCACTGAGCTAAATCCCTGGCTCCTGAGCCAAATTCTTAAAATTTTCTTTGTGAAGAGTTGAAGGACACCAGTCAGCCGTGAGCTCCCATAAATGGCTCATACGCAGCATGATAGCCTCAATCTTTAGCTCTTGTCCATGTAGCCATCTTCTTCCCTCCCCCCTTTCCCCTGGCCGTAGCTAGTTGGACCAGCTGTCAGACCTTAGGTTCTTGAAAAACTCCTATTCATCTGTCAGAACCCCACCTGCAATGCTGCCCTCTGCAGAAGCCCTCCCTCCTCTTCCTCTGGACCTTCCCTGTCTCCTTCCTTCCTTCTGCTCTAACCCTAACATCACAGGACTAGGAGTGCCCGTGTCCAGCTCTAACTCCTGGAGCCTGAGTGCATCTCAGGGCCCGGCGGGGCCTGGAAAGGCAGCATGCAACTCAGTAGTTCTGGTGATTTCGCATCGCGCTCGGAGGAGACCCTGCTTGAAATCCTGAACATGGCCAAAGCAAATCCCTTCGATGTGGTGCCCCAGGAAGGAACATGCTGGGCAGGAGGGGACCAGGCACAAAGTCCAGGCTGGTGCCTGGGTGGAACACTGAGGCTGGCCAGGAGTTTGGTTCCTGCAGACCTAATTGCCCTAATTTGAGGCGTGTGCTAATTACCTCCTGGGTGCCAGGTGGTGGGGTGGGGTGGCCCATTTTCAGGAGCTAGGTCGTCCAGGTATTTTTGGAACCACCGTTCTGGAGGGCTCTGACATGCACCGCGTGAAGGGCAGAAAGTGGGGCGGAGAAGTCGCGGCCACAACAGGAGGGATGCGGGAACCTGGGCTTCAGGGGAGCCTGGGGGGCTCTGGGTCCAGAGGCTCAAGCTGTAATACTGGGGTTTGGGGCAGTGAGATCTGTAGGGGCAGCCGGCTGCTTGGAGTCTGAGAGTCCCCGTTGGTCTGAAAGTCTATTTTCTGTTTGTTTTTGATTTTTGGAGACAGGGTCTCACTATGTAGCCCAGGCTGGCCTCCAACTTGCAGTGATCCTCCTGCCTCAGCCTCCCGAGTGCTGGGATGCCAGGTGTGTGCCACACTATTGGTGGCAACCGAATGGGGGGGGTTGGCTGGGCAGCTTGCTGAGGGATCCTGCCCATGTGAGCTGTCATGATTTCTTTGCCCTTTCCTGAGCCATGAAAGAAGCATGTGATTCACAATGGAGGGCTGGGCAGTGGGCAGAGCAAGTGCAAAGGTCCTGAGGTCAGGACAGGCGGGATCTATGGGAGAAATGCAGGGAGGCCAGGCTGGAATGAGTGGGAGAAGGCAGTGTTGCTTGCACCAGGGGCAGTGTCCCAGCGGCTGGGCAGGGCCTTGTGGCTGTGGCCACACACGTAGGCTTTGTTCTGAGGGCGCTGGGGAGCCGAGAGACTGGAGCGCGGGAGGGTGGGATGTGATCAAGTTTACCCTGCGGGCACAGTTTCAGTACTCAACAAGAAACAGGCGTCTGCACCTGCGCAGAATGGGGACAGCCCTGGACTTCCCCCAAGCCTCAGTTTCCCCACCTGGCCCCAGGATGCAGGGCCTTCAGCAGGGGCCCCGCCCCGCCCCGCCCCGCCCCGCCCCGGAGCTCCGGATCTGGCCAGGCTGTGGCAGCCCTCCCCCCACCTCCCCCGCTCCGTCTGTGCCGGAGGACAGCTGCGCGCGCAGAGCGGGGGGCGCAGGCGGCGGCTCTGAGGGCTCGGCCGTGTTCCCGCGGGTGACAGCCCACGCGGCCCGCGCCGATGTTCCCAGGGCCCTGTGACTCACGCGCAGCCCCTCCCATCCCCGCGCAGTGGTCGCGCCGGCCGCCCGCCTGTCCCTCTGCGCCCTGCAGCCCCAGCCCGGCTGCTCCTCTCCGGTGACCCCGCCGCGGGGTGCGGCCCTAGGCCCCTCCTACTGGGGCTCCCGGAGGAGTCCAGCCCCCCGGAGACTCCACAGCCGGGGGCCTGACCCTCAGCGCCCTTTTCCCTTTTTCGTGTCCCTTTCTAGCCATTCTTTCAGTACCAGGGATTGAACCCAGGGCCTCCGCCCTGAGCTCCATCCCCAGCCCTTTTAAAATTTTTATTTTGAGGCACGGTCTCACTAAGTGGCCCAGACTGGGCTGGAATTTGTGATCCTGGGGTGCTGAAATTAGGGGCTTATGCCACCACACCCAGCTTCCACTTTCATAGAAGAAATTGAGATTAAATCTGTTCCCCCAAATAAATGTGAAAGAGAAAGCTGAGCTTCCATCCCAGGACTCTGCTCTCTGTAGCCTTCAGATCACGGAAGAGTCATTTAGCAGAGGTGAGGCAGTGCACAGAGTCCAATAACACCAGCAGTCAGTGCATTCGGTACTCAAACAAGGGGCACTGCTACGTGCTGCTCTCTGAGCACTTAGTAAACACCTTATCACCTGTGTGTTAGAACCCTGCCCTCCGGAGCTCCCGCCAGGAGCGAGATGGATGACAGAGGACAGAGTACAATGGCTTTGGACAGCATATACCAGGGAGAGGAAAACCAGGCAAAGCAGTGGGCCATGCCCTGGGTGGGAGCTGGAGGCTGCCCTGAGGAGGAAGTGATGAGAATGGTGTGTGCAAAGGTCCTGAGGTCAGGGTATGCGGAGGCCTGGGCAAAGTGCTGAGAGTGTGGGTGTGGCTGGAGCAGGGAGCCAAGGGGGCAATAGATCCACAGGTGGAGCATCAGGGGCCTGTGAGTCCCAGCAGAGAATGCAGACTTTATACGTTCAGAGTGCTGGGGAACCGTGGAAGGCTTTGGCCCGGGAGAGGGCTGCCTACTGGACACTGTGTACACAGTGGAGACACAACACCAGCCAACACTAGGGGCTGGGTTTGAGTCCTGCTCTGTGTCATTCTGGCCGAAGTGCCCAAGTCTGGGACGGCTCCTGACAGGGGCTCCCTGGTGGCCGTGTGCACATTTGGTGGGTGCTGAGGAAATGCTCATGGTGGGTACAACTGAGGCAGCTTGGCCCATGGGATGTGCAGGAGCCAGGGCAGAAGGAAGTATCAACGGTTCTTGCTAAAAATGATAAAGATGGGCTGGCATGAGGCTCAGTGGTGCTCCAGGCCCTGGGGTACATACTAGCACAGAAAAGAAAAAAATTAGCCAGATGCAGTGACTCAGGCTTGTAATCCCAGCCGCTCAGGAGGCTGAGGCAGGAGGATTGCAAGTTGAAGGCCTATCTGGGCAACTTAGTGAGACCCTGTCTCAAATTAAATTAAAAGGGCTGGAGGTTAGGGTTAGCCTCGAGAGGCGCTCTTGGGGACCTCGCTCCGCCCTAGGGGATGACTCCGATCTGGCTGGGACCCTCAAATCAAGGAGTGACCTCCTGTCTCAGCCACTGTGATTCCAAGCCATGCCCAGGGAGCCCTGCATGCCCAGGCCCCCTGCCACCTGCGAGAGTCTCAGTAGTGGGGCAGCTTCCCGCTGGGCTCTCTGGGAGAGCAAAGAGCCCAGGCCCAGGGGGCTGCAAAGGGGACACTGGGACCAGTGCCACGGGGTGCACTCCACGGGCTCTGTGGTCACAGGAGGGGTGTGGAGGGAGAGGCCGGGACCAAGAGACACCTTCTCGCGCCCCTCGGGTGTCCACCCACCCGCTCTGCCCCTACCCTTCACCTCGGTGCACTCCCGTCTATCTGCCTACCTGCCCGCCCCATGCCCGCACCATCCCTTGACCCCTCCCTTCCCTTCCCCATCGTCCCCGCCCCACACAGGACCCTCCGTCCTCTCTCCACCTCCACGTAGCCCCCATGCCCCGCCAGCCTGGGCTCCCATCTCACCAAGCACCGTTTTTCTCCTTGCAGCCCGGCTCCAGGACTCCAGACTCTCTCCCACCCTCCTGAGGGCTAGGTCAGCCCTGTGGCCCCGAGGGCCCATCCTGAGACTGGGCCTGTCAGGAGGCGGCAGCGTCTGCCTGTGACCCAGGGGCCCTGTGCTACTGAGTCACCCCCTAGCCCTTTTTATTTTTTATTTTGAGACAGAGTCGTGCTAAAGCCCCCAAGCTAGTCTTGAGTTTGAGATCATCCTGTCTCAGCCTACTGTGTAGCTGGGATCACAGGCATGAGCCACCCCACCTAGCTTTTTTCTTTACTTTTTTCTTATCCTTTCTTTTCCTTTCCTTTCCCTCCCTCCCTTCCTTCTGCCAAGTAGAATCACGCCAAGCTGCTACATCCCAGCCCACTTTCTCCTGCTTAGAGAGTTCAGTGCTATGTTTTGGGGCTCCTCTGTGAGTTATTACATCTAGGTTGCTTCCCAGGGCCACATACTGGCAACAGTTTAACAGGTAGACTCATACACTTTTAATGCTTTTTATTTATTTATTATTTGTTTTGTGGTGCTAGGGCTGGAATCCAGCCATTTTTATTTATTCATTTTATTTTGAGACAGAGTCTCCCTAAGTTGCCCATGCCAGCCCCAAACTTGGAGATCCTCCTGCCTCAGCCTCCCAAGTAGCTAGGTTTATAGGTTGTGCCATCATAATGCCTGGCTCCTTCTCTCAATTTCTTTATAAAAAGTGAACAGGTGGTACATGCCTGTAATCCTAGCACTCTGGGAGGCTGAGGCAGGAGAATCACAAATTCAAGGCCAGACTGAGCAACTTAGCAAGACCCTGTTTCAGATAAAAATATTTTTAAAGGGGCTGGGGATTTAGCTCAGTGGTTCCACCACCTGCCTCGAAAGCGCAAGGTCCTGAGTTTGATTTCCAGTACATATATATATATATATATATTTTTTTTTTTTTTTTTTTTTTTTTTTAAAGGTTGAGGTTCAATCCCTGGTACCAAAAAAACACAAAAAAACAGAGAAAGGTTGAGGATGTAGCTTGGTGGAGAGGCTCTGGGTTCGGTCCCAGTACCAGGAAGAAGGGGTGTGTGGGACAGTGTGGTGGGGCAGTGTGGTGCTGGGTAAGGACATTCAGGGCTTCAGGGAGGCAGTTCCTTCCTGAGCCTGCAAGCCTGAGCCTCACCCTGGGGCACACAGTCGGAGCTCAATAAATGTTTGCTTAGGGGATGAACGGTGAATGCTTTGTGTTCAAGGAGCTGGAGGCCTAGCGAGAGGGGTAGGTTTATTCAGGGTACACTGAGGCGGGCTTTGTGTCAGCCCTGAGCTTGTTGCCATGGAAAAACCACTCTATGGAAGATGTAGCCAAAGAAATGAACACCCACCCCCTATGTCAGCATAAACTGAGTTCATTCATTGTGTGCTCCCAGTTTGCTCAGTCCGCATCCTCGACTTCCGTCCTCCCAACAGCCCACCGCGAGTGGGTAAACCGAGGCACAGAGCTGGCAAGGCACTCGCTCTAGGTCACTCCCTGGGAAGCGAGGGGCTGGGCACCGAGGCTCTCGCAGCAGCCCCTGCACAGAAGGGAGGCTGTTCCTGCGTCCCCCGCACGGAGGGGCAGACGGAGGGGCAGACGGGGAGCGGCTCGCGGCAGGTCGCTGGACGAGCACGCGCAAGGTCCTGGGTCCTGACCCAACAACTGCACAAAAAAATATGAGGTCAGTGGAGCAGGGACCCAACAGGGGTGGGGCTATGCTAATAAAGGGGGCGGGTCGCACTGTGGGGTGGGCGTGGTTGGGGTGGGCTCTGAGCCTTGGAAGCTCTGAGCCTGCGCAGTGGGCCGTGGCCCTTACTGTTGCCCCCACCCCCAGGCTACAGAGTCGACCTGGGCTCCCTGTCCCCGAGGCAAGTGTCCCTGGGCCCTGCTGCGACCTGAGTCGGAGGAAGAGTTCAGAACAGGTCCCCATTACTACCACTGTAACAGTTACCACTCAGAGAGCTGGAGGGGCCAGGACACCGACCCCGGGCCACTGAGTTCATACCAGTTTGGCCCCGTCCTGGCCAAGCCCTCCCCACGCCACAGCCTCCCGGGCCTCTTCTGGAGATGCCCGGGCTGAGGGTAAACTGCCCACCCTCAGCTGTTCTCCTCACTTCCTGTCTCTCCACTGCTTCATGCGGTCATTCGTCCATTCGTCCATCCATCCCTCCAACCACACACTCAATCATTTTCTCTTTTGAGACCAGGAGGGATTTGCACTTGGTGAGTGTCCCTGCCCTCTGGTACTGGGGGATTGAACCCAGGAGCACTCTTCGCCTGAGCTCCATCCCCATCCCTTTTTACTTTTCATTTTGAGACAAAGACTCTAAGTCACTAAGTTGCCCAAGCTGGGTCCTAATTTGTGGCCCTCATGTCTCAGCCTCCTGAGTTCTGGGATTACAGGCATGCGCCAGCCACCACACTGTGCTGGGATTCTGGAGGTGTAAGGGAGGCCCGGGGCCTGGCACACCTGCAGTCGTGCACAGGTGGGACAGGTGGGAGTGGTAGCCCAGGGCCATCCTTGATGATGTCCTCTCCTAGTGTACGAGCCACTGGTCGAGAGCGTGAACTCGAACCTGGCCTTGATGGAGACCTGCTGCATGGGCAGCTCCACGGGGCCTGCTTCCTTAGCAAAAGGAAAAAATCTAAAAAGGAGGGCCGGGCAGGCAGCAGGCAGGGAGCCTCCTGGGGTCCCACAGGAAGGAAGCGCCTCCAGCTGGCCACCCGCTTCCTGAGGCAGGCACTGAGCCCTTGGCCTTGAGGAAGCTGCTCTTGCTGACAGCGCAGAGCTGCTGGCGGCCTGGGGAAGCCTCTGCGGCCTGGACAGCAGCCCAGCTGCATCCGGACGTGGGTGGGCAGGATCCCTGCTCTAAGCATATCCCTGGGCAAGGCCAGCAAGGGCCAAGGACAGGCTTTTCAGTAGCTTGTTCTGGAGCAAGTGTGCTACGGGTTGGGGTCTTGTTCAGGCTCTTGATGTCCTAGACAAAGAATTGAGCATGACATAAACCAGGCCTGGTGTTGCAGGCTTGTCATCCCAGCACTCAGGAGGCTGAGGCAGGAGGCTCGAAAGTTGGAGCCCAGCCTGGGCAACTTGGCAACTTAGTGAGACCCTGTCTCAAGCTAAACAATAAAAATCAGGCTGGGGGTGCAGCTCAGTGCAAAGGCCTTGAGTTCTATCCCCAGTGCCATCCCCTCTCCAAAAAAAAAAAGAAGACGGAGTAGAGAGTAAAGTGTCAGATGTTGAAGGATGAACAGAAGTTTGCCAAGTTGAGGTAGGGGGTGGGGCTGACCAAGAAGCAAGTTTGTGCCATCTAATCAACAGGACAAAATAAAGCTACTTTTCAGAATTAAAATGAAATGAGCGCATCCTCATCTTCCATGAATGCACAGTGTTTGTATTTAGACACTTCCAGCCAGTCTGAAACATGCTGGCTCACACTGGCCAACTTCCACCTGAGGCTCCGGCTTCGGAGATGGGGCTGGAAGCAGCAGGTAACATCCTCCTTCATTCAGGGTGGAGAGCTGGGAATTGAGGGCTTCAGGCGGGTTTAAGCAGGTCAGAGGTCACGGGGGGGGGGGTGCACACCTATCATCCCAGGAGGATCGCCATGAGTTCGAGGCCAGCCTGGGCTACATAGCAAGACCCTGTCTCAGAAGGGCATGGAGCTCAGTGTAAAGACCCTGGGTTCAATCCTCAGTACAGAAAAAGGAACAAGGGGAAGGAAACCTCAGAACCTTCCCCAAGGGCCCAGAATGCCAGGTGGTTGGGCCCAGGCCTCCCTCCTCCTGGCGTGGTGTGCCCAGGCTCTGGCCAGTGGCCACAGAGGACAGAAGGATGTTCTCATCTGAAAATAAACCGACTATGGCCCTGAACGGGAAACAAGAAACTAGGGCAGATGGGGCCGTGCTGGAGATGGGCGAAGCCAGCAGGCATCCGATTCTGCACCCAGTGCCACCCCTGACTGCTCCCTATAACCCACTTTACACACGAGGGCTCTGAGGCCCCCCGGGATGGATGACACTGCCTGATGTGTCCGGGAACAGGAGGTGGCTAAAGGGACAAACTCAGCTTCTGATCGTGGCTCCACCCACCCAAGCTTGCCCATCATTGCGGCCTTTGGGCCCCTGTGATTGGTTCAGAGTTGAGCATCTACACTAGACTGGGCCAATCAGCTAGTGCTTCTGTTTACAGCCATTGGACAACAGAGCTCTGTTGGTTGAAAGGTGTTTCAAGCCATCATTTCAAGTCAATAGCCAACTGGCCTTTGGCGTTAGGCAGCTGCAGAGCTCTCAGGATACAAGGCCTAATGTGTGGCCTGTTAACCCAGTACTCTGGCCTCAGTTTCCTCATCTGTAAAATGGGTTGTGGGTCTCTAAGGTCAAGGGACCCTGATGGATGGTATAATGTGTCCAGTGCTCTTTAAGGACTGCCTCACCTTGGGTGCCTGGCCGGCCTTGGTCACGTGGGTTTGGGGAGGTTTCTCAGGAGTTGAGGCGGCCGTCCTTGCCCTTGAGGCAGCTGTCAAGAGTGCCAAAGGCCAGAGGGAAGGAGGGCGGGGCCAGCTAGGCGACAGGGCACAGGGTACTGTGAGAGGCTGGGGCAGGGCTGTGTGGAGCTCGTGCCGTTGTCTGCGCCCGCAGGCCTCAAGGCGTCCTGAGAGTGCTGCAGTAGTGGTGGTACCGCAGCCTCTAAGAGACAGGAGTGCGCATGCGTGGATGCACCCATGCGGCGAAGACCCCAGGCAGCTGCCCAGCACACGGCTAGGGGTTGCCACGGGGGGCACAGATTCCAGCGTCTCCGGCTCTCGGGTGGGCATTCAGGTACTGGGCACTCCAGCAGCACAGGAAGCTGAGGTGCCAGATGTCACTCGGGGAGGGGCCCAGGGGTGTGGAGCCTGCTGCATCCACTCCCTCACTTCTGGACCCCTACTTTTAGTTTTGAGACGGTCTCACTAAATTGCCCAGGCTGGGTTCCAACTTGTGATCCTCCTGCCTCAGCCTCCCGAGCTGGGATTGCATGCATCATGGTGGCTTTGGCTATCGGGCGGTAAGTTGTACTGGGAAAAAGCACCCATGGTGGAGGTGACCAGGAGATGTCGGGGACGCTGGTGGCAGCTGGGACAGCGGCCTGAATGGAGCAGAGCTTCTTCCACAGGAAGCGGCTGGTTCACTCCAAATCTTTCTTCTCCGCAGAACACAGCTGCCTGGGAACAAAGGGTGATGATTGCGGCCGCTTCCTTCCCAGTCTTCTTGGCAGAAAGTGTTTTCCTGGCAGGGAGCACAGGCCTGGCCTGGCTCCAGCGAGGCCCGCGGCGGGCGGCAGCAGGGACAGAGAGCCCGGGCCTGACACCACTGGTCCCAAGATGTGTACAGACGTGCATGGCTGGCGAGGGGACAGGGCCCCACGTGCTCAGCGAGTGCTCACCACTGAGTGGTACCCCTAGCTCTTTATTTTTTTGGTACTGAGGATCAAACTCGGGACCTTGTGCTCAGGCGGCGGTACCACTGAGCTAAATCCCCACCCCACCTGCCCCAGCTCTTTTTAAAACTGACTTGGAGACAGGGTCTTGCTAAGTCGCCCAGACTGGCCTTGAACTTCCGATCCATGCACTCCCACAGAGCTGCATCCCCAGCCAGCCACCAAATATGTAGAAAAACCACACAGTGCTTTGCAACTGAATTTCATCTTTCAGGATCTAACACATTCCTTAAAATTTTAGTTGTATTTTACAGCTAGAAGGTTTTGTTCTGTCTTGAGACAGGGTCTTTCGATGTTGCCCGTGCTGGTCTTGAACTCCTGGATTCCAGTGATTTCCTGCCTCAGCCTCCTGAGTAGCTGGGACAGCAGTTGCCCATGGCCATGCCAGGCTAAAGGCCTTTCTGTTAGTCCTTCCTCCCATTTGCTCCACCCAGCATTCAGCATACATTGCTCAGCATACATCTGTGGGCAGTCACACCTTGCATGGTCATGCCTGTCTCCCAAGACATAGGCTTTCTCTAAGATCAAGCAAGTGGGGCCAGGTGTGGTACCATGTGACTGTAATCCCAGCACTCAGGAGGCAGAGGCATGAGGATCCCCATGAATTCAAGGCCAGCATGGCTTACGTAGTGAGTTCAAGGCCAGCCCACACTACATAGCAAGACACTGTCTCAAAAAACCAAAAAATAAATAAGTAAAATCAAGCCAGTGCCCCGGTGTTGATGGGAGTGGTGGTAGTGGACACCTGTAGTCCCAGCTACTCAGGAGGCTGAAGGAATAGGATGGCCAGTTTGTGTCCAGCCTGGGCAACTTAGAGCCTGTCTCAAAATAAAAAAATGAGACAACTGCAGGGAATGTAGCTAAGTGGTAGAGTGCCCTGGGGTTCAATCCCCAGTACCACAAACATAAATACATTCAAATAAATGGCTTGGGATATAGCTCAAGGGTAGAGCACTTACATAGCATGCACAAGCCCCAGGGTTCCAGCCCCAGTGCTACAAAACAAAAAACAAAACCATCTTTAGAGGGCCACTGACAAACACGGTCAGCTCGTGGGGTCCCTCTTGTGGCGTCTTCAGGAGTCACAGGACACCTGCAATTCAAGGTTCTCAGGGCCAGGAGCAGGGAACCAGCGGCCTGCTCATTCATGGATGTGGTGCACGTGTGCACGCCGGTGGGCGCACACATGGGGTCGAGGATGTGCATGTGGCGCGCCGCAAAGGCCCAAGGGGCCAGGGTGCAGCTCAGTGGTGAGCGCTGGCCCGGCGTGCAAGAGGCCCATGGTTCGGTGCCCAGCTCTGCACCAGGAGAGATTGAACCAGATGCAGCCGGCCAGGGGTCCTAGGCCCAGAGCGTGAGCTGAGATAGACTGTGCAGCCTCAGTTTCCCCACTGGGGAATGGGCTGGCTTCCATGGAATGTGAGGTTGTGGGGTCCAGAGGGCTGCCGTGGCCAGGACTAGTCACTGTGCAGGGCCACTCTGTGGTTTTTTTTGGTACTGGGGATCGAACTCAGGACCCTGCACTCTCGAGGCAGGTGGCAGAGCCACTGAGCCAAATCCCCAGTGGTTGTTTTTTTTTGGTACTGGGGATTGAATCTGGGACTGTGCCTTCCTTTTTTGTGGTTGTTCATACAGGGTCTCGCTGTGTGGCCCAGGCTGGCCTCAACCTTGTGGCAATCCCCCTGCCTCAGCCTTCCAAGTGCTGGGGTTACAGGTGTGCGCCACCTCCCTCCCACTTCTCAGTGCTGGGGATGGAACCCACTAAGCCACACCCCAGGCCCCAAAATATTTTTTTCTCAGAAAAATTTTAAGTGAAGAGGTGACCGAGTACAAGGCAAGAAGTACCATTTGTGTGTTCAGGGTCCTGTACGAAACACGGCTGTTAGCCATCACCGTGTCCAACGCCCTTGGAGGGGACTTTCACTTGTCCCCAGAACACCCCATGACGCCTCAGATTTCAGCCAGGTGGTAACTTACAAAACAAAAAGTAAAACCCAGCACCAGGCCAGCCTCGCCTCATGCTTCAGGCCTGCATGTGTCCTTGGGTTCCCTCTCTGGGGAAGGAGGGAGCCTGTGCTGCACTCTGTCCCATCCATCCGTCTGTCCATCCACTCACTTACTCACTGCAGTGCCAAGGCCTGGCTGAGCCCAGAAAGCTCGTTACAGCCCAGCCCACAGTTCAATCCTGCCTCAGCCTCCTGAGTGCTGAGGCCACAGGTGCGCACCACTGGGTGTGGCCTGTGTGGGTGGTTGCTCATCTTTCACAGGCTGCTCCCCAGTCCTGGCCAGGCCTCCTCTCAGCAGGAAGGGTCCCTTCAGGGGGGGCCCTCCCACCTTCAGGGAAACTGAGTCTGTCACCTTCCCCAGCCCTGGGCAGGAGGACCCTGTCCCTGCTCCACCTCCGGGCCCAATTCGGCTTGGGGGGAAGTGTTGAGGACACGGCTCCCTCCGCAGACTAGGGCTCTCCAGCCCTGCAGGTCTGCGACCCTCCTCATGCCAGCACCCGTCCTGGGCATAGCACCAGCCCCGTCCTTGTCCCTGCTGCGCCCTCTCCCCAGTGGTGACTGGCAGAGTTGCATGGAGACAAGGGGCATGGGGCTTGGTGCAGTGAGGCCCTCAGCGGCTCCTGGCCCCAGCTCCCCTGCTGGCAGGGGACCCCCAGGAGGTGCCGGGAGCTGGCGGTGCAGCAGGGACCACAGTGAGCCAGGTCTTCTCTACATTTATTGCAACCACTAATGATTGACAACATTCACAACTTCTTAGTCTTAGGAAACAAAACTTCGTTTTGGTAACATCACGAACGTCTTCTAGGTTAGACAGAGGACCAGATCACTAACACTGCCTATGGGATCCCAGGGACGGAAACAAGCCGGGGACGGTCATACCCGGGGTGGCAGCTCGGCGCTGTCAGATGCCCGTCGTCCTCTCGGGGACCCTGTAGCCAGGACAGAAACGATACTGACTGGAGCAGGCCATGTGTGTGCACAGTGCTCACTCCCTCCCTGCCGACCCGGCCCCTGGCGCCCACCACAGTGTGGCAGCCTGGGCCCCTGAGGGGCCTCTGCACTGAGCTGCCCAGGCCGGGCTGGGACTGCAGACCCTCCTGCCTCGGCCCCCAGGGTGGGCGTGCAGGGTGCACATACAGCCGAGTGCACACCACACCCCACCGAGGCTGCTGGAGTTAGGGCGGACAGCAGACAGTGCAGAGCCCTGTGCCAGCCCCGCCCTGCAGGCCAGCTCCTTGGGGCTGGACAGACGCAGCAACAGGGTGACCGGAAGCCAGTGGGGCCTGGCGCTGCACCTTCAGGAGGCCCATGGGCGGGCTGTAGCCTTGAGGGAGCGCGGCCCCAGCCTGGGGAAGTGGCCCTTCTCATGCAGATCCATGTGACACCCTCGCCACTGAGGTCCCCACCCTGGGGTGCCAGTGGGATGCAAGTTTCCCAGGTTTGAGGATGAACTGAAAACTCCAATGCCACTGCTTACAAGGGTGGGCCGGGTCAGCCTAAGAGCTCTGCCTGCAGTCACATGCAGCAGGGACTGGACAGTGAGGCCCCTGCAGGTTCAGAATGGCAACCAGTTGTGGCTTTGGGCCACCCTGAGCTGCCTTCCTACTCCGTACAATAGGACTTTTTCTTTTTGGAGCTGGGTCTCACTATGTAGTCCAGGCTGGCCTTGAACTCACGGTGATCCTCCTGCCTCAGCCTCCAGAACACTGTGCTGACAGGTGTGCACCAGCACACCTGGCTTTAAAACAACCCCCGCAGCTGCTGTAGGCAGGGAGTGGATGCCCCAGCCTTCTGCAGGGAGCCGAGCTGTGTGAAAGAGGACCCACTGTCTCTTCTTGGCAGTGTCTAGTCAGGTGTGGGCAAGTCTCCAGCGTAACGACTCCCGGACGAGGCCGGTGAGGTGGTGCTGCTGCTGCTGCTGAACGCCCGCCCAGTCTCTTGGCACGTTTTAGGCAAGACACATTACTCATACGTTCACAAAAGGCAGCAGCGGTGGTGGCCTGGGGAGACCTGGGCTCACAGCTTGGGCAGTGGTGCAGAAGGGCAAGGAGGCGACCTGTGACCATGCCAAACTCCCAGGAGCACTGTCTGGTGGTCGTGCCACCTTCAGAGGAGGAATGGAGACAGACCCAGGGGAGGGCAGGCCCAGCCGGCTGCCCAGCACCCAGCCTGTGCAGCCGCATCCACACCGCGGTGCTGGACAGCCCAGGGTGGCGGGTGTGTGCGGGCAACTGGCTCCATCAGAAGAGCGCGCTGCACTCAAATGGACTTCGGAGGTCACCCGAGAAGGCCCGAGGGGTCTGAGGAGGTTCCCAGGTCCATAGCCGGTAAAAGCAAGGGGACAGGGCCCCAGGAAGGATGGGGGTGGCTGCTACATGCGGCCCTCTTCTGACGGGGCAGTCTGCACCCAGGCTGCGTGATGTGGCAGCTGGCCGTCACCAGAGAGCGGCCAGCAGCGGCCTGCTCCGGTGTGAGGTGGCAAGGAGCAGCCAGTGGGCGGGCTGTAATGCTCTGCCTGCAACGGAGGCCACTCAGTGTGGGCTGGGCAAGACCGAAAGCGCGGGAAGGCCAGGAGCGGACACGGCTGTGTGCACACTGTTGTTTCCCTCGCACAATGAGGCGATTTTATTGATCTACTTCTTTGTTTCAAGACAGGGTCTTGCTATGTAACCCGAGCTGGCCTTGAACTTGTGATCCTCCTGCCTCGCCCTCCCAAGTGCTGGGATTACAGGCGTGTGCCCCCGTGCCTGACTTCAATATTCTGTGATGGCATCTGATGTTTTGGGGGAGCGAGACCCACCAGGGCAGCGGCAGATACTGTGGCTCCCAGGTGCGGTCCGCACGTACCTATTTGTTGGCCCGCTTGTGTCTGTACATCTGCATCATCCGCTGGCGGAAGACATCGAATGTGTCCTCCTTCTGCTCGGGGCCTTCAGCACCCAGGCCCTCCCCCTCCGAGGCAGCTCCCCTGCAGAGAAGTGGGGTCATGGCAAGAAGGGAAAGCCAAGCCCCTGTTACAGGAAGGCGGGCACCCTCACCCCCACCCCCACGGAGCCCAGGTCCCGGCAGGAGCCTGGCTCTGCCAGTACTGCCCAGCAGCACCGAAACGCCCACTGGGCTCACCCATGGGGTCTCAGGTCCCCAACCCTGGCCTCTGGAACAACCCCAGAGCACCACTTGGTCCTGAGGCCCATGAGCGGCCGTGTCACATGGGAGTGCCCCCCGCCACATACAGGCTGACAGGCTCCCGGATGCCTCTGCCACAGGAGCCCAGGCCGCGGCCCTCCTTCCAGCCCATCTTCTGCAGCATCTGGAAGCCCACGTTCTTGTCCGTCAGCTTCTGCTGGGCGAAGTCCAGGTCCTGGGGTTTCTGGGGAGAGACAAGGCCCGGCGTGTCAGCTTCCCAGCAGCAGGGCCACGGGGAGGCCCTGGGGCCTGCCTCACAGAGAACAGCCACAGCCAAAGCCAGGCATGGTGGTGCATGCCAGTAACCCCAGCACTGGGGAGGCTGAGACAGGAGAATTGTCACCAGTTCCAGGCCAGCCTGGCTACACGGTGAGTTCAAGGGTAGGTAGAGCTACAGAGTGAGAACCTGTCTGAAAACAACCCCCAAACGGGGATGGGACCACGGTGCTGGCCTGTGCTGCGCCTCATGTGACCGCTCCCCACCCTGTCACTCCATGCCTGCCCGGCAGCGTGCTGTCCTCCTGCCGACCTGGGCCTGGGCTTCTGCCCAGCTGTGCCCTCCACACCTCTCTGCAGGCCCGTGGCCATGTCCCTGCCCGGGCCCCCGGCCTGCCCTCTTCCCCCTCCCAGTTGCTTTGCTTTACCAGGTTGCGAGAGTCTGTGGCTGCTGCTTCCCAGGTCCTGAGCTTGGCCCACACCCCCCTTGCCCTCCTCAGCACTCTTGACCTCTCAGAGCCCCCACCTGCGGGCTTACCCGGTTACCCTCCTAGGCTCAGAGTGGATTTAAAAAGCCCCCTTAGAGGGGCAACTGAAGCACACTTGTGATCCCAACTACTGGGGAGGCTGAGGCAGGACGATCAGAGGTTTGAGGCCAGGGTGGGCAATGTAGTAAAACCCTGTCTCAAAAAAAAAAATTTTAGGGGCTGGGGATCTAGCTCAGTGGTTCTGGCGCCTGCCTCCCAAGTGCAAGGTCCCGAGTTCGATCCCCGGTACCAAAAAAAAAAAAGCTTTTTTTTAAATAAGAAGAAAAAGAAAAAAAAAAAAAGAAAGAAAAAGGACATGAGGTGGGGCTCAGTGGCGAGCGCCTGCCGAGCATACATGAGGCCCGGAGCTCCATTCCCAGCAGCACAGGGGAAAACTGTCCCTGGTACCAAAAAAGAAGTCCCAGGAGAAGCCTTTCTCTGTTTCTTCTTGTCCATGAGCATCTGAGCTGGGGACAGAACTGTGGGTTTTACCAGGGACTGGACATGTTGCCCAGGCTCTCGAGCAGCCCTCCTGCCTCAGCCTTCTGAGCAGCTGGGGGCACTGCAGCTTGGGATGTGACTACAGCGTAAGCACGGGCGGACGGCAGTGCCTTTCAAAGCCCAGCTCTGAGCGCGCGTCGAGTGAGGCCCTGCGGCTGGCCGCACTCACCTTCTTTTTGGACAGGGGGCGTCCCCGAGGCCTGTCGTAGGCGATCCGGACCGGCTCATGGACTGCAAGACAGAGACACACCCACACATCCTCCGCTCCCTCCTATCTTCTCAGAGGGAGTGGCGCAGAGGGCCTGTCCCAGAGCCCCACCCCATGTGTGCGGGGCTTCAACCACCAACGCCAGGAGACACTGCCCATCCAGGTGACCAGAGATCCCTGCTGCCGGCCGAGAACCCTGTGGCACGGAGTCGAACCATCGTTGCTGCTGCTGTTTGTGAAGATGCCCTGATCTCTTCACACAGCAGAAGAACTGACGGCATCCCAAGCAGGAAGCACCTGACCCCAGGTACCCCGAGGAGCAGTGGGCAGGAAGGAGGCAGGGGCCACGCAGAGGAGCCATGGTTACCGCTGCCTGGGAAGGGGCCAGTCACCCACAGCCCCCTGGCAGGTGTGTGCAGCTGCCTACGGCCAGCAGCAGGGCTGGAGCAGGATGGCGCCCCAGGTCTGGTGGGGTGGGGAAGGCAGCTGCTCCCCAGAGCAGGGCAGGAAAAGCCCGAGGGGCCGGGTGCCCACAGAGGTGCGCCAGCCAGGGAGGACACATCAGCCTGGGCACAGCCTCCTGCCACTGGACTGCGCAAAGCCCCTGAGCTACACGGACACCCCAGACCCCACACGCAGGTCCCCGGCCCTGGCCCGGGACTCCCCCAGGGGCCCCAGTAGGAGCCTGCACCCACCTTGGGGCTCCTGGATGAGGCACACCCGCTTGGGGGCCGGTATCATGCCGACTCTCAGGGACTTGCTGCTCATCCTCTTCCGGGGGAAGCAGGTGCCCGTGGCGGTCTGCGACAGGCCAGGAGCTGTGGCCGTGTCGTCCTCAGCAGCCTCACCGGGGAGGCCATCAGCGGGAGGGCGGCCCTCAGCAGCCCCCGCCTCGGTGGCGCCCACGCCTGGCCTGGGAGTCCCACGGGCAGCAGCCCCCTCTGTGTCCTCCTCGTCTGCCTCGTCGCCCTCCTCCTCCTCCTCCTCCTCCTGGATCACCTCAGGGCTCTCCAGCTCCACTTCCTGCACAGGGCCCTGGTCCTCCGGTTCCCCTTCCCCTTCTACGGTGCCTGTGGGGCTCTCCTCAGAGTCCCCACTCTGGCTACCACCCCCCGCGGGCAGGGTCAGAGGCGATGATGTGAACTGGATGGAGGGACACAGTTCCAGCACTTTCTTCCGGTAGAATTTGAACGCGGAGCTGTTCTGGTCATGGAGAAACCTGGGACATGGAGACACACGGGTCACAGCGCAACCCAGACAGGCCTGATGCTGGCAGGCCCTGCGAGGACAGCGGGCTGCTTACGGCGGGTGGAGGCAAAGGGCCCAAGGGACGAGTGGGGAGACCGGGCTGGCCAGGACGCTGAGCTGGCCCAGCTCACGCAATGCCACATCCCACGGAGTGGCCGAGGGCGCGTGGCGGAGGCTCCCCGTGCCCGGGGCCCGTGGCTACCTCTGTCCTAACTTCTGCTTGATACCCCTGGGGCACGACAGCCTGGTCCAGGCGAAGAGCCCTCGACCCGTGGAGGTTCCAGCTCCCTCAACACCGGACAAGCGTGTCCCATAAAGACGCTTTCCTGCGCTCAGCCTGGGATGGCTGTGACGCTCGGGAAGTGTCAGGGGCTCTGCACGAGTCCGAGCGAGACCGCGCCCCACAGCTGCAGAGAGAGCCAGGCTGTGCGCGCACCGCAAGCCCGAGGGAAGGCAGTCTCGCACTGCCACGCGCAGGGCAGCCGCATGGGTGTCCAGAGAAACATCCACGCTACAGCTGCGCCGCGCTCTGCACCCAAACGCCCCTGCACGGACAGGAGACCTGAACGGAAGCACCAGAGGCCCACGCAAACGCACGGGCTGGGCAGGGCGAGCATGCAGCACTGTGCCACCAGGCTATGGCCCAGCCCTTTCATCTTTGCTGTGGGTCATTAAACCGCTCAGGCTGGGCTTGGATTTGCGATCTTCCTGTCTCAGCTATCCAGAGCACTGGCACTACAGGCCTGCGCCACCACACCCGGCCGTAAATCTCCTTGTGTGGGTTTGGAGAAAAGTACGACACAACATCCAGCTGCAGTGAAAGAACACACTGAAAAACTGTGACTACATAAAACACTTCTGTCTCGGAAACATACCACCAAGGCAAACACGAGTCAGAGTGGTGGGAATGCGTGCGTCCACATCAGAGGTGAGGGAGGGGTCCTAGAGCTCGAGGAAGCAAGAGTCCAAAACCCCAGCGAGGAGGCGAAGATGAAGAAACGTGGTGCGGGCGCGGCCGGTGGGGAGCCCTTGCCTCCAGACTACGGAGCCGGCTGGGAAACCCAGCCACCCAGGAGGCTGGGGCAGGAGGGCGCCAAGGCCAAGGCCAGCCTGGGGAGCTTGGACACACCTCGTTTCAGAACAAAAAATAAGAAAGCGCTGAGAATGTAGGCCCTGGGTTCCCTCTCAGTACCGGAAGAGAAAAAAAAGGGAGCAGGAAGAGGGAAAAACGTGCACACGTGAGGCACCAGCATGACGAGAGGAGGCGTGCGTGAGGACGGCGCTAGCTGGAGTTTGCAAGGCTTT
Organism: Heterocephalus glaber; assembly: GCF_000247695.1. The sequence continues at coordinate 1,998,024 of NW_004624908.1, forward strand.
TGTGATGTCTGTGTGTGTTTTCTGACAGGGTCTCGCTAGGTAGCCCAGGCTGGCCTTGAACTCATGGCCATCCTCCTGTCTCAGCCTCCTGAGTGCTGAAAACCTTTTGTGATTTTTTTTTTTGGTACTGGGGATCGACCTTGGGTCCTTGAGCTTGCACAGCAGGTGGCGAAACCACTGAGCTAAATCCCTGGCTCCCGTTTTGTGATTTTTTACTACAACAACATGAGCGCTATACTTAAAAAGTGAAGAAAACCTTAAATTCAATCTAAGCAGACACAAACGAACTTGTCATGACGACAAACTGGTCACAACCACAGCCCTGAGAGGGAGGCTCTCAAAGCACTAGAACGTGTCAGACGCACATGTTCCCCATGTAAAGGGACCGCTGTGCCACACCGCAGGTCCCCAGCGAGCTGGAAGCAGCAGGGCCCAGATCCCCAGCAAGGTCATGTCCAGGGTGGGGACACAGGGCCCTGCCCTCTGCACTGCCCCAGGAAGGGACCCAGACAGTTGTTCGGTGGAGACCCAGGAGCTCCCAAAGGAAAGCTCCCCGAGTGCCAGCCTGTGCCTGCCAGCACCAGGCTAGGTGGCACCGGGCTGACCCACCTGAGGCCTGGAGAGCACACACTGTCCCCGAGTGGATGCCACCTCTCAGACTGCACGTCCTCACCCTGCTGTCCCCAGACGAAGACCCGGCGTCCTCCGGGGAGCTCCCCTCCTGCCCACGGTGCAGGCCGTGGGGGCCCTGTGCGCTCACAGCACATGAGTGGGGTACGCACCACAGGTCCGGGTTGTCCGCGCTGTTCTCTATGCTGAACTGCTCGATCTCTGGTCCCACCTGGGCGACGAACCTGGCCAGTTTCTCTGCAGTCTCCATGGTCTTTGGGTCAACTACAACACACAGCATCTGACTTCACTCTGGAGCCTTGACCTGTGGGTCCTTCCCTGGGCCCTGGGCTCTGCAGCTGTCCTGGGAGCAGGGACTGTTTCCCCTCCTGGAATTGGTAGACCAGCCATGGCGGAAGTGCCAGGTGCCAGCTCCCAGCTCTCCTGCCTTGCTGCCTGACGGAACCACACCTGACCCTCTCCTGGGCCGCTACCGCTGCCCCCAGGCGGACCCAGCTCAGCAGACACTGCGGTGGGCAGCCGGGAGCAGGGCTGGCCACCCAGGAAGGGGTCAGACAGTGAGCAGGACACATCATGGTCATGCTAGCTACAGCTCTGTGGGGCAGGTGGTGAGCCACACCTTGGCCAGGAGTCAGGACGGGGACAGGGCCGCCCCAGGGTGGGCGGGGCTGCAGCCTCTGCAGATGGAGACTCTTGGCAGGGCCTAGGCTGCAGCTCGGAATGCTGGCTGAGCAAGCACAGCCTTGGGCTCTACCCCAGGATCTCACAAAACAGAACTCAAAGCAGGAGAGAGGCAGGCATGGTCCTCTCAATACCACGCCGCTTTCTGGGAAAGACTGGACTCTGCACTCTATACTTGCCAAGGAAAGTGCCCGGCACCAGGACCCCAGAGCACCCTCAGCAAGAGGGTGACTGTGCCTGCCACCTCTCCACACTGCCCAGTCCCACAGGCCCCGGAGATGGGAGGCACATGCACTCACCCTGGTCTGAAGGGTCGCAGGGGGCAGAGGTCCCTGGGGCTTTGGCAGCCGTGGCAGCAGCTCCCCCAGGCTTGGAGGACTTGGGGGCCGGGCTGGTGTCCCGAGGAGGGGCTCTGGTGGGGTCTGGTGGGCAGTCCTTGGCACCGCAGTTCCCCTCTGGTGGGGGCAGCTTGGGCTGTCGCCCAAGGGGCTTCAGCCTGGTGCCCGAGGACAGGAGTGTCTGGGTCCCCGTGGTTGCACGCCTGGCCTTCCAGCCGCGGAGGCCGTGGGTGCGGAGCAGGCGCCGCCGCTGGCCTGGGAGCAGCCTCCTCTTGAGACTCTGCACGGCTCGCGCGTACAGCATGGCCCTCACGGCGCACTCGGACGGGGCCGGCTTCCGGTCCATGCTCGCTGGGGTCTGGCTCCCTCGCTGGGCCTCAGCCAGCTTCAGCTTGTAGTATTTGTATTCCAGGCTGTTCTCGTCGGACAGGAACCTAGGGGCAAGGCAGGCGGAGGGCATGTGTGGGACAGCACTGCACCAGCCCCCACCCGGAGCTGCTGGGGATGGAAGATGCATCCTGCTGGGCCAGGCAAGCCCCAGCACTGAGCCTTAAGTCCAGCTCTTTTTAGTATGAGACAGGGTCTCCTTAAGTTGGGCTGAGCTTGCCGTCCTCCCGCCTCAGCCTCCCAGAGGGCTGGGATTCCAGGCATGAGGCACTGCTCCCAGCTCTGAGAACCCTCCCCAAGTGGCAGCCCTTCTGCTGTCCAGGCTCCGTGTGCGTCTCGAGGACCTAGAGCAAGGCCCAGGATGCCCACCCTGCCCAGAGTGACCGCAGGACCATCGGCTGGGCTCCTTCTCCCTTCCCATCCTCGGCAGCCATGAGGGACTCAGCTCATGGGTCCTCATGACACAGCCCAGTCCTGGGGACATGGGGGCGTGGGGCCACCAGGGGCTCAACGCTATCAGCACCATGGCAGGCACACGGGATGCCCTGCAAAGGTCCCGCGAGGGTCAGCATTTGGGGCAGGGCTGGTGAGACCTGCCAAGGACTAACAGGGTGTGGGCGCCAGCTGTTGCACCACAGGACTAGTCACAGTGACAGGGACAGGGTGGACAGGAGAGGGAGGAGGCTGGGCTGAGGCTGTGGTGAGCGTTTGCCTAACACACACGCACGCACGCACGCACGCACACACGCGCGCGCGCTCGGCACCACAGCAGGCATGAAGCCCCGGGCTCGTCCCCAGCATGGGATGGGGAGGGAGGACAGGGGTCACGCACCCAAGCCCACGCCCGGACACTGTTTCCCATTCCCTGGCCACCTCATCCCCACCACCACTCTGCTTCTGGGGTCTGTGGACTTTTGTTACCACTTCCATTCACGCTTGGGGGGCTGAATGTTCTTTTTTTTTTTTTGGTACCGGGGATCAAACTCGGGACCTTGCGTTTGAGAGGCGGGAGCGGAACCCCTGCCGCCCCCCCCCCCTTCTGGAACACTTTCCGCCTCTGTGGTCCTTTCTAAGAAATGTGCCTGAAGTCGCCCTTTCAGCTGTCCTGGCTGCACTCAGTGCAGCTCGCTCCTCCTAGGCGCTTCCTTCTAAGTCTTTCTCACTTCAGTCTGATTCCCCGTGCCCAGACTTAGTGGGAAGCTGGCACCATGGCACACGCCTATGTTCCAGCTACTCAGGAGGTAGAGGCGGGAGGCTCACAGATCCGAGGCCAGTCTGGGCAGCTCGGTGAGCTACGCACTTGCTGGGCACTAGTGAGTTCTGGGTGTGTGCACAGATGCCAGCGAGGCCAGCAGGTTGAGGGGCGAGACTCATCCCAGATGCAGTGCTGCCAAACCATGGGCTGGGTGGAGCGAAAGGGAGAGGAGGAGGAAGCGCGTCTGCTGCTGGCAGCGTCACCCTGGCGACTCCCCAGCAAGCTCCCGGTCGCTCTGTTCTGTGGTGGAGCAGCTCCTGGGGCCCAGCTCCCCAGCCCATAGGCCAGTGCCAGCGCTCCTGCCTCTGGTGCTGAGAGCTACCTCATAAATCCCTTGCAGAATCACATACAGATTTCCTGCTGGTTATGCTCTGCTAGAGAAACCCAACTAATGCAAACAGAAAGACATTTTCAAGCCGGGCACAAGAGTGTGGCCCTGTGCCCCCAGCTACTTGGGAGGCTGACACAGAACGGTTGCTAGAGCCAGGAGTTCAAGGCCAGCTTGGGCAACACAGCAAGATGCTGTCTACTCTCCAAGCCTAGTCTGAAGCATAGCGTCTATGGAACACATACTACTTCTGTACCTTAGATTCATCCCATCCCAGATTAACAATGTTCAACTGAGGACCTACGTCTGCTGGATGCGTGCGAACCTCTCTCCAGGTATAACAGCTCCGTGCACAGCCTGCACACCGTATCGGGTGTTCCAGGGCAGCTGGAGATGGCAGAGTGCAGGTGAGGTGTGAGGTGTCACATGAGGGGCGGGGCGGGGGTGGACACCAGTCCCCTGCTGCTGATGGGCAGGCACCAGCAAGAAAGGAGGCTTGGGCACTGATGGGAAGCGCGCACAGTTCCATGTCCCTTTACAGGGCATCAACGGAACAGCTAGAACCAGGTAGGCGAGGGCAGCACAGGGCTCAGGGACTGGCTGGGTGCAATCCGGCAGAAAGGCTTTGCTTTGTGTCAAGTCCCACGGATGCTTTCGCTAAGACACCCACGCACCACAGACGCACCGATTACGTACATCCCCGGAAGCTGAGCCCACTCGTCTTTGTCACTTCCTACATGACTCTTTCCTCGTGTCTCTGGACAAAGCTGTCTGCAGGGGCTCAAGGCGACGGGCTCTCCAGGGTCAGTCCCTTGGCCCTCTCAGTAGTGACTACTCCACCAGCCAGTGCTGAGATTTTAAGTCCAAGGCCTGGGTTTTCGAATACAAGACCTGTGATGGGTTCTTTTTCATGACTATCAGTTCCGGTTTCCAGGACGCAACACCCTCTCACCTGGCGGCTGCTCATTCTGGCCGTTCTGCTGAGACCGAGTCTCTTTCGGGCGTGTCCTCTGCTCACCGAGGGGACACCACTCCTTCTCGATGTCGGTTTCCTTACACATCACACCTCCAATTCGTTCTCGTTTGTTCAATGCTGATTCCGGACTTTGGCCCCACCCCGTTGCCCCGGCTCACACACGTGGCGTGTCGCATGCCAGCTGTGGGTTCTGTTGGGTCTCCTGGCTGTCGGGGACCATGTGCCTGCTGGGCTGCACTCCACTCAGCTCGTCAGTCACCGGAAATCACCTGGCCTTCCCCGTCTTGACACCTCCCACCCAGAGTGCTCAGACTCTGCTCCCACCTGTGCCCCGGCAGCTGCTCCCTTCCTTCCACATGACCTGACTGAGATCAGGGACCCTGCATCTGCATCTCGGCTGTTTCCCCCCAGTACCGGAGACTGAACCAGAGCTTTCACATCCAACTACATCCCTAGCCCTTTTTTTTTGGATATGGGGGTCTCAATAAGTTAACTGTTTGTAATCCTTCTGCCTCAGCCTCCCAAGTAGCTGAGATTACAGGTGTGCACCACCACACCTGGCCTAAATGCATCTTTACACTTGATCTTAGCCAAAAGACCGAGAAGTGATCCTACATGCATCTTTTACATTGTGGTATTTTCAGCTTCCACTGAGTTTACTGGAACATAAACCCACTGAAAGCCAAGAACCACCGGTACATGAAAACGTCAGGGTGTCAGGCACTAGGTGGTCTACCCCTACTTTCTGTTCCTCCTTATTTTCTCAAATAAGTGAGAACCATGCAATGGAAATGGTAAAGCATTGTTCTGTGGCCAAAAGGGGGCAGTGAGGGAAAAGGAGAGGGGTGTGGAGCGTCTCAGTGTCCACTGCGCACCCTCGTCCTGCTGGGGGCTTCGGCACGCACAGCTCCTGCATCCCAACGACCGCACATAGGACTCTGAGCTTAGCCTGGAAGAGACAAAGCCCTGCGGCCGGGCTGCGGCAGAGCTGGGACCTGGAGTCCAGGTCAATGTCATCTGCCAGGTGCTCTCCCCACCAGATGACATTGCTGCTCAAAACAGACAGCTCCCCTGGTTCCGCCGCAGGGAACGCGCATGGAGGGCTCCGCGGTCATGCCACAGACCTACCAGTACGCAGGGTCCTCCTTGAGAGCGGCTCTCTCCCGGGGAGACAGGGTGCCTTCGAGGACGCGTGTGACGAGCTGGTCGATGGTGTCCACCATCCTGTAGTCCGCTCGCTGCAGGACTGTTGGAACAGAGTGGCTTTCTGAGACACATGCAGACAGTGCGTCAGTGGCCTTGCCCAGAACCCACGCGGAACCAGCAACCAACATCCTCACGCTTGCTCAGTGACGAGAACACCCACGCTACTGCAGCAGAAACGGAGAGGTCTAGATGAACAGCGCTCCTCAACAGTATCTAGGGCTGGGCCGGGGGTTTAGCTCAGTGGTTCTGCCACCTGCTCCGAAAGCGGCAAGGACCCGAGTTTGATCCCCAGCACCAAAGGAAAAAAAAAGTATCTAGGGCCATGTGGAGAGTGCTTGCCTAGCACGTATGAGGCCCTGGGCTCCTTCCCCAGCCCTGCAAAATAAATAAGCGTTTAGTTTATTATTCTCAATATCAAGGTGGGAAGAAAAGATACAGAAATAGAGACAGAGCTGGGCGTGAAGGTGAATGTCCGTAATCCCAGCACTTGGGAGGCTGAGGCAGGAAGATTGCCGTGAGTTTGAGGCCAGCCTGGGCTACATAGTGAGTTCAAGGCCAGCATGGAGTACCCATCGAGACTCTGTCTCGAAACGATGAACAAATTAAAAAGTCAAACTAAAAGCTAAAAAAAAAAAAAAAGAAAAAAAAAAAATTAGAAATACACTAGAACAGATTTTATATAAATGGTACATGTATCAGGACTTAATTTTATTTGTGCTTTAATCTTTAAAAAATTAGCAAATGTCTTATAATCAGAAAAAAATATAAATTTATGAAGAAAAAGCCCTGATTAATTTGTTTGTTTTTGGTACCGGGGATCGAACTGAGGACCTTGCGCTTGTGAGGCAGATGTGTTGCCACTGAGCTACATCTCTGGCGCGAAGTCCATTTAGTTTTGTTTGCCGGCAAGGGCCTCATGTGCTCGGCGAGACTCCTGGGAGGTGCCCGGCCCCGGGCTGAGTGTAGACACGGGCGCGCTCTCTGCACAGGGTAAGTCACCCTGAAACTGCCAGGCTGCTGCAAACCGTTTCCTCTATGAAACTGCATTTTCTTCTTTGTTGCCTCATTCTACAGAGCTGCTTGTTTTCTACGATTTTACAAAAGAACCTGAAGTTCAGTCAGAAAACGGTGAAATGTGGGGACCATGGCAAAGGTGGTCACCTCCACCTGGGCTGACACAGTGAGGGCTGGAAGGCGACCACTCTCAGGAGGAGGGGTGGCAGTCCCTTGGAAGGGGGAGTCACAAAGATAAGAGTAAAAGCACTAACTGGTACATGCACTGCAGGCAGCACCCCGGAACTTCCGGCAGGGTCGGCTGCAGCAGTGGCACTGGCTACCCAGCAGCACGGACAGCAAGGCCCAGATATGCAGAGGCAGCACGGGTACTACCAAGGGACAGGTGAGGGCTACTCACGAGGGATGGGCATCCCAATGCAGCCAGCACTGCAGAGCCTGGCACCCTGCACCCGCGGGACACCTGGGCACTGTGACAGCACTGCCACACACTGCTCTCCATTGCTAGGGGGTAGGCGGGGTGGGGGACCGTGTAAGCCCTGAGCTGGCCAGGGGCCCAAGAGGAGGGGTGGCAGGGAACGGGAAAAACCTGGGACAAATGAGCTATGGAGGCACAGGAGCAAGAGAGACGTGGCTGTGGTGTGTGCGCACGACCTGGGGGTGGCTGGGTGACGCCCCAGGCGCTGTCACCACCCGCACTCAGCTCTCTACTGGTTTCAGGTGCCTCTACCACCTGCTAGGCCCCAGGCTCCCTGGGAGCCCTCGTGCACCCACTGCGGCCTCCCAGGCAGGCTGGGCCTAACCTGCCTCCCCTGGAGCCTGGGACAGGCATGACTGGGGTTTCAGGTCTCCTTCCCTTAGGAGCCTGGGGCCACCTCAGAAATTGTGTCAGGTGGTTTTCCTGCTACCACTACCGGGGTGTGGGGAGGACACTGCAACTGCAGATCTTAACCTTGATCGCCTCATGAAAAGCAAGGTAAAACCGTGCCCAGACACACGTGCGTTTCCCTGGCGAAGGCCATGGCTTCCCATGACATTTCCAAAGGGGTCTGGCTGAGGATTTAGCTCAGTGGTTCTGCCACCTGCCTCGAAAAGCAGAAGGTCCTGATCCCTGGTACCAAAAAAAAGGGAAACCGCCGCCTGCCTCCAAAGGGGTCTGTGACTCAGAAACACCCAGGGGCTTCTGTTGGGGATCGAAGAGCCCTCGCACAGGTTCGTAGGAGGAAGGGCAGGCAGGGCCCTGGCCAGTGGCAAACCACGATCCGCTACAGGTGACTGAAGAACATCTATGGGGGACATCTCCCACGGGAAAAGAGTGCCACCAGGCGCACAGGGACTCCCAGGGTGTGCCTCACCATCGCTTGGGGCCCTGGTGGGAATCTCAGGTTTGGAAGGGAGGGCCGTCTTGTCCTCCTCTTGTGATGGCTGCGGCCCTGGCCGCTTCACCCGCAGGGGACACCCGCTAGCCAGCAGCCAGGCCTTCAGGTGGTCGATGTACTCTCTCCCGAACAGAGTGGAGTCCTCGAAGTTGGGAAAGGAGGCCGGGGAGGGGGCTATGTCCTGGAGGCCGATGGCTTCTAGGATTTTCTCTTGCCGGAAAGAGGACGCCAAGGCAAAGGTCTGTCCCAAGAGGGCCAGCGACTTCCGGCAGAGGGAGTTGGTGGTCTCAAGGGCCAGCGCCAGGTCCAGGGGGCTGGTGAGGGTCTTAAGCTTGACACTGAGCTCGTAGGCGTTACAGGCCATGAGCAGGGGTGTGACACTCTTCAGCAGGCGATCCTGCAGCCGCATGATGTACTTGTCGAAGGGCTTGATGACTTCAAAGAAGCAGTTTTTGGTCTTCACAGCACCTTTGTCTAAAAGCATGTTTAAAAACTCATTATCAACTCGAGGGGTTTTCAAAGCAGAGTGCTTTAAAAATTTGATAGTAAAAAAGCAAAAATCTCTGTGCTCTGGTTTTAAGGAGCACTTAAAGGAGGCGAGCATCTTAGCACAGGTTTCGGTTTCGAGTTCAAAGAGAGTCTGGAACAGCTGGGAGAACTTCAGGTCATCTTTAACAGTGTGGAAGCCGGCCCACTTGATGATCTCGACCCCGAACCTGGAGAAGACGTCAGCCTTATCTATGATGTCGAAGCTCATCTTCCTCCTGGGGAACCGGATGTTCTTCAGGTCTAGCCCCAGAGGGATCTTCAGGGTGGGGAGCTGGAGGTCCTCTGGCCCGGGGTTTGTCCTCAGGGCCACACTGGGATTCGGGCTGCTTTTCTGGGTCTGGTTCGTGCCCTGAGTTTTGGGGGTAACACGATTCAGAGCGGGCACCTTTTTCTCGGTCACGTTTCTCAGAGTGACAAGCTTCCCGACACTGCCCTTGGGTATCAGCAGGCCCTGGGTATCCCCCTTTCCCAGGAGGCCACCTTCATGGACCATGCTGAGAGCACGGGCCCGGGCCTGGGCCTGCGCACTGGACCTGGGCACGGCGTCGGCCTCTCCGGGACGGTCCACATCATACTCCAGACTCTCCTTCTCCACATGCTCTTTTTCCAGCCGCCTGGAGGAGCCCAGGTCCCCCAGCACAGCGGAAGGACCCAAACCAAACTCCTGTGCCCAAGAGGACTCTTGAGAAACTGGATGGCCCATGTCCTGCTCCCAAGAGCCACGGAGAGCCACTTTCCAGTCCTGAGAATGGAAATGTCCCAGCTTCCGGTGGCCAAGAGCCTGCTCTTGGGAGTCAGAGTGGGCAAATTCCTGATCCCGGCTGCTGCCCTCTTTTCGAAAGTAGCTGTCATCACTGATGGAAGCAGCACTCGACCGGAAGGAAGGTCCTGGGAAGGTGTCACCCCGCAGGCCTTCTCTGCTGGCATCACGGGAGTGAGCCGAGGATCCACTGAGGGTGAATCTGCTGTCACCGTGAGTGTCGCCAAACATCTCTGCTCTGGACCTTGGGACCGTCCTCAAGAGATCTGAAACACAAGACCCAGAAAGCAACACACAGGCAGTTAGAGCAGGGTGGATGCGCTTTCTGAAGTCAGAGCTTTGCCGATGTCAAAGTGTGCAAGGTGTCACTCCAGATACTGGCTGGGATGCAGCTGGCCCCTGGTTCTGTGGCCGCACCTCCACGGGGCCAACACACGCAGGTGGAGAAACTCACTTAGTGGTGAGTAGTACGGTTCTCCACTGCTGCTCCCTACATGACACAGCTCAGCAGCTACTCAGTGACACCGACAGCGTGTGAGGCGTCAGAAGCCACCCCCAGGGGCTTGGGACGCACAGTGCACGCAGGTTGTAGGGTTGAAGGTCGGGGCCTTCGGGAGGCCTGGACCACACCCCACAGATCCCAGAGGGAGGCCTGGGCGAGCCTGACCTGCATCTCCCTGACACCCACCAGTCACACCAGCCAGGGACCATGCCCTAAACACAACTCAACCTAGAGTGCCAGGCTCTCCAGCTGGCGCCAAAAGCCCCAAAGCCCATGTGGTCTCATCCCTTTCTGCACCCCGTACAGGGACCTGCTTTAGATAGATGAAAGGGTGCTTGGTTCCCATACAACCTGGATGCCTTTGTTCCTGTCTGCACATGTGTGGTGCTGAGGATTGAACCCAAGGGCCTTTGTACTACATCTCTAGCCCTTTTTATTTTTTTATTTTATTTTTTTTGGTAGCGGGAATCGAACTTGGGACTTGTGCTTGCCAGGCAGGCTCCGAAACCACTGAGCTAAATCCCTGGCCCCTTGATTTTTTATTTTGATACTGGGACTCAAAAAGTCACTAATGCCTAGGGTGGGCTCATTTTTTTTTTTTTTTTTTTTTGTAGTACTAGATATCGAACTCTGGACCTTGCACTCGCAAGGCAGGCGCAGCACCACTGAGCTAAATCCCAGGCCCTGGCCTCAAATTTTTCATCTTCCTGCCTCAGCCTCCCAGAGTCCTGGATTACGGTGTGTACCAACACACCCGGCTGACCTGGGACCTTTTCACTGCTACTGAACACCTTACCGAGGCTGCCCATTCTCAATGCCTCCCAGGAGGAATTCTTGCCCACAGTGCCACCAAAAGGTGGGAGCCATGGCTGCCACTGCACTTGTCACAGCTGGTGAGGTCACAGCAGAGGACCTGAACTCCAAACTGGCTGAAATTACAGATCTGCGGGGCCAATCAACTTACTCTGGAGACCCAAACCAACTGAGGCAGGCAGGCGGGAAGGTACCAGACGCACCAGCTATACTAAAAGAGGCCCGGTGGACCTGGAGGGGTCTACTTCCGTCCTCCTGGTATAGGAAGGGGAAACGTTTCGGCAGCTGGTTCCTCACGAGAGAGGGAACTCTAAGAAGCCAGGCACAGAGCAGACTGGCATACGAGAGGGCACGCTAGGCGGGTCTCGGAATGTCTTGCTCATATTCCAGGTTTCCAGTCAGGCCCTATAAGCTAGTAAAAAAACCTCAGAAAAACAAAAGGAGAGAGAGAGGTGCCAGGAGGTAGTAACCACCTGAGAGGCCACAAGAAGCCAAGGCTTTGGGCAAAACCAAGCTCCTTTGTTTACGGAGTCCTTACTGAGTGTCTCCCAGGCACCAGCACCACAGAAAACACCAATGTTGCTCAGGAGGGGAGAATTCCACTGGCCTCAAAGCTGAAAGAGGCGACAATAGACAGACATGGCTCGGGGTCAGCAAGCGCTGACAAGATGCCAAGCAGGAGGGCCTCAAGTAGGGGACACCATCTGCGGCCAGGCTGGTCTAGAAGGGCAGCAGTGCAGCCCATTGCCAGGGGCCAGGCAGTGGGGCGAAAGGAAGAAGCCATCCCGACAGAGCGGCAGGAGGATGAAGCCCTGTGCCAGGGCCATGGAGGCCCCATGGCCAGGAGGGAACAGAGGAAATGACAGGCAACGTGGCAGAAGGGCAGACTCCGCAGGGGATCTCGTCCTGGACACCCTCATCTGACCTGGGAACCAGTCTGTCCACAAGGTCCGAGAGGTTTGGGGGAGAGTGGATGCCTCGGGGGTTCTAGGAAGGAACCACGGTGACAAGGTGGGGGAATCAGAGGAAAGGGCGGCAGCTGGGTTTCACATGGTGTGTTTCCATGCTCTGGTTATGAGAAAGAGGCAAAGTTCAGAGTGCAGCAGCAAGGGGCTAGTGATTTAGCTCAGTGGTTTTGCCGCCTGCTGAGCAAGCACAAGGACCCGAGTTCAATCCCTGGTACCAAAAAAAAAAAACTTTTACAAAACAAAACAAAAACAGAATGGCACCCAGAGTGGAGCAGCAACATACAGAGTGGGTAGAGCAGCTTCGTGACAGATGCTCTGGACACAGCCAGCATCCTGCTAGGGTTCCAGCCCTCACTCCACCAGTTGTTGTTGCTTTTTTTTTTTTTTTGGTACCGGGGACTGAACTTGGGTCCTTGCGCTTGCGCAGCAAGCAGCGAAACCACTGAGCTAAATCCCTGCCCCTGTTCTTGCTTTTTTGAGGTAACTAAGATATCGTCAGGCCTGGTGGGTCACATCTGTAATCCCAGCTGTTGGGAGGCTGAGGCAGGAGGACTGGCAGTTTGGGTCTGAGACCAGCCTGGGCTATGTAGAGTTAAAGGGGGGCCTATAATATTGTAAATAGGAAAGCCAGGTGTGTGGTGCAAGCCTGTAATTCCAGCCCCTGGGAGGCTAAAGCAGAAGGGTTACAGTAAATTCACCTGGGCTACAGAGTTGACACCCTGTCTCAAAAACAAAACAAACAAAACACTGCAAGACCTAGTCTCAAAACAAATTAACAAAAACGTTATGTTCTGCAGGTCAAGTCTCTAAAAAAAGAACCAAGACCTACACCTGTGTACACAAATGCTCAGGCATCACAGTGATGCAAATGCAACACTAAATGAAGTGCAGGATGCCAAAGACAGCTCAGGTACAGGGAGCTGTGGGGCACAGGAGGAAACTGAGTGTACTTTCTAATTGCTCCACTCCCTAAATTCTTTTTGTGTACTACTCACTGTAGAGAGGCCAGCACTCCGTGCTGAGCACACATTCTACCCACCCCCAGCTGCATCCCCAGCCCTGGACTACAGAAACCTCAGAATTTAGATACGATTTCCAAGCCTCAGTTTCCCCAAGGCAGAGGTGCATTTACTATCCTCCCTCAGAGACTCACCAACAGGAGGCACCCTCCCTGCTCGGTGACAGGCCAGGGCAGCATCTGGGACAGGGGAGGACACCGGGGGCCCTGAAACTGAACGGATCCTCCGCCTTATCCTGCCTCCACGCGGGCACCAGTTCTGATCCTTTTGATAGTTATCGAGACTCACCAGAGGGGTGTTCTCAGGAGGTCCCCTCGGCCTGCCCTCTCACACACACCACGGGTGAAGGGCTGCATCTACCCTTGGGTAAAGACACAGTAATCCCACAACAGAGAGCCCCAAGAGCCCAGGCAAGGCAGGGACCTAGGGAAGGCAGTGCTACTAGTAGATCTGGGGGAATGAAGTTGAATCAGAGACCCTGAAGGAACTTGTGACAATGACCCAGCAGTAACTAGCTTCTGTAGTGGGCCGGGGATTTAACTCAGTGGTTCCACCAGCTGCCTCGAAAGCGCAAGGTCCCTAGTTAGTTCCCTGGTACCAAAAAAAAAGAAAGCTTCTGCAGAAGCTGAAGGGACTGTGAGCAAGGTCCCGAGTCCAACACTCAGCACCCCCCATACTCTTTTTTTCCTTTGAGACAGGGTTTTGCCCAAGCAGGCCTCAAGCCCAGGACCCTGCTGAGTGACAGATCACAGGGGTGTACCACCCTGGCTCTATGGGAATGGCTCCAGGGAATGGTAGCCCTGTGTACTGCACACTGCTGGGGCTCACAGGTGGATGAGCAGCACATGGAGCTCACAGGGAGCCCTGTAAGCACGTATATGCCCAGGAGGTGAAATCTGGCCCCAGCTCCAGGCACCCACTCCCTTTGGAATCCACTTCCACTTACCCTGTGTTTTAAATGGAAGAGTTTCACCTATAGTCTCACCACTAGAGTCCGAGTGAAATCTTTTTGCTTTTTCTTGCAGTACAGCATCCAAAGTCTCCTGTGCAATCCGCCTTGCTGCCATGTTTCTTTGCCCTGTAGTGAGAGAAAAAGACATGCTGAGAATAACCTCGAGCACTCACACGGCCACTTCTCTCTCCCACCAAATCCTCAAGGCAGTAATTGGAGCCCAGGGTGGCACTTCAGAGGCAGGTTAGCTGCTGGGGGGTGGGGGAGGTTTGCCACCACAGCTCACAGCAATGGGCCTCCCTGAGGTCATCTCCTGGGAACCTGTTAGCACAGACTGTGACAAAGCAGTGCTGTTTCTGGAGGCTGCTAGAGGACAGCAGAGCCAACACACAAAACTCAGAATGAAGGGTTGGAAAAGTGGGAAGAGAACCCTGGCGAATGGTGGTTAGGAAAGATGGGGCTGTTCTCCCACTGCAGACCGGGAAGAGCCACTCAAAGCTCACTCGGGACAATGTGTTAGGTCCTCCTATGATCTCTCTTTCGTTTTTTTTTTGTTTTTTTTTAAGTAAAGGTCTCACTATATAGCCCAGGCTGGCCTGGAACTCACAGCGATCCTCCTGCCTTAGCCTCCCCAGTGCTGGCATGACAAATGTATGCTATCAGGCCCAACTGGATCTTTTCTGTTTCTTGCAGCATCCCCCTGAAGAGAGGCCCTGTCATCGACGACATCATACACGGCAGGAGGAGGCAGACTCTGGCTTCGTGACCCACCCAAGGTCAGACAGCCTGTAACTGAACCTGGTCAGAGGCAGTGGCAGTGGGGACAAAGCCCTGAAGAATGAGTTGGAAAACGAGAAGCAGCAACATTTGGGAGTTATGTGGTGGTGTCCCTCATCACCAACATCTCCTGCGGGGTGACACCTCTGACTTCCAAAACGCAAGTTTGCCTTAAGGCCATCTGCAAACACCACCCCGCTTTTCCACCCTTTCAGCTTTTTCCCCGAAGAGCCCCTTGTTCTCTGCGGAGCAAGGTCTCTGGATCAGGTGGCCTTTGGGGCTCAAACTAAGGAACCTAACCTTCCTGTGCCCCGCTTCCCCATCCATAGCCACCCAGCTGCATCGGGCTGCCGTGGGGGCTGAGCCCGTTCCGAAGGGCCCAGGCAGCGCGCGATCGCCGTTACCGCCCTGGGCCGCGGCTGCCCCCGGATCGCGCAAATGAATGAGCCCGGATCCGACGCGACGTCCGAGGGCTGAGCGGCGCGGCCCCGCCCCGCTCCGCCGGCCTCAGACCGAGAACGTGGGCGCCGGGCTGCATCCCGCCCCCGAGACGCCTCGGCCTGGACGGAGCCGACGCCGAAGGCCGAGGGCCCGGCCCGCGGCGCCATCGCAAAGTCTGGGTCCCCAGGGCCGAGCCTGGGCCCCACCCCCACCCCCACCCCGGGGAACCCCACCGACAATGCCAAGGCACAGACCTCACCCCGAGCCCACTGCTTGCGGAGCCGCCCCCGCCGCTGCCGCTCGAGGCTTTTCACCAGAGGCCGCGCGAGGCGGGGACATGTAAATGAGCCAACGGTCTCCGCAGCGCCGCGTCGCGCAGGCGCAAGCCGCGGCTTCGCCCTCCTGCGCAGGCGCGCTGTCCGCTGCTTCTTGGGGACGCTCCCTAAGGCGAAAATCTTCCCCACTAGGGGCAGTGACAACGGTGAATGGCCCGGAAAAGGTAGAAGAGACGCCGAGCTGGTGCGCATTAGTGGCTCTCTTAGCTTTACCTGCAGTTGCAGTCATCCTTGGTTACTCCGGGAGCGATCTGCCTGGCTAACGGAGGCGGAGGCGTCGCGGCCCCACTGCGCCTGCGCACCTACGGCGGCCGGAAGGGGCCGGAGCCAAAGCGGCGGAAGACAGCTGCGAGCCCCACCCTTTCCTCCCGTGGCTGCCACAACCTGGTGAGAATCGGTAGCAACGGATTCTGGTCGCTCGTGGAGTAGGGAGTGAGCACCGCGGGGAAGGGCTGGTGACTGCGGCGCGATCCTCGGGGACTTGGTTTAGAAGAAGGAAAGAATAGCAGAAGCCCGTGGCGTCCAAATACCCCGGCTACTTGGAGTCTGCTTTTTATTCATTCAGTAGAGCTCCGCCATAGGCCGTAGAAGCAAGGAAGCTAAAGGGGACAAACGGGTAAATAAGTGAACCGAGCTGCTGTAGGCACAGGTGATACTTTGCAAAGTGTGATGGGATGTAAGAGCAGGGACTGCTTTAAGCCGGAGAGGTTTGTTTTTGTTGTTTTGCCTAAGTTTGCGGTACTGGCAGTTGGACCCAGGGGCGTGCTACTTGAGCTACGTCTGTAGTCATTTATTTATTTATGTATTTTGAGGCAAGATCTTGCTAAGTTGTTCCTACTGGCCCCGAACTTGCAACCCTCCTGCCTCAGCCTCAAGTAGCTGGGGCCAGAGCAGTTTTGAAGTTTGCCTCTTGGGCAATGGTAAGGATGAGAAAGAGGCAGGGCGCTAATAAGCAGGCTGAAGGGAGGCGGGAAGCCCACCGCAGGGTTCTGAGCAGGTGGACGAGGTGATGGTGGTCTTGTGTGCTGTCAAGGGCCCCTCTGGGTGCTGTGTGGAGGGAGGCAGGTGAGGCCGGGGGTCAAGGACGGTGCCTGAACCATACATAACAGGTGTGGCTGGCAGAGGGAGAAGAGAAGTGACTCGCGGTGTCCGGCAGCCTTTCTCGGTGAGCAGGGGTAATGGCTGTCAGCTGTCAGTAACTGTTTCCCTACGCCCAGCTCACCCCGGAAGCATCCTCCTGACTGACAACACCCTGACAGTGCCCTTTCCCCCTCTTTTAACCCGAGCTGGGTCCCCAGGTGGCTGCCCAGCCCCGTGACCATCGGGAAGCACCGACTTTATGCTGGATTCATATCTGTGCTTTCACCCCGCACTCAGCCTTGTGCCCTGAAGGACTCAGCTCGGAGGTGGTCAGACACAGGCACCCCCAGCTCAGCCAGCTCAGGACAGGGCAGAGGGAGCTTTGTGGCGCCAAAGAGCACGGATTGTGAGTGACCAGCTAGGACAACACTGCAGAGGACCCGAGGGCAGGGACGGTGTTTTTGTTTTGTACCGGGATCGGACTCGGGTCCTTGCGCTTGGCGAGGCAGGCGGCGCAACCACTGAGCTAAATCCCCGGCCCGGGGACGGTGTTGTTGAGGCTGTGTAGCGGGACACAGTCCTGGCCAGGCCCCTTGCTGTCACTGGGACCCAGCAGGCTCCGGTGGACATGCTTTCGTGTGCGGAGCCCTGCTCTCCAATGCTGAGGAAGTCTGTGTGAACCCCTACCTTCCGCTCCTTCTATCCTTGAAATCCTCGGCAAACCTTACTGAGCTCCCTGCTGTTCTGGAGCTGGCAGGTGGGGAGGAGACGGGCTGCACAGGAGCAAGGTGGGGAGTTTGGTGCCCCGTTCCCCGGAAAATCCGCTGACCAAGCTACTGCTTGAGCACAGAGCAAGGCACAAATCCCTGGTATTTTTTAAGCTCCTCCTCTCTGAAGATCCTCTTCCCAGTGCTCCAGAGAGTCGTGGGCTATCACCCTGCCTCACCCCGGAGGGAACTGAAGAGCGGGGCCAAGGGAGGGCCTGGCATCTGGGTCCCACAAGCCACCCCCACCACCCTAGGGACACAGCCCGAGCATTCATATCCTGTGCCGCCTCTCAGACAGAGGTGTGGGCCGGAGTGCCTGATTCCCACGTGGCCCAAAATGACCCTGGGGTTTTTGCCAGATTCCCATACCCCTATCGTAGCACACACCCCCCCATGCCCCCACCCACACAGACTCTGTGTGATGTGCAGTTCTAGAATGGAGGAGAGAAGAAAATAAACCCAAATCATTGAGAGACAGAAAAACAAATTGTCATGAAGACAACATTTGTACAATTGAGAAAGCAGATCATGGACTGTGTATTAGAAAATAGCATCATAGGCCTGAGGTGCAGTTCAGAGCACTGCCTAGCGTATGTGGGGCCTGGGTTCCCTTCCTTTCCCACCCCCAACAACAACAATAATGATAATAGTGTAATTTTTTTTTTTGGTACCGGGGATCAAACTCGGGACCTTGCGCTTTCGAGGCAGGCGGCAGCACCACTGACCTCAATCCCCGGCCCATGATAATAGCAATGATATTGTATCTGTGGTAAGTTTTTTGTGTCAAATCTCATTTGAAGCCAAACATAGTGGTGCTCACCTGTAATTGCAGCACTCTGGGAAGGGGAGGCAGGAGGATTGCAGGTTCAAGCCCAGCCTGGGCAACTTAGTGACTTGGTAAGATCCTCAAAAAGAAAAAAATTTTCATTTGTGCTGTGGTGTAAAAGAGAAGGCCCTGTTCTGCATGCTGGTGTTAGGAGGGAAGAGACCCTGTGCCTGAGACACCCTCAAGTGCAGGTGCACAGACACACAGATCACTGTGGCAGACTCTTAACAAGTGGTGAACCTACCTGAAGCTCCTCACAACTGTACTCTAAGTTTTTTTTTTGCACCGGGGATCGAACTCAGGTCCTTGCGCTTGCGAGGGAGGCGGCGAAACCACTGAGCTAAATCCCCGGGCTTGTCAGCTCTTTTTTAGTTTGTATTTTGAGCCAGGGTGCATTTTGTTCTTTGTTTGGAATGCAGATGTTGTCAGGTTTTTTTCTTTGTTTTTACCTCTTGTGGTACTGAGGATTGAACCCAGGGCCTTTGCACTACCTACCCAGTCTTTCCCACATTATTTCAAGACACGGTCTTGCTTAAGTCATCCAGGCTGAGCTCAAACCTGGATCCTCCTGCCTCAGCCTCCTGAGTAGTTCGAACTGTCAGCCTGAGCCACCACACCTGGCTCAGGTTTCTCTTTGGATGAACCGATATCATCAAGCCGTGGTCGTGGTTCCTGCCCACCTGTCTTTGTCAGGGTCCCCTGGTTTTGCCTCTGGTGGCTCTGCAACCCAGATTCACTCTCCATTTGTCCAGCCAGTCAATCAGCTGGAATTGGAGGTAGAACTTTTCCTCCTCCTCCGTGGTTATGCCCCTCCTACAGGGCAGGCCGGATAAATGCTGGATGAAAAAGTGTTTTGTGGTGCTGAGGATGAAACCCAGGGCCTTGCACATATTGGGCGAGCTACACCCCAACCCCTATTGATGGTCCAACCCCTAATCAATGATCCAATTTTCAGAAGAATGTACTGGGTTTGTCTTAGTAGTGTGAGCACATTTTGATTTTGATACCCACTGGATTTTTCAAAACTTTGTATTTTGTTTTGTTGACGAGGGTCTCCTTATGTTGTCCAGGCTGGTCTGGAACTCCTGGACTCAAGGGATCCTCCTGCCTCAACTTTCTGTGTAGTTGGACTAGAGGTGTGCACAGCCAGCTGAATTTTTTATTTTTATTTTTGGTACTGTGTAGGGAACAGGGAAAGGGGACGTTACTAGAACCTCTGCAGTAAGTCCTAGTCTCCTGCGAGCCACTGCAGCACAGGGCAAATTACAGGAAAGGTAGAAAAATGAGACTGAGAAGAAGCTGAGCTTTGGGTCTGATCAGTGCTGCTCTGAGCGGCAAAGAGGAAAGCACCCGGCTTACCACACCTTTTATTTAGTACATTGGGAGAAACAAATTAACAAATGGCTTGCACAGAGTTCAGTACATCCAGGTAAACAAGATGTAACAGTCCAAGAACAATGAGGAACTGAGTAGATGTTTGCTCCTCCCAGGATGTTTTCAGCTCCCAGGATGTTTCTTGTCCTGGAGAATCACAGCATCACCGGATCATTGAGTTCTCAGTTGTGACCGGAGGCCAAAATGGAATTCTGTCTCGGAATTCCATAGCTGGGCTGTAGGCAGGAAAACTAGGCTAACCAAATGATTTTTCCCTAAAATTACGTAGCATTGCTCCCAACTTATCTCCCTTTTTGTTTTATGTGAGGGTGTTTTTAGGAAAAGCGAGCACACCCAGCAATGGCTTGTCCCTATGTACTGTGAGGATCTATAGTGTGTTTGACTGGTTTAGCTGGCTATAATAAGCATAATTTCTCTCCATTGGGGCTGTAAAAGGATTAAAAATCTAATTTTTTATTAAACGTTGTTGACTAAAAAACTTAAAACTTTTGTTGAACTCCAATAACTATTGTCTTTAGTTATACTTTTCTACTGGGTGTTTAAAACCAAGTTACGGTGAGACCTATATTAAATAAAATCAACCTCTTGCTGACTAACAAGGTCAATTAAGTCTCCTCAGGCACTGTCTTGGAACCATGCATAGAGCCTCTTAGCTCCTCTGTCAGGGTCAGGCATCAGGATATGTCATAGCCTTGCTTGACCATGTTGCCTTCTGTGAAAGCATGGGAGGTTTCTTCCTCCAGGTGACCTTCCTTTGGCAAACTTTTTATTGTATCTTTACTGTTTTGTTGTTCAGCAACCTCCCTGCTCAGGAGGTTGGGTGACTCACCAAAAATGTAGGACCTTGGAGAAGATTCCCTCATGACCTGGATCTTTTTGCTATTGTTGACCTTGGAGGGCCAGGGTCAAAATATTGGCTGCCTTCTTAGCCCAGATACCTCTTCAGTTTTGGTCTCTAGACTTTGGTTGTTGAACACCCAGAAGAGATAAATAACATTAGCATTGTAAGAGGAGTAGTGAGAAAAAAAAAAAAGAATTTGGGGCTGGAGATTTAGCTCACTGGTTCCACAGCCTGTCTCGAAAGCGCAAGGTCCTGAGTTCAATCCCCGGTACCAAAAAAAAAAAAGAGGACTAGTGAACTCAACTATTAGAATTTTACCTGGATATTAAGCATTTTGGAATAAAAATATAGTGAAACTCTTATTACTGCGAATTACGGTTCTTGTGGTTGAAACCCTAAGTAGCTATCTTTTTATAGGACGTCATCTAAGGAAAATCAATCAGCCTCCAAGTGCGCCTGTTATCATAGGTGGCTGGAGCGTAAGAGAAAGGCAAATATCTGAATCAAAAGGTTATTACCATAGACAATATGTTGGAAGACCCATACAATTAGAGGGCATGAATACCTTTGTACACCAGAAAAGGAGCAGTAATAAATATCACAGTTATATAAAACCTTATGTTCTTCAATGTAGTTTGGTACCAAAAGCATCTTTCTAATAACAATCTTTTGCTTATGTCCCAGAAATTAATCTTTTGAAGATGTAGACATATCACAATAACACTTTTAGAACTTTACCCAATATAAACATTTTATAATAACATATTTAGAACTTACACTTCAATGATAACCGATGTAATCAATTTATAATAACAGATATTATTAATTGCGGCGTGTCTCCCATAAGATTATGAAAATTACTAGGGGGGGTCCCTTTAGTGAATTAAAGACCAGAATAATTATTTTCTGGGCGGCCGCTTCTTTATTCACCAAAGGGAGTACCCACGGTCTCTATGTATTTTGACAAATAAATCTCGATGGCACTTTGATCAGTTAGCAACCTGGGGGAAGAAAGGCATGCCTTTAATTTAATAACATTTATCTGTAAGGCAATGCAATCATAGGTGAATATTTTTTAAGGAAAAAAATTTTTTTTTTTTTTTTTTGGTACTGGGGATCAAACTCTGGTCCTTGCGCTTGCGCAGCAGGCGGCAAAACCACTGAGCTAAATCCCCGGCCCCCAAAATTTTTTTTCAAAAGGTCAAAAGGAAAAGAGGGGGAAAAAAAATTTGAGCTCAACTGTGCAAATGGACAAACAGAAAACAGACAAACATATAAGATAACTTACAAAACTAGAGTGCACTCAAATATATTTGGCCAAATTGAATTATAATATCCCTTTTGTGATTTTTAGGTTTCTAATTGTACATGAGACTGGTCAAAAACTTTTGTAGTCAACTAACAGATCTCTTGAGATTAGAATCAGAAGGAATGCAAGCGCTTTTATACCTGTAAATGTAAAAAGAACATTTTCAAGTTGTGCCCCCCCCCTTTAATCTGTATTTATTCTTCCTCTGGGGACATCATCTCAACCCTGGACCCCGCTGTGGATTTGTTGGTCGTTGCTGTTGAGGTGAGTCCCTCAGGTGCAGCTGGCTCATGACTCTCAGCCAGGGTGCTATCACCCATTCTCCAAGATGTTGGTGGTTCCACCAGTGAGACCCAGGGTCGCACATTCCGGGAGGGCGGCCACAAGGTTTCATCCTTATCTGTCAGGACACAGGCAAAACCTCTCCCCCAGGTTATTAAGGCAGGAGCAATTGTTTGACATACGGCCTTTTGTAATCTTTTTTTTTTGGTACCGGGGATTGAACTCGGGTCCTTGCACTTGCGCAGGCCTTTTGTAATCTTAAAAACAAGTTTAATAATTTAGGCTCTAAGGTAGAGCAGACCATAGCTCCTTCCAATCTTTGAGTTAACCAAACTGCATAAGAGAAATCACTTAAAGTATTAAGAGGTTGGGGAGGGAAGTTTTCAATCACAAATTAAAATGGCTAGCAACTCTGACCTCTGAGCAGAGTGGACTTAGGCCCAAGTGGGGAGCGTTCGGGGGGAGAGAGGATCACCCCTTCACCGGGCCTCACAGAGAGCGGTACCTACACGTTCCCATGCTATTAAGTTAGTTGTCCCTTCCAGGGGAAAAGATGGGACGTACATTTGTATGTCTTTTAACAAATCTATCACAGCATCCTTAGGTACTGGGTACATAGCTTGCTTTAACAGCAACTTAAGTAATTTGGCAAAGTTACGCTGCTCTGATGACAGAGACTGACCCATAGTTCTAACTCAGCGAAGGTAGAAAATTACCCCCAGCTGGACACACCAGTGTCCCTCGTCTGAGTCTGGAAATCGTCCTGGGAGAGCCGTGTGCTGTCTATTTTACTCCGAGTTTGTCTCACAGGCGAGTTCACTCGTGGATCCAGTTCACATCCAAGTTGGGCGCCAAATGTAGGGAACAGGGAAAGGGGACATTACTAGAACTTCTGCAGTAAGTCCTAGTCTCCTGCGAGCCACGGCAGCACAGGGCGAATTACAAGTAGAAAAATGAGACAGAAGAAGCTAAGCTTTGGGCCTGATCAGTGCTGCTCTGGGCTGCGGAGACTAAAGCCTGCAGCTTACTGCACCTTTTATTCAGTACATTGGGAGAAACATGTAACAGATGACTTGCAGAGTTCAGTACATCCAGGTAAACAAGATGTAACAGTCCAAGAACAATGAGGAACTGAGTAGATGTTTGTTCCTCCCAGGATGTTTCTTGTCCTGGAGAATCACAGCATCACTGGATCCTTGAGGTCTCAGTTTTGACTGGAGGCCAAAATGGAATTATGTCTCCGAATTCCATAGCTGAGCTGTAGGCAAAACTAAGCTAACCAAATGATTTTTCCCTAAAATTATGTAGCATTGCTCCCGACAGTACTGGGGATCGAACTCAGGACTTTGAGCTTGTGAGACGGGGCAGCACCATTGAGCTAAATCCCCCAGCTTTTTTCTTTTTGGTACTGGGGATCAAACTCTGCACCTTGTGCTTGCGAGGCAGGTGGTAGAACCACTGAGCTAAATCCCCAGCCCAGCTGAATTTTTTTTTGTTTGTTTTGTTTTCTTGGTACCGGGATCAAACTCAGAACCTTTGGGCCTTCAAGGCAGGTAGTAGAACCACTGAGCTAAATCCCTGGCCCTCAGCTGAATTTCTTTTTAAATGCTTACTTGTCCCAGCTTTCATCTTTCTGTTTGTTTTGGTTTGAAACAGGGTTTTTCTGAATTCACTATGTACCCTAGGCTGGCCTAGAACTCTCAGGGATCCTCCTGCCTCAGGCTTCTGTGTGCTGGGATGACAAGTGTGTGCTACCTTGCCTGGCCAAAACACACATTTGTTTAGGGTTAGCATTAGGGTTAGGGTTAGACCCAGAATGGGCCTTTCTCCTAGGAGACCTGGGTCCTCTGTGTAGGAAATGATGTTTAGGGACCAGAGCTGCTTTTAGGATGCTTGCCCCTACTGTGACATCATGTCCTCTGGCATTTCCGTTTGATTACTAGAATATTGGGTTTGTGTATGCTTACAAAAAATACATCATGGGCCAGGGATTTAGCTCAGTGGTTCCGTTGCCTGCCTCGCAAGCGCAAGGACCCAAGTTCGATCCCTGGTACCAAAAAAAACCATCATGAGTTCATGTTTATGTTTCCAGTTAAGATGTAGGAGTTCCGAGGTTTACGCTCCAACCTGAGGTTTACTTTATAGTTAACATATATGTATGTTTTGTTCTTTTTTTTTTTTTTTTTTTTTACCTTTTTTTGGTACTGGGACTCGAACTCAGGACCATGCGTCTGCAAGAAGGCGGGTGCTGGAACCACTCACCTAAATCCCCAGCCCTGTATGTTTTGTTCTATGCATATGTCTTAAATCACATTTTTGTCACTGGGACAAAATACCCGACACCCTCAGCTTACAGGAGAGGTTAATTTGGGCTCAAGGTTTCAGTCCTGGGTTGGTGGGCACTAGGGCCTGGTGGAGGAAAGTGCCTCCCACCATGGTGGCCCAGAAAGGAGTCAGGGAGAGAAGGGAGGGGCAGAGAGGGAGATGCACTCCTGAGGCCATGCCCCATCCCCCTCTCCTGACTAGGCCCCGCCTTCTGACCACACACCCAGCTGGGGATTGGTGGGGATTGATGAAAACAGCGGTCTGTTATCCAGTCACCTCCCAGAAGCTCCACCTGTGAATACAGCAGGCTTTGGGGCACCTACAGTTCCAGAGTAAAATGATTACTGTTTCCCTCCTGAATGCCAGGAAGCTTTTCTTTTATAGGTTATACTCCCATCAGGGTACATCTCAATCAGGAGATAATCCACTGAGGATGGTTTGACTGAACAACTTTCTAACGTAACAGTGTTTTGCAGCCAGGTATGGCTGTGCACACCTGTAATCCCAGCACTTGGGAGGCTGAGGCAGGAGGATCTCCACGAGTTTGAGGCCAGCCTGGGCTACATAATGAGTTCAAGGCCAGTCTCCTGAACTGTATAGTGAGACCCTGTCTCAAAACACAAAACAGGGCTGGGGATGTAGCTCAGTGGTAGGTACAGCACCTGCTTGGCAGCACCTACCTGGCAAGCACAAGGCCCCGAGTTCGATTTCCAGTACCAAAAGCCAAAACAAAACAAATAGTGTTTTTGTCTCAAGCAGACATGGAGGCTACTCTTGAGGCCAAAAGGCCCTCTGAGTTCAGGCCACTTTTGGGGCTCCAGGGAGTCAAAGGGAGTGAGCAGTCTCCCCAATGCAGTGCTTTATTGAGCGTTTATCATGTTCACAGCAAGACAGAGGGGCTCACCACAGCATGAGCTGGAAGCTGGAGGTGGCGCCCCCGCCAGTGCAGGATCTTTCTTCCACCCCGGCCAACACGGGGAGGACATGGGGGTCCCAATGGGCAACACTGGAGCTCACAGCAATCTGGAGACCGACACGGCCGAGGAGCCAGGCGAGGTGTTCTAGGCGTCAGAGTGACGCTGTCAGACAGTCGCAGGGCTGGAGCGGCACCCAGGGCAGAGCCCACAGCCTGGAGCTGGAAGGCCAAGCCGGAGTTCATGCGCGGCCGGGCCTTCCTCTTTTATGCCATGGGAGTTTGGTACAAACAGCGTGTTGTGCTGATCTCTTGGTGGTGTAACAGATAACGTGCTAATCCTATGGGAGTAAAAGTAAATGTTTTAGAAAACACTTTTGTAGGTGTCTTGAAAGGGCTCACGAGATAAGCTTGGCGCGCAGGCCGTGTACCATACCGTACCGTATGGTCCCCACACTGCGTGCTTACCCTCCAGTCATCGCACGGGCACGCTGGTTGCGTGGTTAGCACAGCTGGTTTAGACTCAGGAAGAGAGTGGCCAGCCAGAGGGAAAGGTGGCTTCTGTCCTGCTCACATCAGTTTTGCAGCACTAGAGATTGAGCCCAGGCACTTCATGCTGCCTTTTTACATTTTTTATTTTAAGACAGGGATTCATTAAGTCACTAAGTTGTCCAGCCTGGGCTCCAACTTGCAATTCTCCTGCCTCAGCCTACCAAAGTGGACCACTGATTTTTTTTTTTTTTGGTACCAGGGATCGAACTCGGGTCCTTGCACTTGCACAGCAGGCGGTGAAACCACTGAGCTAAATCCCTGGCCCTACCACTGATTTTTTTTTTTAATTACAAGGACATAGCAGTATATTATCAATCGGACTTTCTTGAGTAAAACAGTGAACCGGCCAGGGGTGTCACTCAGTAGTGAGCGCTTACCTGGCATGTCTGAGGCTCTGGGTTCCTGGTTCTCCACATGCCGTCTTGGCACTTGAAGCCCCAAGAACAGGGGCTGTCCCCTCTCCTCGGATCTAGGTGCTAAGTTTCCAAGGTGGTAGGGGTCCTGAGTGCCATGTCCCCTGCTGACAAGCCTGTCGCTTCTCAGCTGTAGGCACAGATGGCCTCCCGGCACATCACCCAGAACACCTTTGATGCGGCCGTGCAGGAGAACATGGAGGAGTTTGAAATGGGGCCGGAGGAAGCCGTGCAGGAGGCTGTGGAGCAGTTTGAGTCGCAAGGTCAGGCACTGCTCCAGGCGCGGAGACACAGAGCCATTTGCAGGTTGCTCTCTCTTGGGCTCCCATCACCCGTCACACCTGGCATGGATGCCGGTGCCTGCGGGGCCCTGCCTCTCTGTCCCCCCGCACCCCATCTTGGGCCCAGAGTGACAAAGGGCATGGTCCACATGGGGGCACCTTGAGGAGGGCTGTTGGCAGTCTCTGGTGGAGCTTTGGAGACGCCGCACTCCCTCCCTCCTCCTGTCCAGTTGCTCGGCCAGGAGGGAGTTGGGTGCAGCCTCCGAGATCAGAGGTTGGTCCTGCACACAGATGGGGTGCCCAGGTCCTGTGGGACCGGAGCAGGGAGCTCCAGGAAGGCCGTGGGTGCCGCCTCACTGCCCAGCTCCTGCCGCTGTGCCCTGTTGGCCAGACTGGGCAGAAGGGCTGCAGGGTCCAGAGCTGGCCAGACCCTGGGGCCCCAGAGCGAGGAAAGCCCAGCAGAAGGAACTGGGGTGGACTCGGCGGCAGGCTGGGCAGCGTTGTCTTTGAGTCTGCGTCTCCCTGTAGGCGTTGATCTGAGCACCATTGTGAAGGCTGTGCCGAAGGCCTCTGCCCAGGGAGCCCTGGAGCCCACGCATGCTGTGTGCCAGGTAGGGATGGGCAGCCCAGGTTGGGGCCTGGTCACCTGGTCCGGAGGTCCCTGCTCTCCCAGCATGCACGGCCAGCTGGACGTTGGCTGCTGCCGCCGTATCCGAAGCCAGCGAAGCTGGCACTCTGAGACTGGGCATCCATGCTCCTGGCTGTCCCTGGTGAGGGGGCCCAGCACCCTCGCGCCGTGTGCATGGTCCCGGTCCCCCATATTGACAGGGACAGAACTGCAGGGAGAGGGAAGGGATCACAGGCAGACAGTGCAGCAGCACTTGGTGGCAGCAGGCGACTGCCTCCCTCCTGTTTAAAATCCCCCGCGAGGTTGGCGCTGGGCAAACTGAGGCCAAAACAACAGGAGAAAAGCCACCTGAAGCTCACCATCACCTGGTCAAACAGGCGGGCATGGAGATGCACACCTGTCATCCCAGCCACTCCGGAGGCTGAGGCAGGAGGATCGCAAGTTTGAGCCCAGTGTGGGCAACTTGGCAACCTAGTGAGGCCCTCTCTCGAAGTGAAAAATAAGAAATGGCTGGGGCTGCAGCTCAGCACAAGGCTCTTTCCCCTCCCCAGACCCTCGATGACCTGCTGGAGGCCGTGGCTGGCTCGCACCCCCAGGAGGCAGTGGCCCACCTGGCGCGCTTCTGCGACCAGTGCCGTGAGCACAGGGCCTGCCGCTTCCTGGCAGCCCAGAAGGGGGCCTACCCCGCCATCCTGGCCGCCTGCAAGCTGGCAGCCCCGGGCGACCAGGGCCTCCTGCTCCCGGCCCTCAGTGCCCTGGCGGCGCTCACCGATGGCCAGCCTGACCTCCTGGATGCCGACGGCCTGCGGCTGCTGCTGACCACCCTGGCCCAGAACACCGATGTGGCCGACGTGACCTGCTCTGGGCTCCGCTGCGTGCGCCACGCCTGCCTGAAGCACGAGCAGAACCGGCAGGCCCTGGTGAAGGCAGGTGCGCTGCCCCTGCTGACCGGCGCCATCGCCCGGCACAGCCACCACGCCGACGTGGTCAGGGAGGCCTGCGGGGCCCTGCGTGTCATGACCTTCGATGACGACATCCGTGTGCCCTTCGGCCACGCCCATGACCACGCCAAGATGATCGTGCAGGAAAACAAAGGCTTGAAGGTCCTCATCGAAGCCGCCAAAGGTAGGAGAAGCAGCCACGTGAGGCAGTGAAATGGGGGCAGTGGGCAAGCTGTGGCCAAGGTGAGAGTACAGGGTTACAACTCAGCAGGGAGCACACGCTTAGCATGAACAAGGCCTGGCTTCCCTCCCTACACCACACACACACAAAAAGACTAAGAGGCAGGGCTTAGAACAGCTTCAGGTATGGCTTGCTCCAGGCACCACCTGCCAGGACAGTCCTGTCCGTGTGGCAGGCCAGGAGGCATCCTCATGTGCCCCAGTGGCTCTAGGGGACTTCCAGGCCAGGACTCATTGGCCAGGAGCTGCGTAGGAGCTGACTGGGGAGGGGCCAGGGCGGAAGAGGGAGCTTCCCAAAGGGAAACAAGAGGAAGGGGTCTGGTGGTAGCTTCCTCAGTGGCCCCAGGTGGAGGCTACACTTGTTGATGGCGTACGAATGGAGCTCAGGGACAGAATGCTGGCCTAGCATGCACGAGGCCCTGGGATCCATCCCTAGCCCCACAGAGAAACCGAAACAAGCCAGGGATGGTGGCAGACGCCTGTCATCCCAGGACTCTGGGAGGCTGAGGCAGGAGGATCCCCAGTTCAGACCAGCCTGGGCAACTTATGGAAACCCTGTCCCCAAATAAATGGGAACATAGCTCAGTGTGAAGGCCCTGGGTTCAGTTCTCAATATTGTGCATGCACACGCGCGCACACACACGCACACACACACACACCCCTCCAGAACATGTACTCTTGTTTGTACCTGGCCATAAACCCTCACGCCTGTCTGTGTGGCCAGCTCTGGGAAGGTCACAGTGAGCTGCCTCCCTCCCGCCCCTGCCCCCAGAGCGCCCAACAGAGCCTCGGTCCCAGGCGGTCCTGGGAGAACCTGTACCAGGCTGGGCCTCTGCGGGCTTCCCTCCCTGTCTGCTGGGGAGGTGGGCCTGCCTTGGTTTCCCCTCCACGCCTCTGGAGAGAATCAAAACAAGTCCTGGCTGCTTTTCTGAGAAGTCGTTTGCATCCTTCCTGTTTATTTATAGCAGCTTGAATTAGGCTTCTAATAGAGAGACAGACTATCTGTGCGTATTTATATGAAGTCTTGTTTTTTTTCTGGCAGTGCTGGGGAAGGAACCTAGGTTCTCACACACACTGGGCAAGCACTCTACCACTGAGCTACACCCCTAGCCCTCTTTTAGTTCCTTATTTTGAGACACGGTCTTGCTAGGTTGCCTGGATTGACCTCGAATTTGCCATCCTCCTGCCTCAGCCTCCTAAGTAGCTGAGATTATAGGCATGCACCAGTGTACCTGGCTCATTTTTAATTTTGAGACAGGTTCTCACTAAGTTCCCCAGCCAGGCCTACAACTTGTGACCCTCCTGCCTCAGCCTCCTGAACAGCTGTGCACCTGGTTGACATCACTGTGTAGAAGCAGTCGTGCATTCATTTCCTTCTTAAGGAAGTGGTCGATTCACAGTGACGCAGCCCTCTAATTCCAGCCACTCAGGAGGCTGAGGACAAGTTAGAGGTGTGAAACCCTGTCTCAGAATAAAAATTTTTTTTTTTGGTACCGGGGATCGAACTCGGCACCTTGAGCTTGCAAGGCAGGCGATGGAACCACTGAGCTAAATCCCTGGGCCAAAATAAAAGTTTTTTAAAGGGCTGGGGTGTGCTCTGTGGTAGGTGCTTTCTAGCATGTGCCAGGCCCGGGGTTCTGTTCCCAGCAATCAACACGCTCCCCCCAAAAGGCAGCCAGTTATGGCTGGTGACTCCGTCCACAGAATACACCGAGGCACATCCAGAGAGGCCCGGGAGGGCTGCAGCCTGGTGACAAGTCACATGCGTCCACCTGTTGGCTCCTGCGGGCCCTGAGCTGTGTCACAGCCGGTGTCCCATGTGCCCCTCCGGGGCTGCTGGTTGCACCTGGAAAAGTCGTTGCCACCACAGGACTCCGAAAGTAATCTCAGACCATGGTACACTGTGGCGCTATTCTAGTTTTCTTCTCCATAAGTGGTCCGGAATTTACTTGGAGCCCAGCAGGAGGCCAGGAGGGCGCGGTCTTGTAGCAGCCAGCAGAGGGCGCTGCGGGCCGGCCCGGTGCCCCTGGTCCCCGGCCACGCTGACTGTGCTGTCTCCTGCAGCCTTCCGCGGCAACCCTGGCGTCCTGGGTGAGCTCTGCAGCACCCTGGCCTGCCTGGCCGTGCGCAATGAGTTCTGCCAGGAGGTGGTGGATCTCGGGGGCCTCGATGTCCTGGTGACCCTGCTGGCCAGCTGCAACAACCACCAGGTGGGGCGCCTGAGCTGGGCCAAACCCGGAGCTGGGTTTCCATCCTCCTGACACCAGGAAGGCTCCTGTCCCTCTGGGTGCCACCAGCCAACCCATCACCACCCCTGGAGCCAAACACAGCAGCCCCTCGCTGTCCTCTGCCCGTTTTCTACAGGCATGGGGACCGAGGGGAAGATGTTGGCCCAGCCAGGGCCCCAACCCCAGCACGTGAGGCTCGGCTGAGGCCCGCCTCCCTGCCTCAGTGTCCCCCCATCAGTCCTCCATCGAAGCCCTCACTGGCCGGGCCCGTGTGGCTGCCAGGCGAGGCTGGTGGGAAGGGCCCTGCTGCCCACACCCCTGATGTCTAGGCCGAGGCCCAGCCCTTCTCAGACCCTTCCCCGTCGTTGCCCCAGGCTGGGCTGGCATGGTGCAGGGCAGGGTGGGTGCCTGGTGACCGGGCCTGGGCCCGTGCAGGACCTCGTGAAGCAGGTGCTGAGCGCCCTGCGAGCCATCGCAGGCAACGATGACGTGAAGGACAGCATCGTGCGCGCTGGCGGGACAGAGGCCATCGTGGCTGCCATGACCCAGCACCTGGCCAGCCCCCAGGTACCCAGTGCGGACATGCGGGGTGGGCGATGGGGGGCTCCCGGCCCGGGGTCACCACTGAGGGAGGCCCTTGGTCACTTCCCAGGCGGGGCAGGGTGAGGCGGCCGGGCTCAGGTGCTGGCCTGGGTCCCCTGGGAGGTTCCCGCTGGGCAGTGCCCTTGTCACCGAGAGCCCTGCTGTCGCCCCGCTGTCGCGTACCAGCCGACGGCTCACGGTGGGGGTCGCAGAGCCCTCGAAGGGGCTCAGCCGTGTGCTGCGCCCCAGGCTGTCCATGCGGCCACAGGTGTGTGAGCAGAGCTGCGCGGCCCTGTGCGTCCTGGCGCTGCGCAAGCCAGAGAACAGCCGGGTCATCGTGGAGGGCGGCGGTGCCCTGGCGGCCTTGCAGGCCATGAAGGCGCACCCGCGGGAGGCCAGTGTGCAGGTGGGCGTTGCGCTGGTCCAGGAGCCCGCTGAGAAGGCTCTCCCAGTCCCTGTCCCCCGACCCCCACTGTGGCCGGCCCACAGCCCTCCTGCCTGCCTGTCTCTGGATACGTGCCCTTTCCTGGCCCTGTGCTTTGTGTTTAATCATCTCTTTTGCTCCTTTCTTTTTTTTCTTGGGGCTGGGGCTGGGGCTG
Source organism: Heterocephalus glaber (assembly GCF_000247695.1). The sequence continues at coordinate 2,029,536 of NW_004624908.1, forward strand.
GAACCCAGGGTTCCATGCTGCTAGGCAAGTGCTCTGCCAGGAACTGCACCCCAGCCTCATGGGCCACAGCCATTGGCGGGGACCCCGAGGGCAGAAGGGACCCCTTCCCAAGACGCCTGCCTGCCTGCCTGCCGTCGGCTCACTCCCCCTTTCTTCCGCAGAAACAGGCCTGCATGCTCATCCGCAACCTGGTGTCCCGCAGCCAGGCCTTCTCCAAGCCCATCTTGGACCTGGGGGCCGAGGCGCTCATCACGCAGGCGCGGGCAGCCCACCAGGACTGCGAGGACGCAGCCAAGGCCGCCCTGCGGGACCTGGGCTGTCGCGTGGAGCTCCGGGAGCTGTGGACGGGGCAGAAGGGGGATCTGGCACCGTGACCCTGCCAGTGTGGGCTGTGACCTTGGGTGATTCACAGGACTCGGGGAGGCCCAGCTCCGCCCCCACGGCCCCTGCCCCACCCGTGTGGCACCCCCTCTGTCACAGAGCCTGTCTGTGCATTTCTTGGGGCAAAGGGCACGTCTTCCCACCTGACTCCCGGCGAGTGCCTGCTGCTGGCTCGGCTCCTGGTTCCGCTCCTACGGGCCCTGTGACCCTGCTCCAGGGTTTCTCCCTGTAAATGGGTCTCAGGTGTCCAGCTGTGTGCGGCAGCGTGGTATCCAGTAATAAAGGTCATTGGTGGATGTTGGAGAGGTCTCCGTGCTCCGTTGAGCCCGGGGGGTTGCTGGGGAGCAGTCTGGGGTGTGCGATCCGCAGTCCCCGTGAGACAGTTGGAGCCCGTGGCCAGGATCACGTTGGGGGCCAGGGCTGGCGGGGGACCTCAGCATCCCGCCCCCAGCAGGGCCCAGTGGCCTGGAGCAGGGGACGGGACCTCTCTGGACCTCAGCCCCAGTCCAGGTGCTCAGGGAGGAGATGGCAGCCCCTTCGAGAGCACTGGGCAGGACTTGGCCCCTCACTGCCCTGTCTGTCCCTCCACTCATGAGCGGCTTCAGCAGCCCACTTCCACCTGGGCCTCAGTTTCCCCATTGTAGAACAGACATTACTACCCGTGACCCAAGGCCACCCCATATCCCAGGTGTTCTGGGGTCCCCTTCCCACCCTGGAGGCTCCTCCTGGCCTGAGCTCTTCTGCTCGGTCCTCAGAACAGGCCCTTCCCCAGGCTCTTGGTTTCCATGGAAACCACCCTGCCCATCCCCCTGCCACGCCACACTGAGCCCAAGGTGGGGGCCCTGCCAGTCAGAGGGCAGACAGGAGCCTCATCTGAGTTCTCCACCCTTCATCTCACAGGGGACTCATTGGGCTTCCTGACTTCTGACTCCACCACAAGTGTGACTTGAGGGTCCTTAGGCTCTTGGTCCTCTGTCCCATGGGGTGGGTCTACAGAATCCCTGCCTGAGTGTAGCGTCCAACCTGTCCATGGCTTCCCATTGCCTTACACATAAAACCAAACAGTATTTTGTGTCTGCAGGCCGTACATGGGCTGGGCTCTGTCCCCATCTTTCCCTAGATCCTTATTCCCTATCCCGACCACATTGATCTCCTACCCCAGGACCTTTGCACAGGCTGGACCCTCTGCCTAGAGCCCCCTTCCTTCAGAGGCACCCCCCACCACATCACCCCAGGTGCCCAGTCTCTAATCTTGGACCTCTGGGAGGTCACCTGTTCTGTGAGCCCTCCTGTTTGTGCTGTCCCTGTCATCTGTGAGCTCACTGTGGGCAGCCCGTCCCCCACCACCTGGCTTCCCATCTGTGTTGTTGACCAACACCTGGCGGAGGCCTCACCCACATTCCCGCATCCTCCCCTGCCCTGCGCCAGCACTTCTGGACGGTGGCTCCGCCTTCTCAGGCCTCCCTACCTTGGCAGAGAGAACAGGTGTCCCTTGTGGGTGCCCCACGGAGCCTGGGCGGGGCTGCTGGGCTCAGCAGGCCTTGGTTCCCATGCCCCTGGCCACCCCATGCTGGCCACCTCCCCTCTGACCCTGGCTCTTCATCTGAACCCAGGCCTCCCGGGACCGAACCCCAACTTGGCCTCCACACCCCTGCCAGCCTCAATGCCTTGACCTTGGGCCAGTGCCTGGGCCACAGCTGTGATGTCAGATGGTCCCTGGGATCCCCGAGTGGCAGAGGAAACCGGGAGGCACAGGGGCTGTGTCTTGCCCAGGCTTGGCTGGCAGGGGCACTGGGATCCCGGGCATCCACTGCCTGCCATTGTTGGAAGGCAGCAGCGAGGTTGGCTGTCACCGGCCAGCTGACAAGTGGACAGAAGCCGGAGCCCAGTGCCTCTGGTACCATTGGCAGAGGCAGCTGGTACTGGAGCTCTGCCTGACACTTGCCTTACTTGGCACTGTCCCCAGGGGCACCATGGGTCCTTCCAGGACCTTTGTCACTGTCCTCCCAAGGCCTGGCAGGTAAGGGTTGGGGGCTGGGGCCTCTGGGACACAGACATCTTCCTCTTGGGTCAGCGACCTCCCCCACAGCTGGCCTGTGTCCCCGAAGCACTGTGGACAGGGGGTTGCAGGCTCAAGAAGACAAAGGACCCTCGCTAGTGTTCACGGATGCTTACTGTGGAGCGAACCTGTGTAAACCTTCACTTCCATTCCATTAATGCTCTCCTGGGTGATACTGGAAAACTGAGGCAGGGAGCTGGAGTCAGGTCCTAAAGGTCCTGTGGCCAGCAAGTAAACAAGAGCAAGGAGGCAAGTGTGGCCGTGCCTGCTTATAATCCTAGCTATTCAGGTGGCTGATGCAGGAGGACTGTAAGTTCAAGGGCAGCCCAAGCAACTTAGTGAGATCCTGTCTGAAAATACAATTTTAAAAAAGGGCTGAGAATGCATGAAACCCTGGGTTTCACCTCCAGCACCATGGGGAGGCGGGAAGAGGGCATTGACCAGACAGCCTTGGGGCCCTACCATCAAATGACACTCGCCCCACAGGCTTGGTTTTCTCATCTGCGAAGTGGGCACAGCCACCTCCACCTGGCAGAGAGGGTGTGGTTCAGCCGGGACCTGAGCAGCAGCCCCAGCCACCCCGGAGGACCATCAGGACTCCATGGTGGCCTATGGGCTAGTGACACCCACAGCATGAGCTGCGGTCAAGCCCTCCCAATTTGAAGTGTGGATCACACATTTAGCCCTGAAATGTGAGACCAGATTAAGCTCAGCGGCTTCCTCCCAAGATCCTCTGGTTCTGAACTTGACCTCCAGTGCCAGGCCGCACCTGGAGGAAATGAGGAGCCCTGGGCCTGCAGATGGAGGGAGAGCCCTGGCTGAGTCAGAGAGCACGCAGGGCTATACCCCAACCCATTGCCCTCTTTCCCAAGCGAGGAAGCCGAGGCTCACAAGCGCTTCGCCCAAGATTGTCCAGCGGACAGGTGACTGACTGGAGGAAGATTCTAACCCAGGTCTCTTGGCCCCCAGCCAGGAGCTGTCTGTCGTCTATGACCCTGTTTCAGTTATTCCCAGGTTGGGCAACCAGGGTGCTGTGTGAGCGTGCGCAAGGGGCTCGGCCTCTGTTCTGGTTCCTGTAAAGGGTGTGAGTGGTCACCCTGACCTCAGGATGGTGGGGAAGATTCAGTGACTTCACCAAAGGCTCTAGCAGGGATGTCCCTGGGTTGCGTGAGAGTCAAGACGTGAGCTCAGCGAAGTCACACACGCTCGAGTCGGACCCCACCTCCTGTTCCCACATCTGCGCGCCACGGGAGCCGAGTGCCCTCCGCCTCGAGCTCCTGGGCCTGGTGGCATTTGCAGGGGAAGAATGAGGAGGGAGGGAGAGAGGAGCTGGAGGACTAGCCGAGTCCTGCTGCAATGGTCCAAATTCATGGCCAGATCAGGAGGCCCGCGTCGGCCTGGATGGTCAGAGGGCGGTCTCAGGAGGACGCGCAGAGAGTCCCAGGCTAAACGGGCAGCAGCGCTGCTTGCCCAAATGCCCCTTGCACGCTTCGGCCCTGCCGGGGGCGCACCACCCACGACTGCTGCGATTCGCCAACGGGCCTGTCCGTCTTTGGATTCGCAGCCAATCACTGTTGTCCTCCAGGCTACTCCCTTCGTTCCTCCTACTCAGCCCCAGCTGTCCAACCACCTTCCTTGGAGTCCCGCCCCTTCCCCCCCGCCATTGGTCGACAGGGCTGCCCGTTTTCTGCTTAAACTCCAATCCTCTCCTTCCTTGAGGCCCTGCCTCCCAGGTTCTCGCGCCCTGCGGGAACACTTGAGGGAAACAGAACCTCTGCCAGGAGCCCCGCCTTCATCCGTCGACGATTGGCTGCAGGAGCTGCCCGTCTGCTCCAGACCCACCAATTCCTGCCAGCATCTGCGCCGATTGTTCAGAGGGCTGCTAATCGGAATGCAGCCTGGACCCCTCCCAGGGCGCGCGCCGGGCGTTCGCGAGGCGGGGCTGTGGCGGCTGGAGCAGGCGGCGGCGACGCGTCCCGGCAGGTGAGCGGGACGCAGGGACGCGGCGCGGGGGCCGCGCTGTCAGCCCAAGCCGAGGCGTGGCGCAAGTCTTGTCGCGGGCCCCGGGGCGGGGGCCGGGACACGGGAGAAGGGGCGCGACAGCTGCGTGGCGGGGGCAGAGAGGTTAAAGTGTCCCTGACCCCCACCCTCACATGTGGTAGCCCCGGGGCTTCCCTCGGCACCCTGACACCTTGTCCCGGCACCCGAGATCGTCCTCCTCGCTGACACCCCACGCGCCTTGGATTAATCCCTCCCCCGCTATCTGACACCCACACCTGAACCTGGGTCATGGACCCCCATCACTGGAGACTGTCCCTGTCCGTGACAACCCCACTTCTTGCGCTGTGACCCCACCCCACCTCAGGATCCTTGATCCATCCTACATGCGGGGTTGTGACCCCTCTCTCAAGGCTCCCTTACCTTCCTTACCTGGGCCAGTTCCTCTCCCCTCGCCGACCTTCCTCAGGGCCAGGTCTGTGTCTCCCCGTTCAGCAACCTGGGTGCCTTCGGTGCCACCCAACCGCTCTGTGCCTCTGACACCCTCTCCTCCCCTCTTTACCCACCCCCACCTGTCCCCCACCTGGAGCTTTCTGTAGTCTGTGCCCGTCTGTCAAGATCCTCCCGTCCCCCAGGTGCCAACATGAACCCCAGCTCTGGTGTCTCACAATCCCGGCGTTCCCTTCCCAAACCAAAGCCCACTCCACTTTTATCTTCCCATTTATACCAGTGTCAGACAGTTATCAAGTCGTTGCCTGGCTTTAGAATAATCCATGAGCCAGACAAGACCAGAACCCCACCACCACCACCACACACACATTTTCCAGCAGCCACTTGAGAGATGGGGGCAGAGGACACCCCTACCTGAGCCTCCCTGACCCTCTTCTGTGGACGCCTGCTTTTGCCATCTCTTCTGTTGGAGGGGGGGCAGCTGAGGAAAAAGCCACCCTGCCTCTGGGCTTCTCGGGAGTAGAGACTTTAATCTGGAAAGGCTTAGCTGGAAGGGGTAGCCCCTGGGTGGCTGCCCGAGCCTGCATCTCCCAGCCCCAGGCGGGAGCAGAGGTGCTGTGAGGACAGAGGGATCAACATCTGGGTGCTGCTCCTGGGAGGAGATGGGTCGCTGTGGCCTGTGAGTGCGCTGAAGCCAGCAAGAGACACTTGGGCAGGGCAGGGGGGTGAGCCGTTTCCCCACTTACTGTTGAACTGAGAGGCTGGAGCCTGGTGTAGTGCTGGGAATAACGATTCTGCTGGAACTTTTCATGTCCCCTGAGTGATTTGCATATGCACGGCAGAGGAGGAGGCCTTGTTGTTGAAAAGCAGTAATGTTTTCTGTAAGGCTTGCTGGGTGCTGGCTGGCTGGCTCCCCTTGCATTGATGGTACCGGAAAGTTCCACAGGCTCGAGTCACCTTCAGGTTCTGCTGTGCACACGGAAGCCCTTGGGATTTTCCGTCCAACTTCAAGAGACGTAGGTGGGGTGTGTGTATGCATATAGGAGTCTCTATTGCACGCATGTGTCTATATGTGTAGATGTACATGTTATATGCACATACATGATGTGTGTGTGTATGTGTAGTGAAACGTTCTCTGTTTTGTGGTTCTGGGGATGGATCCCAGGACCTTGTGAATACAAGCCAAGCACTCTACCCATGAGCCACAACCCCAGCCCTTTGTGGTTAAACTTTGACAATATAATTGATGTAGATAGTTAGAAAAAAACACCCCAGCAAAACTGTGCAAAAGGGCATACACTTAAAAAAAACAAGCAAGGCTGGGTATGATGGCCCAAACATGTAACCCCAGCTACTCTGGAGGCTGAGGCAGGAGGATTGGGAGTTTGAGGCAGGCCTGGACAACTTAGCAGGACCCTGTCTCAAAGTAAAAATTTTTAAAGGGCTGAGGGGTACCTCTGATAGACTATTCCTGGGTTTGATCCCCAGTACAAGGTGTGTGGGGACCAAGGAGGCCTCTCCCTACCTGAACCTTGTCCTTTTCTGGATGTTCCCTTCTGAATACTTTGTAGATTTTCCCTCTAGAGGCCGCGTGTCTGGGCTAGGGCTTGGGTATATATCTCCATTTTTTTTTTTTTCCTGTACTGGGGAATGAACTCAGGGCCTTCATATTCAGCTACGTCCCCATCCTTTTTTTATTTTGAGACAGGGTCTTGCTGAGTCACTAAATTGCCCAGGCTGGGCTCAAACTTGCAACCCTCCTGCCTCAGCCTCCCGAATGTTGGGATCACAGATGTTGTTACTCTGTCCAGCTGTCTCTGTCTCTTGAACCACTGCATGGACTGGGGTGGCATTCAGAGCTAGAGCACTTGCCTAACGTGTGAGGTCCTGAGTTCCACATGCAGCACTGCCCCCCAAAATATTAAGCCTCTTTTTTGTTTGTTGTTTATTTCTTTTGAGACAGAGTCTCACTATGTAGTTCAGGCTGGCCTTCAACTCATGGAGATCTTCCTGCCTCATCCCCCTGAGTGCTGGGATTATAGGTGTGCACCATTATTCCTGGCTTATTAAGCCACTTTTGCATTGAGTTTGATTGTACAGCCAGTCTCTTACCTATGGTTGTTTAAGCTGTCACCCATATTTTTGCTGTTACAAACTGAACTGGAGCAAACAGAGTCAGGTATTGGTAAATATATAAACATTCCCTGTCTTCATGGAGTTGAGGTCCAACTACAAAGCCTCCTGGGAGAGCCAGGTCCAGGGCACGTCCGCTGTGGGGTCACTTGTCTCTCTGTGCTGGGAAGGTGGCCGTCCATTTCCTCCTTGGCTTAGCTCTTATCAAGTTCCGATCTGTCCCATCTCTAGGTACAAACAGCAAGGACGTCCTCTTTTTTTCGGTACTGGGGATCAAACTCAGGTTCTTTTGCTTCGAGGCAGGGAGTGGAACCACTGAGCTAAATCCCCGGCCCAAGGAAGTCCTTTTGATCCTACCCCTCTCTTAGATGTTCTGGCTCATGGCTAGGGATCAAACATTAGACTTCTGTTTCTCTTCCACAATCAGGATAAAGTTCACGAGCTGGGGGTCCCTCTGCGGGCTCTGAGGGTAACCCTGAGTTTGGAGGGCCTCGCCAGAGAGGAAGCTAGGCTGTTGCCTGGAGTCCCAAGGGTGGAGGATGCTGGGATTTTTGTTCCAGGTACCTAAGGAGAAGGGTTAGCTGTTGTTCCTTTTTTCATGCTGCAGATGGAGCCCAGGGCCTTGTGCATAGTGGGCAAGTGCTCCACTGCTGAGCCGCAATCCCAGCCTGTTCTCCCCCAGTATTTTTCTCATCTCTTGTGTCTAGCAAAAGAAAGACCAGGAGCCAGGCATAGTGGCACATGTGTATAGTCCTATCTACCAGGAGGCTGAAGCAGGAAGATTACAAGTTCAAGGCCTGCCTGAGTAACTTCGGACCCTATCTCAAAGAAATAAAAAGGCCTCCAAGCGGGGCATGGTGGCACAATCCTATAATTCCAGCACTCAAGAGGCTGAAGCAGGAAGATTACTATGAGTTTGAGGCCAGGCTGGGCGACATAGCAAGACCCTGTCTCAAAAACCAAAAAATAAGGGGCTGGGGATTTAGCTCAGTGGTTTTGCCACCTGCTGTGCAAGCACAAGGACCCGAGTTCATCCCCGGTACCCCCCCCCCCAAAAACCCCCAAAAATAAATAGAAAGGCCTCAGGGGTAAAGTTCATGCCCTAGTTCCACAACACACACACCCACACCCACACACAAAAGGCTTGGGCGTGGTGGCACAGTCCTATAATTCCAGCACTTAAGAGGCTGAAGCAGGAAGATTGCTATGAGTTTGAGGCCAGGCTGGGCTACATAGCAAGACCCTGTCTCAAAAACCAAAAAATAAATAGAAAGGCCTCAGGGGTAAAGTTCATTCCCTAGTTCCACAACACACACACACACACACACACACACACACACACACACAAAAGGCAAAAGGCCTGGGCTTGGTGGCACGTGTTTGTCATCCCAGCTCTCTAGAAGCTGAGGCAGGAGGATTTCCAGGAGTTCAAGACCAGCCTGGATTACACAGGGAGAGCCTGTCTCAAATAAACAACCAAACATTTTAAAAAGAAAAAGACAAGAGTACAGGATGAGATGAGGTCAGCCAGATGTTTGGGGGCTGGGGGCTGCTAGGTCAGCCCTTGTTGTGCTGCTCACCTTTTGGCCCCTCTCTTTCATCCTGGCACTGGACAGGAGGCGAGGATTACCAAGTAGATCCGAACTCCCCACTTGTTTGGGTTTTGCAAGTCAGCTCTCTAAGCACCACGTTGCATTTAGGGCCGGAGTGCAGCTCAGGGATGAGCAGTACTCAGCTTGCGCCAGGCCCTGGGGTCCGTGCCCGGCTCTGCAAAAAAGAAAAGAAAGAAAAAAGAAGAAGAGAGAGAAGCATTGAATTTTAAAGTGTAAAACAGTTCCTAAAATATGTATTGTGTGCGCGGGACAAGAAAGCAGGTACAAGAATAAAGCTAACCGCCAGGTCAAGCTATAGGACAGTGTCCCTCTGTGACCCTCCCTGGTCACCGCACTATTTTTAAAATATGCTGTCAGTTTATTTTCTTTGCTGGGCACCTTTTGCTGTGACTGTCTTGAGTCTGGTGCTGAGTGCTTCGATTGTAGGAGCTGAACAGAGTTCTGTGGAGGCAAAGAGGGAGCAAAGAAGGAGATGGGCGAGGGGTGAGAACCTAGTCACACAGCTTTCCTTCTAGTCAAATCGTCCTGATTCTTTTTTTATTTTTATGGGGAGGATGTTGTGATAGCGTCTGGTCTCAGACTCTCAGCGATCCTCCTGCCTCAGCCTCCTGAGTGCTGGGATTACAGGCCTGTGCCACTGAGCCTGGATAATTGTTCTATTTCATTATTACTGTTGCTGACCTCTTTCCATGCCTAATTTATAAAGTGAAGAGAAGGCCGGGGCTGGGGTGCAGGAGAGGGGTCTGCCAGGAACTGAGGGGCCCTGTGCCAATGCCCACGAGAGACATAGGAAGCTGGCAGATGCCAGAGACTTCCAGGGAGGACTTGGGGGTGAAGGGGCCGAAGCCCAGGGCCTGGCGATTGCAGATTGTAAGGCTCCCAGGATGTGGTGTCCCCTCAGGGGGCAGCGCTCCCGGCAAGTGCCACTGCTGTTGCCCCATCTCTGGGTCACATGCCCTTGCCATGGGAAGGAGTGAGGAAGTGAAGACAGTTGTCCCTCAGGACTCACATGGGGATACTTCCAAGACCCCTCACTCAGCTCCTCCTATAAAACAGCACAGTGTCCTTTTACTTTGTGTTTGAGGAGGGTCTCTCTGTGCAGGCCAGGCTGACCTTGAGCTCACTATGTAGCCCAGGCTGGTCTCGAACTCAGGATGATCCTCCTGTCTCAACCTCCCCAGTGCTGGAATTAGCCCCTAAAATAGCATAGTGTGGGCTGGAGATTTAGCTCAGTGGTTTTGCCGCCTGCTGCGCAAGCGCAAGGACCCGAGTTCGATCCCCAGTACCAAAAGAAATAAAATAGCATAGTGTTTGTATAGAACCTCCAGGTGGCTAGAGGTGCGTGATACTTGCAAACCTACTGAGTTGTTAAGCTGTATTGTTTGTGTAAATTCCACAAGTGCAGGACAGACACAGTGTTTCTCTTTCACATTTTTCTCCCCAGGGTATCTGCAGGTCCCTAGACCTGCTAGCTGCCTGGGTCTCTGGCTCTTCTGACCCAGGGAGCCTACGGTGGGGCTCAGGAGACTTGCGCAAATGATCTCCAAGATAGTTTTTGCATACTGAGGCTGGAACCCAGGGCTTCACACTGAGCTCCACTCCCAGCCCTTTTTGTTATTTTTCTTTTGAGACGGGGTCTTGCTAAGTTGCCCAGGCTGGGCTCAAACTTGAGGTCCTCCTGCCTCAGCCTCCTGAGTGCTGGGATGACTGGCATGTGCTGCTGCCCCTGGCTTCATCCTAGCGCCTGCCACAAGTGTCCCTGGAAACACTAGCCTAAAAGGCGCAGGGCTGGGCGACAAGGGATCCGGTTACCTTGCCTCTCTGCTGCTGTGAGGGAATTGCAGGGCGGGACGCCAGCTTGGGTCACCACCCGAGGCATGGCCCACTGCCACCTAGGCCTTGGCACTGAAGCTGGTCTGGCACAGAGACGGGTGGGGAGCCTCACGCTGGGGCTGGGGCACAGCATGCAGAAGCAGATTGACAGATAGCACGGCAGCCCGGGGAGGAATGGCGGCCGTGGGACAGCCAGGGACACAGACAGGAGTGGGTTAGAGTCAGGCGGTGCCATCCGCTGTGAAAAGCAGCAACCCCACTGGGAGCTGGCTGGTGGGCATGGGTGTTTTCTACCTAGTGGTTCTTGGGTAAGCAGTGGGGCGATGCCAGCCAGGGACCCTCAGGCTAGTGGCAGAGGCAAGTGGTAAGTGACCTGTCACAGTGCATCAGAGAACCACTGAATGCTCACTGCAGGGCAGAACAGCTAACTTTAGGGGAAAGTGAGGCTGGAACATTTAGGATGGGCTTTGAAGGATGCAGAGGAGTTTGCCAGCATGGGAAAATCCAGCCAAAGCAGAATATAGCATACCCTGGGGATTTAGTCATCTAGCACAAAAGTTGTGTTTTTTTGTTTTTTTTTTTTTTGGTACCAGGGATCAAACTCGGGACCTTGTGCTTGCGAGGCAGGCACCGGAACCACTGAGCTAAGTCCCTGGCCCTCGCACAAAAGTTTGAAGGACAAGAAGGTGCAGAGTGCTACACTGGGCCTCATGTGGAAAGAACACAGGCCTGGCCAGACACAGTGGTGCATGTATCTGGGAGGCTGAGGCCGGAGGATGACACGTTCAAGGCCAGCCCGGGCAACTTGGACACCTAGAATGCATCTCTAAAGGAAAAATAAAAAAGGGCTGAGGCTATAGCTCACTGTGAAGGCCCTGGGTTCGATCCCAGTGCCACAAAACAAAGGAAAAAAACCCTTAGAGTTCAGCGTGAAGACGGGGTCTTGAAGCGCACCCTCCATGAAGTCCCGTCCCTGTGGGTGGCGCAGACCCCATCAGGGCCACTGGTGACAGCCTTAGAGGCAGGAGGACAGTGCCTGTCTCTCAGGACATGAGCGAGGGTGGGCAGGCGTCCAGCCAGGGCTGCAGCTCGGCCGTCTCCAGGTTGGTCTGCAGGGCGCCCCCAGACCCCGCCCGGGACAGCGGCCAGGGGCAGCCGCCAGCCTGTGTCGGGGCACTGCCACCAGGTGAGACCACTCGGCCGCGGGCGGAAGTCGGAGCAGGCAGCAGCCTTCATCGACGGCAGGGCAGATTGGAGCGAGTGAGCTGGCTTCCGGGGCAGACCGGCGCCCACCGGGAGAGCTCCCGAGGGAGGGCGCGCGAGCGCACGGTGCGGTGTCCGCCACTGAGGGCTCGGTTGTGGGTGTGTGTGTGCTCTGCTCAGCGCGAGCGCAAGCTCCGTCCTCCGCCCGCCCGCCCGCGAGAGAAGGCGAGCTCACGTTCAGCCTCCTGGGTTCCAGGGGGTTGGGTTGTTCTTGGTGGGGCGGTGCTGGGCACGGAATCCAGGACTTTGGCACGCTAGGCGAAAGCCCTGTCCCTGAGCCGCCCACCCCCTAGTAAGTCATCGTGGCCGCATTGCTCCCCCGCCCCCTAGCCGTGTGACGCTGGAGCCCGTGGGCTAGCGCCACCCTCGCACCCTGCCACCCCCCCTTCCCACGGCTGGCCCTGGCGTCCCGTCCAGAATGCGCTGACACTGTAGGTGCCCGTGCAGGGTCCCTGAGAGGGCCACGACGGCTGGCCAGGTGCCTGTGTCCCCACTGCCCCTCCCTTGGGCTTGTGGTGCCCTCAGAGCTCAGTCTTTGGGTCCAGTTCCCCAAACCCAGGAGTGTGAGCTCTCACTGCCTGCGGGTCACTTGAGTCACTGGGAGTGGACAGGGACAGCCCTACCATATGCCCGGCACCTCTGCTGTTGGCACTCAGGGACTCCACTGGCTCGGAAAGGTGATCCTGGCCTCTTTATATTTTTGTTTATTTATTTTTGTGTGTGCCATTCTAGGAATTGAACCCATGGCCTTCACGCTGAATTATATCTCCAGGCCATTTTTAAACTTTTTTTTTTTTTTGGTACCAGGGATCGAACTCAGGTCCTTGCGCTTTTGAGGCAGGCGGCGGAACCACTGAGCTAAATCCCCGGCCCTAATCTTTTTTTTTTTTTTTAAGTTTGAGGCAGGGTCTCCCTAAGTCTCAGAGTTCCTTACACTGGG
>NW_004624908.1:2042305-2101515 GCF_000247695.1 Heterocephalus glaber
GCCCTAATCTTTTTTTTTTTTTTTAAGTTTGAGGCAGGGTCTCCCTAAGTCTCAGAGTTGCCCAGGCTGGGCCGGAACTTGCAGTCCTCCTGCCTCAGTCTCCCAGAGTGGCGGGATTACAGGCGTTCATTAGCCCCCTGGCTCCCACCAGCTGCCTTGCACTTGAACTTTCTCAGCGTGCAGGTCAGTGGCCTTACAGACTTTTACTTTCTTGTACAACCTGCCTGTCCCTTACTCTTCTTACACAACTGAAAGTGGACCTGTTAGACCCGCTCCCTCCCACCCCTGAAGCCTTCAGCGAGCCCTGCTCTGCTTCCTGCCTGACTCTGTTGTGGGGTCTCTTAGAGCCTCAGCTTGCTTGGTTTGTCATGGTGCTGGGGTGGAACCCAGGGCCTCTGGACGCCAGGCAAGGGCCCCCCCAGGGAGCTGGCCCGGCCCTTCCCATACTGGGAGTCTTTGAATTCCTCACAATACCTAATGCAATCAAAATGCAGCATGAGAAACATTACATTGTTTAGGGAACTGACCAGAAACAGGCCGGTGCCTGTTCAGGACAGATGCATTCCTCCCCACTCTCAGGCCGAGCACTTGGAGCACGTTTTTCTTGTTTATTTGCAGTACTGGGATGGAAGGTGCGTCCTTCTGTCTGCTAGGAAGGTTCTGTACCACAGAGCCACACCCAGGCCTTTGCATTTTCATTTTTTATTTTGAGACAGTCCTGCTAAACTGGTTTCAAAATTGAGATTGTCCTGCCTCAGCCTCTTGAGTGCTGGGATTCCAGGTGTGCACCACCATGCCAGGCTTCTGAGTTGTATGTGAAATACCAGTGAGTTATGTTTAGACTTGAGTCCCTTTCCTGAGATATCATGGGTCTGCAAACAGACCAGAATCCACATTCCTTCTGATCTTGTGCAGTTTGGAGAAAAGCTGCTGAACTTATATGAATCAGTGACTAAAAATAAACAGGGCACAAGAGACAGCTGGGCCTTCGGACAAACCCTGAGTGCTGTCACCCTCCCGCCCGCTCCCCCAGAGCCAGCCAGTCCCCGGGCACACAGCAGGACAGGGCGACACCTGGCCGCCCCCCTTTACCCAGCAGGTCCTGGTGGCCTGGGAGGAGCCCGGGTCCTCAGGGACTCGATGTGATCCGCAGATCCCACTCCTTTCCCCGTACTTGATTCACCTCTGCATGTCTTATGACCCCCAGTGCGGTACAAACGCTCTGCAAATAGAAGTTAAACTTCATTGTTCCGGGAACAGTGACAGGGAGAAAGCCTGCACATGTTCGATACAGATGCAAACAAACCTGGGGGGTGGTTTGTACTCGCTTGGCCAGCGCTCAGCCATGGAGCTGCATCCCCAGCCCTCAGCCCTCAGCCCTCAGCCGTGGGTTTTTATTTACTTTCTAGAGCCACGCCCCATGATGTCGCCCACGTGACCTGGTTTGTGCTGTTGGGAACTTGGGGTGGGGTCGAATCAGAATCTGGGGTGCAGGTGGCAGGGCGTGCCCGGGCTGTGTCCGCTGTCCCTGTCCATCTGTGTGTCTGCCATCCCGGCCTGGTTCTCCCCTCTGGCTCCGCTCTTGCGCACAGGTGTCTGCCCTCCGCGAGGACGTGGCCAGCTCAGGCTGAAGGGGGCCGTTAGGTTTGTAAGTTGTGCAAGGCCTGGCGTGTCCTCTGCTCCCGGGCGCGGCTTCCGCGGCCCCAGCTGCAGTTCCCGGGCCGGCCGAATCTCCTGTGTGCCGGGCAGCCCTGCGGAGGCAGCCTTGGCAGGGAGGGGTGGTCAGGCCCTGGCTTGTGCCGGACCCTGCCAAACGCCTGGCTCTCCTTTCTCACTCACGGACCCAGGCGCTTCTCACATCCGTTCCTGTCCTGTCCGGTCCTGTCCGGCTGCTCCGAGTTGCCTTCAAGAGCAACCATTTCTCCTGCCCACAACTTGGTTGTTTCTTTGGTTTCAGCTGTCCATGTGTCCGTATGTGTGTTGCTGGGAACAGACCCAGGGCTTTGCACATGCTCAGCAAGCGCTCTGCCACTGAGCTACACCCCGGCCCTTTTTATTTCATTTTAAGACAGGGTCTCACTAAGTTGCCCAGGCTGGCTTCAAACTCACAACCTCCTACTTCAGCCTCCCGTGTGCTGGGATGACAGGCGTGCACCATTACATCCGGCTCTTGAGGAATTTTTTCTTTTCCTGACTTTTTATTTGGGAATAACTTTACTAGGAACTGATTAAGCTCCCCTGGCTCCCCATTTTCTGTGTGTTCTCTCTCGGGCCCAGCACCCCCGCTGCACACAGTTCTGCTGCCTGCTTAGCTCTTGCAGTTTGGGGTGCCGCCTTGGGGCTTGCTGGTGGTCTGTGACCTGGGCTGGCTGGGGCAGAGCTCCTTGGCTGTTTGGTGCCAAATCTCCCACAAGTGTCTCCTGACATCTCAGGGTCACCATGAGACTGCATCCTGAGGGGCGGGAGCCTCAGCCCCAGGCCATGGGGTCCAGGCTTCCGGTGTCTGCCCCTCCTCAGCGGGTCAGGTTTCTCCCTGCAGGGGGAGTTATTGGTGTCCTGTGAAGAGATCCCCACAATATTTCCCCCTGGTTCTATGAAGTGGTGGAAATATATGGTGAATATTTAAGTGTGAAAAGTTTATTACAGCTGGGGATTTAGCTCAGTGGTTTTGCTGCTTGGCTTGAAAGCGCAAGGACTGGAGTTCGATCCCTGGTACCAAAAAAAAAAAAAAAGTTTATTACAGCACAAGATGCATAGCCAGGAGTCCCCTGGAGAACCTGGCTTCAAACACACTTGTGGGACGGCCTCTTTCGAACTGTCGCCGAAGTCCGCTTTACTGAGCATCTGCGAGGCTCGAAAAGAACTCAGTGGGCGCATCCAGAAAGGCACCTCCTAGAAACACCACAGTGTCCTCCCTCAGCCACCTTATGCACCAGATCTGGCACTGTGCAACTTTGGCTCGTCCCCAGAGTCACAGTGACCAGGAAATGTGAGCATTTTGAATCCATTCAGGACACCAAGGCAGCCAGGACAGCGCAGCTAGACACTCATGAAAGAGGATGCCAGAGGGGCTGCAGGAAGTGGCCAGGATGATGTTCAAAGTGCAGGGGGTGGAGCTGGGGTCTCCTACTGTGACACATAGCCATGTGTCTCTTAACATTCAGACATTCCATTGGGGATGGTGGTGCACACCTGTAATCCCAGTGCTTGGGAGGCTGAGGCAGGAGGATTGCCTTGAGCCGGAGGCCAGCCTGTGCTACACAGTGAGTTCAAGGCCAGCCTGAACTGCATAGTGAGACCCTGTCTCAAAAAACCAAAGAAACAAAAATGCAAACAAACAAAGAAACCCAAAACACCCAAACCTCCTGGCCTCGATTCCTGTATTCCTACTTATTAATGAAATCAAGTGTGTCTTTATAAATTTATTTGTTCTAAGAGTTTTGTACACGTGTGCTGAATGTTTTCCCTTTAAAATTTTTTTTTAAAATGATACTAGGAAGCTGGGTGTGGTGGCGAATTCCTTTAATCCTACACTCGGGAGGCTGAGGCAGGAGGATTGCTATGAGTTTGAGGCCACCCTGGACTACACAGCCAGAACCTGTTTCAAAAACTAAAAAGAAATTTATACCTTCAATGAATTTTTCTTTTCTTTTTTTTTGTATTCAATGTTTTTTATTTTTTTGGTACCAGGGATCAAACTTGGGACCTTGTGCTTACGAGGCAGGTGCCAGAACCACTGAGCTAAATCCCTGGCCCCTTTTTGTATTCAGTGTGTTTTTCAATCATCCCTTGTAGCATCCATCTGCCCATGGCTTTTTGTAAAATCTTTATTGGGCCAGGGATGTAGCTCAGTGGTGCTGCACCTGCCTGGCAATGCCAAGGTCCTGAGTTCAATTCCTGGCACCTCCAAAAAAGGAAAGAAAAATAATCTTTGTGTGTGTGTGTGTGTGTGTGTGTGTGTATATATATATTTTTTTTTTTCGGGGTTGAACCCAGGACCTGCACACTGAGCTATATCCCTGGCCCTTTTCTGAATTTTGACACAGGGTCTCACTAACTTAGCTTTTGCCCAGGCTGAGGCTTGAGTGTTGGTGTCGTAGGAGTACATCACCAAGCCCAACTCTCTCTAAGTTTTTATGACATTTATTTGCAGCTTTGTTTTCCTTGGCAGGGATGGGGATAAACCCAGAGGCTCACACATCCTGGGCCAGTGCTCTACCACCGTGCTCCATCCCCAGACCTTTTAAAATTTTATTTTGAAACAAGGTCTCACTAAGTTGCCTAGGCTGGCCTTGAACTTGCAGTCCTCCTGCCTCAGCTTCCTAAATCACTTGAGATTACAAGCATGTACCACCAGGCCAGCAATTCCATAGTTCCTTAAGGGACTGGGGAGTAGCTCAGGGGTGAACGCTTGCCTGGCATGCACGAGGCCCTGGGGTCCCACCCCAGCACCACATAAAAACAAACACACACAGATCTTCTATCCTGTGGTTCTGGCACTGGTGCTGAGCCCAGGCTCTGGAAAAAGTCAGGGTAGCAGGGCCAGGCTGAGCAGGTGGTTATCCCAGGCACGACATCCTGGCCCCTCCTAGCTTCCCCATGTGTCTCTTCTAAGGACACTCAGTTATTGGCTGGGATGGGCCCCCTAATCCACGATGACTGTTGCAAGAGCTTCACTCAGTGACACTGGCAAAGGCCCTTTTCCAAATGTCAGACTCGTGGTCCATGCCAGTCATCCCGGAACTTGGGAGGCTGAGCCAGGAGGATTGCAAGTTTGACCCCAGCCTGACCAACTTAGTGAGACCCTGTCTTACAGTTAGGGATCAAAAAGCGGTGTGGGAGGAGCTCAGTGTGAAGGCCCTGGGTACCACACAGAAAGGGGAGCAGGGGAAGAGTGAGGGTCCCAGAGGCCCCTTCTCCAGTGACCTAACTTCCACCTCCCAAGGGGCCTCCTGGCAGGCACCTTCCCAGGGCGCACTCCCTGGCCCTGCCCTTGACCTTCGTCTTGCCCTGTGGAGCAGGGAGCCCGCAGGAACGCGCAGCAGGCGACATTGCCTGCTGACCACAAGCCAGCTCCTCCGACACCCTCGGCTGGGCCTCGTGTCTCTGGCCCCCGTTCACCCGCTGCTGAGACAGCAGTTGGCTGAAGCCTTCCTCAGGACGACCTCGGTACAGAGGGCACCACCTTGCAGACCTGGGCACCTTCCACACCAGGCACTGGCAATCTAGTGCCATGCACACCTGTGTGTCCAATCCCAGGGCACTGCCGGCATCCAGTGTTGGCTGGCATTGAGTGGTGTGTGCACTGGGGACAGGGTGGGGTAAGACAGACCCAGGGCATGCCCCGGGGCTGAAAGGCAGCCAGCAGCTGGTCTGTAGCACCTGCTTGCTGTTTGAGAGGTTTTATTTATTTTTTTGGTTCTCTTTGCGACAGGGTCTCCCTGTGTAGCCCAGGCTGGCCTCAGACTTTCAGTCCTCCTGCCTCAGCCTTGCAGATGCTGGGATGACAAGCGTGTGCTGCCGTGTCCAGCTGTTTTCTTAGGATATTATACTCTGGCGTGGATGCCCTGGGAGTGGCTCTGTGCATCCTTCTAGTTCATTTTAAGTTTTTAGACATTTTACTTATTTTTAGTTTTGGGTGCTGGCAGCCGAGCCCAGAGCCTCATGTCTGCTGGGCCCTGCTCTGCCACTGAACTGCGCCCAGCCTGCTCGCTGGACGCTTGAAGTGTGGGTCCAGGGACCTGGAGAGTTTGCTCCGGTGCTGTGTCCCCTTTCCTCTGGGTCTCTAGGCCAGGAGGCCAAGCTGCTCAGGGGCTCAGCAGGGAGAGTCAGCGAGGGTCCCCCGGGGGCCCCCAATCTGGCCAGGTGGTGACAGATGCCTCCCCAGACCTCAGCCCCGGCCATGCTGCCAAAGACACGGTAGACGTCCAGCCCGTCCCACATCCACCACCTACAGCGGTGTCTGCCCTGCTGGTACCAGGTTAGAAACACGGCTGTCATGGTCAGGTGCGAGAAGTGACAGGAACGGCCTGTGTAGGTGAGGCAGCCGGCCGCCTGGCACAGTGGCATCAGCTTGGCAAGGGTGTCTCTGCCCAACAGGGAGGCCAAAGCCAGGCCAGGCTGGTGACCCCAAGTGGCCTGGCAGGGGAGGTGGTGCCCAGGGTCCCAGCTCACAACCCCTCTCCCCCAGGACGGAGGCGCCGCCCTGCAGGAGCCGCCCGGCATGGGTAGTGGAGTGAAGGAAGCCTCCGTGCGCCTGCGCGAGGACGCCGACGCCATCCTGCCCTCCCCCAAGGCAAGTCCCCGCCTGCCTGCCTGCCCTGTACCCCTGCATCCTTGGCACCCAGCATGCGCATTTTCACCTCCACTCCGCGCTGGCCGCCCCAACACCACACGGTCATGGAGTGGGGGATACTAGCCGCCCTCTTCCATCAAAAGCCCCACGGTGACATGAATCCAGACATCGGGCAAGAAGGCAAAGACCCCTGTGGTCCCAGCACTCAGGAGGCTGAGACAGGAGGATCACAAGTTTGGACCCAGCCGGGACAACTTAGTGACTCAGCAATATTCTGTCTGAAGACAAAAAAAAATTTTTTTCAAAGTGCTGAGGATGTAGCTCGGTTCAGAGGCCTTGAGTTCCATCCCCAGTACTAGGAAAAACAAAACAGGTGTCCTGTTCACTGAGGGGCCAGGACACCCGCCCCCAGGTTCCTTGGCGGGACTGGAAACACAGGCCCGCCCAGCCCCACAGCCCCACACCAGGGCTGGAGCGCAGCCCCACCCGCCCTGCCCTCCGGCAGCTGGCAAAGTCCAGGAATCAAAGGCTGAGCCAGTGTCATCCTCCGGCTCCTCGCCTTTCACCCGGTTCCTGATGGCACCTGGGGCAGCGGGGAGGGAGGGGAAGGCACAGTGGCCTGGGGAGGCCCCCTTTGGGCAGCAGTGTCCACTTAGAGGCCTGCACAGCAGGATGTAGAGATGGTGTGGCCACAGCCTTCAAGCTGCTCAACAGGGGGCAGGGCCTGCAGGACGCACATGCAGCCATTGTCCCCTGACTGGGAAGGCTGAGGCAGGAGGATCACTTGAGCCAGAGAGCCCACAGAGCACCACCTAGTGTTAAAAAAAGAATCTGAGCGTCTTTCGTGTTTGGGGCCAGCTTGGGAGCCACAAGTAGGTCACCATGACCGACAGCTACTGAAGTGGCCCCCTCTGCTCACCTGAGCTGCACCACCCCAGCGAAAACTGCAGTCACTGAGGAGCTGAAGCAATGCCTGAAGGAGGCAGCTGCCACCATCATGAGGTTGCCTCACCACTCATTCCCAGCAGGGCTGGCAGCTGCCTCGGGATAAAGGTCAGGAACACTGTGTTCCTGACCCACAGTTCGAAACCTGCATGCCCGGCACCTGCCAACACTCAGGGAAGGGATGTCATCTCATCCCAGCACTCCGGGAGGCTGAGGCAGGAGGATGACAAGTTTGAGCCCAGGCTATGTAACTAGGTAACTTAGCAAGACCCTATTTCAAAATTTAAATGGGGGGGGGCGGACATGGTGGCACACACCTGTGATCTCAACACTCGGGAGGCTGAGGCAGGAAGATCGCCAGGAGTTCAAGGCCAGCCTGGACTACGTAGTGAGACCCCGTCTCAAAGAAAAACAATACAAAAAAGCCAGCTGGGTTGTAGCTCAGTGTGAAGGCCTTGGGTTCAGTCCCCATTACTGAAACAACAAAGAACAGGGCCATGCTGACAGTCAGGTCTGCTCTCCTGCCACCCCTGCTCAGCCCCAGACCTCAGAGCCCCTTGGGCTTGGCTGTGAAATGTCTCAGTGGCACAGTCGGGCACGTGGGGTGGGCAGGAGCCAAGATTCTCCCGTGTGGGGTTGGTGGCCTCTCCCATCTGGTTTACACTCCCGGTTGTGGACCAGGAGCCTGAGGTGTGGCCGACAGAGGCCAGGGATGGACACCAGCGTCACCAGGGGCGCTGGCCGCGTCCTGGCATGCCCGGGACCAGCAGGACTACACCACTGACTGTCCCCACCCTGTGCTGACCCTACCCCGTCTCCTGCAGAGTGACCACCGGCAAGTGCTGAGCTCGCTGCTGTCCGGTGCCCTGGCCGGCGCGCTTGCCAAGACAGCGGTAGCCCCCCTGGACCGGACCAAGATCATCTTCCAAGGTACATGCTTGTCCTCTGTCCCTGCACAGAGAAGCTGCCACCCCACACACAGCCCCAGCGCCTCCATAAACTGTACTTGGAACCTCTGTCCTGCGGCTGCTGGCCCTAAGTGCGGTGAACCAGGCAGCCTGGTTCTGCCCCACCCCCCCGGGAGGGCCCTTCCTGCTGCTTCCAGCCTGGGGCTGGGGGGCCGGGTGGTCTGGGCTGGTGGCCACGTCTCTCCGAGAGGCTGTCTCCAAATGAAGTTCCCTTCGTGGGCACTGGGCTGATGCCATGGACATGACTTGGGAGGGGCTGCAGTTCAACCCCGAGCAGAAACCCTCTGGGGCCCTGTCTGTACCTAAACACTGTCAGCATCATGACGCCTCAGCCTGCTGCCACGGTCACCACTTCCGGTCCGGGGTCAGGCAGAGGACATCACAGGGCAGGCTGCAGACTCGAACCAGGGCCCCTGCATCGCCTCGACCAGTCCTCTGACCTCACTGAGCCTCATCTGTCAAATGGGGGCGCTATGGGCGCGGGAGAGGCAGGAGCTCCCTAGCCGCGAGGTGGGACCCACCGGCTTGGGAGCCAGGGCTGCGGCGCGTGCCCCCTGGTGGCTGGTGGCTGCAACCTTCCCCGCAGGTACAGGAAAGTCCAGGCAGGGTTTGGGGTGCTGAGTGTGGATCCCCCAGAGATCTGGCCTCACACAGCCCCTGCTGGAGACCCGAGCCGCCCTGGGGGTGCTGGGTATTGGCTCCATCCCCTCCCTGGGGACAAGGCTGGGGGTGGAGGAGGAAGAGGAGGTCGTGCTGGGGGTTCCCGAGCCACCCCCACGGCGCTGCCGCCAGACCTCGGTACTGTGGGGCACAGACGGGGGCTCCGTCTGTCTCAGAGTCCCTCTCATGGTTTGT
The DNA here is from genome assembly GCF_000247695.1 of Heterocephalus glaber. Next base: position 2,051,369 of record NW_004624908.1, read on the forward strand.
TTGTGGTTTCTTCTTCTTCTTCTCTTTCCTCCAGTGTCTTCAAAAAGGTTCTCTGCCAAGGTGAGCTGCTGGGTCGGGCCTGGGCCTGGGCGGCGGGGAGGAGGGAGGGTGACAGCAAAGCTGCTTTTCCCTTCGGCCCCACCCCTGCTCCCAGAGCAGGCGTCCCCTGGACTTCGGGGACATGCAGCCTGGCCTTCCACCAGGGAATCCATGAGCGGTCCTAACACGTCCCTGGGGGTTGGGGGGCTGACAGTTCTAAACCCTGGTCTTCGTGTGTAATTTACTGTCAAATACAGCCAGGTGCTATCGGCTAAAGAACTCTGTTCCTTCTTTGGTACTGGGGATGGGACCCAGGGCCTTTGCACTAAGCTGCATCCACAGGCCTTTTTTTTTTCTTTCCATTTTTATTTTATTCACTAAGTTGCCCAGGCTGGCCTTCAACTCCTGATCCTCCTGCCTCAGCCTCCTAGAGTGCTGTGCGCTCTACCAGACACCAACAGAATGCCGTGTGCAGAGCTCCTGCCCGCCTGGCAAACCTGGCTTGGGGCGCTCGCTGGGAGGGTCCAGGGTCACAGGGTCTGGGAGGGACCCAGCGCGGGAGGCAAGCTGGTCGGAAACGGGTGGAAGGATGACCTCCTCCTCCCCGCAGGAGGCCTTCCGGCTGCTCTACTTCACCTACCTCAACGAGGGCTTCCTCAGCCTCTGGCGCGGGAACTCGGCCACCATGGTGCGCGTGGTGCCCTACGCCGCGATCCAGTTCAGCGCGCACGAGGAGTACAAGCGCATCCTGGGCAGCTACTACGGCTTCCGCGGAGAGTGAGCGCCCCCCCACCCCGGCAGGGCTCCCCCAACAGGGCCCGCCCTTCTCCCCAACTTCAGGGGCGGGGTGGCGGGACATGCCCCGCCCTCTCGTTGGGCCACGCCCCCACCGGGACTCCAGATCCTGAAGGCCCCGCCCCCCAGCCCCAACACCCAGGCTGTGGGCTGCTGTCCCCCAGGCCTTAGGGAGAATATGCGCTTATGTAACAAGGCCGGGGGAGGAGCCCTGAGCCCTGGGACCCTCAGTCACCCTCCGGGGAGACCTCGCCCACTGCGGGGGGCAGCGCGGGCTGGAATGGGGGTGCATCCGTCCGAGCGGGGCTTCTGCGCACCCCAGCGCCCTGGTCTCCTCTCCCCGCCCAGGGCCCTGCCCCCGTGGCCTCGCCTCCTCGCGGGCGCACTGGCGGGAACCACGGCCGCTTCGCTCACCTACCCCCTGGACCTGGTCCGAGCCAGGATGGCGGTGACCCCGAAGGAAATGTGAGTCCTGCGAGGGCGGGGTCAAGGCCTCTGCGCCTGGGGCAGAGGAGGCTGCTGAGATCTGCGCCCCGACCCCACCTGGCCCCGCGGGCAGGCCTGGTATGCCTACTCCGGGCCTCTGTGCCCCCAGCCCCCCCACAGCCTTGGCTTCGAGCAAACCGAGGGTCTCCTTCTTGAGTTGGGCACAGATCCACTAAAAAAGGAGTAAGAAGAAAAGCCAGGCGGAGTGGCGCACACCTGGGAGGCTGAGGCAAGAGGATTCCAAGTTCAGATCCTCCCTAGATAACTTCGCAAGACCTTGCCTCAAAATAAATGAAAGGGGCTGAGGATGTGGCTCAGAGGGAGAGTGCCCCTGGGTTTGAGCCACCAAAAAAAAAGCATGGAAGCCAGACCCAGGCCCAGCTACTCCAGGAGTTGCCAGGAGTTAGCGAGTGGGTCGCTGCTTCCACCCGCTCAGCCCGCTGTCTCAGCAGGTACGGCAACATCTTCCATGTCTTTGCCCGCATCTCGCGAGAAGAGGGGCTGAAGACCCTGTACCATGGCTTCACACCCACCGTGCTGGGCGTTGTTCCGTACGCCGGGCTCAGCTTCTTCACCTACGAGACGCTGAAGAGCCTGCACCGAGGTGAGGAGTGGCCTTGGGGCCAGCGCCCAGCCAGGGCCACCGGATCTGGAGCCCCAGGGTCAGATCAAGAGAAGATACACTAGAGCCAGGGATTTAGCTCAGTGGTTTTACTGCCTGCTGCACAAGTGCAAGGACACAAGTTCAATCCCTGTACGCCCCCCCCCCAAAAAAAGTTGAAAAAAAAAAAAAAAAAAAAAGAGAAGATACACTGCCCAGCCAGTGCTGGGGAGCCCTCTTCCAGCCTTAAAGGGCCTTTGGGGTGGGGGTTTTGTTTGGTTGTTTTTCTTGGCATTTTGAGACAGGGTCTCGCTGTGTAGTCCAGGCTGGCCTGGATCTTGCAATCCTCCTGCCTCAGCCTCTGAGTAGCCAGTATTGCAGTCAACACCACTGAACTTGGGCTTCATGCTGCATTTGAACAGCGACTTTGTAAAGGCCAGGGTGTCCCTAGAGCTCCGGTGGGCTCTTCCCCTCTGTGCACATGGGAAACCTTTAGTCTGCCTCATTTTTCTCGGTTCTTTGGGAGAGAACCTAAAATACCAGAAAGCACAAACTCTGACCGCCCATGTGAACAGGGTCGTATTTTGCCCTATTGGCCCTGTTGTTAGAGAACTGAAGTGTCTCGGGTAAAGTCAGTGCTGGGGGTCCCCTGGCTGCTCCTCTCCCTCCTGGGGGTGTGTCCTTAGGGTTTCCTTGGGAAACAGTGGCCACTCGGTTCTGTGGGGCTCTGTTTCCAGCCCTCCACGGTACCCCAGTCCCTGCATACCTAACTTGAGCTACAGCTGGCACCGAGTGGCTGTGTGGAGCTGCTTAGGGAGTGAGTCTGCACAGAAGTAAGTCTCCAGACCTTCAGAACCTGGGCAGTACTTTTAAAAATGTTTTCATTTAAAAAAAAAATATTTTCATTCTGTGGTCAGTGGACTCTGGTTTCACTTTCTGGAACAATAACTTTTGTTTTGTTTTGGCGCTGCTGGGGATGGAACCCAGGGCCCCACGAAGCTATGCCCACAGCCCCAGTAAGGTATTTTGAGAGAAACCATATTCACATAACTTTTATCACAGCATTTTGTTATAGTTCTGCTTATAATCCGTTATTGTGAATCTCTTCCTGTGCCTACTTTATACATTAAGCCTTATCATAAGGATGTATGTATAAGGGAAAACCCTATCATATTGCTGGGTGTGGTGGCAGCCCTTGGGAGGCTGAGGCAGGAGGATCCCAAGTACAAGGGCAGCCTGGGCAATTTAATGACCTTGCGTGACCCTGTCTCAAAAAACAAAAATAGGGCTGGAGGTGTAGCTCAGTACACAGTCCTTGGGCTTACCGCCCCCCCCCATATATCTGCATACGATTTGTTACTATCCATGGTTCCAGGTGTCCGTGGGTGTCTTGGGATATGTCCCTAAGGATACCCGGGGGGTCTCCTGCGCAAGTCCCATGAGTGCAGGTTTGTCACGGTTCGCCTTGATGAAAGTGCCTGGTGCCGGGCCGAGGTGTGGCTCAGTGAGGGCTGGCCTAGCGTGTGTGCCGTCCTTCCGGGCTTCCGTCCCCTGCCCGCTGAGGACATGGGCCCTGGGGGCGGGCACGCGGGCAGGAGGTGCCTGTGCAGGCGCATGTGCCCCGCCACGCCCTCTGGCGGCCGCTCACGCCCTCGCTCCTCGCCCGCAGAGTACGGTGGCGGCCGGCAGCCCTACCCCTTGGAGCGCATGATCTTCGGGGCCTGCGCGGGTCTCATCGGCCAGTCGGCCTCGTACCCGCTGGACGTGGTGCGGCGGCGCATGCAGACAGCCGGTGTCACGGGCCACACGCACGGCTCCATCCTGAGCACGCTGCAAGCCATCGTGCGCGAGGAGGGTGCGGTGCGCGGCCTCTACAAGGGACTGAGCATGAACTGGCTCAAGGGCCCCATCGCTGTGGGTATCAGCTTCACCACCTTCGACCTCATGCAGATCCTGCTGCGGCACCTGCGGAGCTAGGGACCGCTCAGTGCTGGAGCCCGCAGCCCCAGGGCGGAGTGGCCCGGAGTGCCAAGTGGTGTTGAGCGCATGCTGCCCGGGCACTGCCTCTCCCGGAGGTGTCGCCCTAGGCCCTGAGCCTGGGCTGGCACTGTGGCCTTTGAGATGCTGCTGATACTGGTGAGCCTGCACTGGGCGTGAAGCCTGCCTGTTCCTCCTCACCCTGACCCCGCGCGGGCCTGGCCGCCGGCCCCCCCAGGACAGCACAAGCCCCGCCCCGCCTGCCCCACCTTTGCAGCCTCTTCCCGGTGACAGCCCTGGTCCCCAAGCCTTCTCCCTGCTGAGAGCGGGGCCTCCTCATGGTCTAGTTTGTCCCTCCCCAGGAGGGGACCTCAGTGGCACTGCTGCTCGGGTCTGACCCCCACCTGGGGTGCTGCAGAACCGAACCACCCGTGGGTCCCCCGGGCCCTGCTTGAGTGGGCTCCTGCCGCAACTCGGAGCAGCTTAAGGTTCCCAAGAGGCGGTTTGAGCCCCATGAACGGAGGTCCCTGGTGGCCTTGACCATCCTGGGGTGGGAGCCCCCCAGTAGTGGGGTGGGGAGCATGTAACGTTCAGGGGGGCCCCAGCCAGCCCATCCTGGGGAAGTCCCAGGCCCTTCAGGTACCACAAGGAGCCCTTTCCTAAGGACGTCTGACTCTGTTGGCTTTGGTTGTGACTTCGTGAGCCCTGGGTCTGGCCCCCAAGGCTGCTGGGTGCCATCCTGCCCGGCCTGGGTGCCCTGGAAGGTCCTCGGAGCCAGGGGTCTGAGCAGTGGGCTGGTCCTGCGTGCACCTGCACCCAGACCTCCCTCCACAGTCCTGGGCCCTTCCTGGCTGCCCAGTGGCTGAGACCCCTTCAGTGCTGCTTGCATGTGTCCACCGCTGCCTGTCTCAGCTCCAGCCTGTCCCGAGGGGCCCAGGCAGTGGGGTGTCACCCACTCCTGGCCCGGCCCAGACTGGCCGGGAGGGACAGGGTACCATGGGCCGGGGACCGTGGCCCTGGAAGGTGAGGGTGCGGGAGCCGGGCCACCCCAGGCAGGTGACACCAGGCCGGTGGGCGGCAGTGCCCTGCCCTCCCTTGGGCCTCAGGGTGGGCAGGAGAGAGGAGCCCTGCAGGGTCCCCAGGACCTGCAGGCCCGTGTGCCTTCCTCAGGTGGCTCCCTGTGGCCACCCCTCCGCTGGTCACTGGGCCTGGTCTGGAGTTGTATTTTGATGCCATGAAGACACTTTGTTTATATATAATGTTTATATTTTAAAGGTTTGTGCCAAGAGAGTATATTTAATAAAAACCTAGATGACTTCTCCTGCTCAGGGCTCTTCTTGGGCTTGGCCATGAACCCCCACCATGGGGACACCACTTACACACAGTAGCTGCTCCTTTATTCCTAAAAGCAGCGGCCACTCAAGGTTGCACGCCCACTTGGGGACAAGGGTGTTGGCCCCCGAGCTAGGGAGCTAGTCTCCAGGGACCCACAAGGGCCCATGCACCGCGCTGAGGACTTCCAGCCCCTTCCTGCTGCTGGGGACACTGAGCCCCGCAGTGCCAACCTGTTGCTTTGGCCGGACCAGGCTTCAGGGCCCCACCAGGGCCGGTGGCACGACTAGCAGGCTGCCAGGTGCTGGTGGAAGTAGAGGCCGAAGAGGCTGGAGACGAGCTGGCAGGCGGCCGTCCACCAGATGAAGAAGGCCAGGACGCCGCGGAGCAGCAGGGGCGTCAACAGGCCGCGCAGGGCAGCTGCGATGCCCGCCGCTGTGCGCTGCGCCTCGTCCTCCCCGGAGCCAACAGGGCCAGTGCTGGCTGAGGACGGAGCCCCCGACAGCGGGGGTGCTGGGCCGAGGCCCCATGAGTAGCAACCTGCCGGAGGGGGTGGGGCGCTGGTGGGCACACACTGGAAGGGTCGACCTGGGGGAATCCCTGGAGAGTCCCCTGCTTCCAGCCGGGCCCCGCCCTCCTGGCCCCACCCACGCCCAGGTCCCGCCCCTCACCCAGCGACTTGAGCAGCAGTGTGCAGTTGAGCGTCAGGATGAGCGGTGTCAGGTACTGCAGGCTCACAACCGTCACGTAGCAGTAGACCCGGACCACCTGGTGGGCAGGGAGCCGTGGTGGCTGTGCTGGGGGCCCCTCCCCGTGCAGGGTGACCGCGCCCCCGCTACCTGGACCGTACCCGCTGCTGGATCTCCCGCGCCTCGACGTGGCCGGCCTCCTTGCGAAGCTGCTCCACGCGCGCCTTGGCCAGGCACAGATAGGCCTGCAGGTGGGGCCGGGTCACTGCCAGCCGCAGAAGGCACAGCACCACCAGCACCCAGAGGCGCAGCGAGTCGAAGGCTGAGTCTGACAGCCTGCACGGAGGGGGCGAAGGCGCGAGAGGAGGTGGTCAAGGGGTCCACAGCAGGCCTCCCGGGTGCCCCGCCCCCAGACCCACCCCACGCACAGGGCCAAGGGCGACTCCCCAGCGGCCCCCTGGTGGAGGAAGTCCCGCGCGATGGGCTTGGTCCAGAGCCACAGGACACACAGCGGAGACAGGAAGCTGGTGTGCAGGAGGAGCCTGGGGTGGCGACAGCGGGGTGAGGCCTGGAGTCCCACGGTCCCCAGCCTCTCCCGAGCCCCCCACACCGGGTGCCCCACGTAACTGCAGCAGGGGCCGGTCCTCCGCCATGGTCAGGGCGTCGCGGTGGGTCTGGGCTAGCCGCAGGCCGGGGAAGGTGAGGAAGGCTCCCAGCACGGAGCCCGCCACCGCCAGCCCCACGCGGATGGCCAGTGTGGACACGGGGAGCCTGAGGACAGAGCAGCCAAGAGTGAGCCCCAGCCCGGGGCGCCCGGGGAAGCCCGCGTCCGGCCCCTGCCCGCGCCCAGGACTCACACCCAGTCCCATCCCTGGGGCTTCAGGAGCGGCTGCAGGTTCCGGGTCACACTGGCCAGGCCTGGGCAGAGAGGGGGGACAGAAGAGAGCGTGGGTTGGGTCTCCAAGCCGTTTCCACACCCTCCCCATGTCCTGCTCAAGTGGTAGCCAGGCCTGTGCAGGCACCCAGTCAGCTCGGGGCGGGACACGGAAGCCAGGGCCTCACGCACACCCGGGAAATGCTCACCACTGAGCCGCACCCAGCCCTGCAGAGACAACTGTGCCCATCGTGCAGGGCTCTTTTCAAGAAACAGAATATATGGTTTTGCCACCTGCTGCACAAGCACAAGGACCCGAGTTTGATCCCCAGTACCAAAAAAAAAAAAAGAAAGAAAGAAAGAAACAGAATATAGCCAGGTGTGGTAACGCACATCTGTGATCCCAGCACTTAGGAGGCTGTGGCAGGAGAATTGCCTGAGTTAAAGGCCAGGCTGGGCCACATAGACCTTGTCTCAAAAAAAAAACAAAACCTGGGCCAGGGATTTAGCTCAGTGGTGCCACCGCCTGCCTCGCAAGCGCGAGGTCCTGAGTTCGATCCCTGGTACCAAGAAAAAAATAACACCCTAAAATATAAATAAACTATAAGGGCTGGTAATGTGGATTTTATTTTATTTTATGGGGGGCGTTGGTACTGGGGATCAAACTCAGGACCTTTTGCTTTTGAGGCTGGCAGTGGCACCACTGAGCTAAATCCCGGCCCTCATAGTGTGGATTTTAAAGAAGGGGGCCTCAAGGCTGGGACAGATGGAAGTGGCCTGTGTGAAGAACCCTGGGTGTGGAGAGGGCGCTCGATGGGGATCAGGCCTCATGAGCCCTTGGAGTTCCTGTGGACACTTTGTCCACGCTGGACGAAGGCACTGCCACTCAGCACCCCTGTCAGCGTGCCTGAGTGACTAGCCAAGCCCCACACACCTGGCTCTAGGCCCAGCTCCAGCGTGTCCTCCCGAACCACCTGCACCAGCATGGCCAGCAGGAGGAAGATGAAGGCGAAGGTGAGACACACAGCGCGCTCACCGCCCTGCACGCTGAAGTACAGCCGGGTCACTGTCACGAACACCTTGCTGGTGCAGCTAAGGACTAAGCTGCCATCCCTTCATGAACCCAGGTCACAGAGACTGCACAGTTGCTTCAGGGTGGCCTGGACATTGGGCCCGGGGCCCCAGATAGTGTGCGCTTGGGTGTTTATTCATGGGGAGGTCACCAGGATCCTGGGGCCAGTTAGTCACCACTACTGTGTGGCTAGGGTATAGCACAGTGGCGAGTGATTGCCTGGCATGTGGGAGGCCCTGGGCTCCATCTCTACCAACTCAAACACCAAAACAAGGGCCGAGGATTTGGCTCAGTGGTTTAGCTGCCTGCTGCGCAAGGACCAGAGTTCGACTGGTGGTACCAAAAAAAAAAAAAGGTTTCAACTTTAAGGCCGGGGATTTAGCTCAGTGGTGCCACTGCCTGCCTCCCAAGCACAAGGCCAGAGTTCGATCCCCCGTACCAAAACAAAAAAAACCCCACCAAAACGAAAATAAAATAAGGAAGAAAAAAAGATCCAGGTATGGTGGTGGTGCACACCTGTCATCCCAGCACTCTGGGAGGCTGAGGCAGGAGAATCCCATGTTCAAGCCTAGTTTGGGTAACTTAGTGAGACCCTAGGTCTAAATAAAAAATAAAAAGGGCTGGGGGATGTGGCTCTGTGCTAGGATCCCCTGCCCACCCCAGGGGCCAGGATGCAGGATACATGGAGAAGGCCACGGTGAGCAGGCACCAGAACACTGCGATGTTGGCTTCCCGCGGGCCCAGCAGGTAGAAGTAGCCCTCGGTGAAGAGGTACACGCCAGCCGCGTATGCCGCGAAGTCCACGAACCACTGGTACTCCAGGAAGAAGCGCAGGACTGTGGGAGCGCACGCTCAACCCACCTGCTGTCCCCTCCCGGGCGTTCCTGCCCCGGGCCCCCCTGGGGTGGTGACCATGGGCCCAGGGAGGGATGTTTGAGGCCAGGAACCGGGTTACCTAGGGCATCCACGGGGGTGAGGGGACAGGTCTCCAGGTGGAATGGGGCGTCCCGGGGCACCAGGAGTGGCTTCTCACCGAGGCCGTTGGCCCACCTGGGGGCATGGGGACAAAGGGGTGTGAGTGGGGAGCCACCTAGGAAGGACCTTCACTCAGCACTGGCTCCTTGCTGCCCTGGGGTGGGGACCGGCAGGTGGCCCAGAGCCTCTGGCTGTGGCCTGCAGGTTCCCTTGCACCTGGAAGCATGGGAAAGGGCATGTCCTGTGGGGCAGGGTCACTCACCGCTCCCGCCGGCCTTGAGGCCTCTGTTTCCCAGCCAGAGCTCGAAGCTCCTCCTCGGATGGGTGCTTGTAGCGGAAAAGACTGAAGGCAAAGATGGGGGGGGGCAGGATGGCGCTGGCGGGGGGGGCGACCCCACACCCGGGCGCTGGAGCTGGAGCCCTGGGCCAGGGAGACCCCCCTTCCAGGCCCTGGGGGTGGCTGGGGCTGGCACAAGGAAGGGAAATTTGGGGATCCACTCCCAGTGCTCTCAGGGGTCCTGGGCACCCCTGAATCTTTGAGAGAATTCAGTTTCCATCACATTCCCCAGAAAGGGGCAAAAGGAGAAGGCTGGAGCTCAAGAAGGCTGGAAGACTGGGGACACAGGGACATGCGTGTGGCGGTGGCTAATCCCTGGGGTCGCGCCCTTCAAAGATTCAGTGTACTGAGTTTCAAAAATAGCCCTCGTTTGGCAGGGTGTGGTGGTGCACGCCTGTGATCCCAGCACTCTTGAGGCTGAGGCAGAAGGATCACCGGGAGTTCAAGGCCAGCCCCGGCTACATAGTGAATTCAAGAGCAGCCTGAACTGCATAGGGAGGCCCTGTCTCCAAAAAAAAAATACCCCTAGTGCTGGGGATTTAGCTCAGTGGTGCTGACGTCTGTCTCGCAAGCGCAAGGTCCCGAGTTTGATCCCCGGTACCCCCCCCCAATGCCCCTAGTTTGGGGGTAGGCGGGTGGGGCTCTGGGGAACCAAGAGGCGTGGCTTTTCTGGCTCCTCCCACTGTGGGCGGGGCTCTAGGGGACCAAGAGGGGCGGCTCTCCTTGGCTCCTCCCGCTATGGGCGTGTCCTGGGTTGCAGGCGGGGCTCACCTGCCATTGCAGAGCAGCCAGCGTGCGAAGGAGCAGTGGGGCGCCAGCCTGTGCATGAGGGTGGCCGTGAACAGCGTCACCACCAGCTGCACGCCGAGGACCGCCTAGCGGAGGGGACAGGACGGTCAGTGCGCGCCAGGCCGCTGGAATCCGGGCTATTTATAGAGAAGCCAGACGGAGGGGGAGGGCAGCCTCCCTGGCTAGCGGCATCTTAGGGAGGGGGCCTGGGGTGAGACCTCTCCCGCACCTGGCAGAGGCCAGGACCCAGCGGCTCTCCGCAGCTCCCCGGGGAGCTGGGGAGCGGGAGGGGGCTGGCTTCACCCCCAGCCTCGGCCTCGGATTTCAGGCATCAACCCATTGAGGCTCCGCTTTCTCATCTGGAAATGGGGCGTTGCCTCCTGTGCTTCCCGTATGCCTCACAACCATCTTCCCGCCCCACCAGGGTCTCCCACCTTAAATTATCCTCGAGGGCCCAGGCCCTCTTTCCATCTCCTTCCATTTGTGAACTGCCTCCTTGGGGCGCCATCTACACTTTGGGCCACTACCTGGTTCAATATAAAGCCTTACACTTTTTATTTTGTTTTTTAGTTTAGTTTGGTTTGGTTTTTAGACAGGATCTCGCTGGCCTCGAACTTGCAACGATCCTCCTGCCTCAGGCTCCTGAGTGCTGGGAAGACAGACAGCGCCACCATGCTCTGGATTGTTTTGTTTTGTGTTCTGAGACAGGGTCCAGCTGTGTAGTGCAGGCTGGCCTGTAGTTCAGGCAGGCCTTGAAATCGCAGCAATCCTCCTGCCTCAGCCTCCGCGCCTGGCTCAAGTTCTGCACAGTATCAACCTTTTAGGCACTAATGTAGAACGCATTCATCCACCTATCAGTTGTAAGCTGAAGCTGGCGTTTTCTGCTTGAATGCACTAAATACCAATTTGGTCCCAGTAATTATGTAATTATGGAAAATTACGCGCTCTGGAGAGCCGTCTACTATTCTGATACTACAATCAACCACTTAAATGAAAAAACACTACTTCAATATTAATATTAATTTATGATTTTAAAATAACCCTTTAATCAGGCAAAATATGCTAAATTTATTTTTCGTTCTCGACCTTCTATGGCTTCAGGAAAAAATACTCTAGATTTAATAGGAAAAAGTCATTCAGAACGACTGCTGAGAAATCCATCATTAAAATCCCCGGCTTAGCCCGGCGTGTGTGGAGGCCCTGGCTTAGATTCCACCAACAAAACAAAGCAACAACGTGGGGCTGGGAGCGGCTCAGGGTGAGAGCGTGGGCTGAACATGCAGGGCGCCCTGGGTTCCATCCCGAGACCCCCCCAAGAAAACAATTTAAAAATAAGAAACGGAAAAAAAAAAAAAAAAAGAAGAAAAAAGAAATGGTCTAAAGGGCATTTTGTCTGTGCCTGTACCAGGTAAACTCAGTACTTAAATGAGGCCCGGGCCCAACTTCCGCGTGGCAGGAGGCCCCACCCACCCCAGCGCTGAGGGGCCTGCGCCCAAGGAGAACTGAGGGCGGGGATCCAAGGCGAGTGGGCGGGGACTCTCCGAGGCCACGCCCCGGGACCGCCCTCTCCGCTCTTCTAGCCCCCTACTCCCATCAGGCGCTGTGCAAACATCAGGACTTGAGGCGCCCCAGCCAGCGTCCCCCCTGGGAGACCCCATTTTCCGCCAGAGTTGTATCCACAGATGACCCCAGCAGAGCAGCACCTCTTGCCGGGGAGACCCTGTACCCTGCCATCGTCCCCAGAATCCTGATTTCAGCCGTCCCAGTCTCAAGATGAACCCCTAATTCTCTGCAGCCCCCAAGGAGGGGACCCTTCTCGCCCATCCCGGTTCTCCTAGGACCGAAGGAGCCGAGGAGGGGAAGGAGGCCGCCTCCTCCACTAAGGCTTCCCGGGTGGCGCAGGTCGGTTGCTCCTGCCCCGCACTCGGCTCCCCGGGGTCCTGGATCTGCCGCCGCCTTCCATTCGTCCACCCCTAGAGCCCTTTCCCCGGTTCAGGGTCCTCGAACACAAGACTGCTGAAAATCAGGGTCCTTTTCTCCATCGCCCCTAGAGTGTGGTCGACTGTAACCACGTCCTGCCTCCAACAACGTTCCCTTCAGCCCCGCCCCAATACCCCTGCAAGGGTCCCCCAGCAGGACCAGCACGCTCTTGACCCCAAGTCTCCTTCCGTCCCGGCGCACCAGCCTGCCCCCGAAGCCGCCCAACCCCGAGGCCTGGCTGCATCTCTCGGGGTCCTCCTGCCCCTGACATACGCCCCTATGGCTCCAGGAACCCCCGATGGACCCTTGTCCCCAGTCCATCCCCGCGGGCTCCAAACGGGCACGAGTCCCCAGTCCCTTCTCTGGGGCTGTGCAGCCTCCACGTCCCTAAAGCGCCCCCCAGAGGCTTGCAAGAACCCCCCGGAGAGCTGGGTGTAAGGGCGCACACCTGTCACCCCAGCACCCGGAGGCTGATGCAGGAGGATAGCCGCGAGTTCCAGGCCAGCCTGGGCTACACAGCGAGGTCTTGTCTCAAACCCCCTCAAAAAACTAAAAATAAAAAAGGACCCCAGAAGGCTCAAGGGCTTCCGGTCCCCGGCGGGCTCCCAAGAGGACTCCCCAGAACGCCCCCCAGTGACACCCGTACCCCCAAAGAAGGCAGCACGGCCCTTGGCACGACCCTGCCTCCCTCAGAGCCTTCAATTCCCGCGAAGGGGCCCTTTCCCCTCGGTGTCTCCCTGCATCCCGCCGCGGAACCTCTAGTGCCTCGGGACACTTGCTCACCATGTCTCGGTGGGGAACACAGTGCGTGAACTTGGCTACAGGCACCGCCCACAGCCAAAAATGGCCAATCAGAGCCGATTCTTGGCTGATGAACAGCACATGCAACCAATAAACTGGCCTAGAACTGTCCAATCCCAAGGTGGTCGCTCGCACTGCATACCGGAAGATGTAGTTCTGACGCGCTGGATTGAGCTCAGATCCCGGCTGCAGTATGGACTGTCCCTGGGACGCCTGTGTGGGCAACCTTGAACCACGGAAACCTCCAAATATACCTCTCTTCCTTGAGGTGTGGATGTCGAATATTTTGTCCTAGCCACGGTAAGGCGATTAATATACTGGGATTACAGGCATTCGCCACCACGTATGGCTTTGGACACCGCATCAGAGATTTAACTTCTCTGTACTTTGGTCTTCCCAACCGGAATGGGGAACACGAGCTTATTTTATTTTGAGACAGTCTCATTAAGTTGCCCAGTCTGGCCTCAAGCTTGTCATCCTTCTGCCTCAGCCTCCCGACTAGCTGGAACACAGACTTGTGCTGCCACCGTAGGCTTTACATAAGTTTTATTACAGCACATTGCTACAGGTGCTTTATCATTGCTGTTCATCTTACTGTGCCCGACTGAGGAATTAAACTCTACCCTAGGTCTCATGTCCAGGGGAAACAGCCTCAGTAGGTTTGCAGCACCCACTGCGGTTCTGGAAATGGGGCCCTCTCATAGAAAGGGCTACACTGTCCAGTGTCTCTGGTCTACCCTGGGCCTACCTGTGCCCGGGTCCACACGGAGCAGCCCTTGGTTTCTGTTCTCCTTTGGACAAACCATATTCTCTATCCTACACTGGGGATCCTATCCCCTTGATTGCGTTAGTTGGCTTTTGGCCACTGTGACAAAATACCTGAGATCATGAGTTTAGGAAGCCAAGGGCTCATTCTGGCTCATGATTAGGAGGTGTCAGTCCTTGGTCACTCGACCCTGTGGCACTGCCGGACCTCATGGCCTGACCAGGTAGCAAGGAAGCTGCTCACCCCAGGAAGTGGAGAAAAATTGAGAACTGGAGTGGCTGGGTCCTAATATACCCTCCAAGGCCACGCCCCGAAGATCTCACCATCTCCTGCTAGGCTCCTCCTTTTAAAGGCACCACCTCAGCACAGGTCTTTAGTGGTGACATTGGCCCTGGCATAGAGGGCTGCTGTGTCCTTGTCTGTGGGTGTCCTGGAATGGCTTGGAGGGGGTTCGCTGCCACACAACACCCCTCTTTGCTCTCCTTTCCTTTCCTCCTGCCTCAGCCTCCCAAGCGCTGGGGTTATAGGTGCGTGCCACCATGCCTGGTTTTTATTTCTATTTTTTACATGTGGGAAATGTAATGTGTCACCCAGGTCACAACATAAGATATTTTTAACTTTTGGCAGGAGGTCACTGAATTCAAAGCTCAACCTCAGGGGTCACCTCCAGGCAGGTGGAGAAAGTGGAGCTTCCCTGGGTCTGAGAAACAATCCCATGGCCCCAGGCTTGGAAAACTGCTGATCTCTCTCTCTCTGCGTGTGTGTGTGTGTGTGTGTGTGTGTGTGTGTGTGTGTGTGTGTGAGTCAGGGTCTCCCTGTGCTTCTCAGGCTGGTCTAGAGCTTTTAGGCTCCATTGATCCTCCTCCCTCAGCCTAGAGTGCTGGAATTAAACACATACCTCACCTCACCTCTCATTTTATTATTATTCTTTTTGAGACAGGGTCTCACTATGTACCCAGGCTGGCCTTGAACTTGCAGCGATCCTCCTGCTTCAGCCTCTGAGTGCTGGGATGCCAGGCGCGTGACACCACGCCCCACCAAAGCCTGCATTGTGAAGGAGTTTGCCCTGTGCACTTAGCCTGGGGGCACTGACTCCAGGGAACTGCCAGCTTCCTGTCCTCTGTGTGACTGAGAACCAGACGCTAGGAAGGAGCTCCCACCAGGTGCGCCTCAGTTTCCCCCAGGGCACTTGCTGCCATGGACAAACCATGCCACCGTGGCCCCCTCCACCTCAGTCTGGTTCTCTGAGACGCTGTGGTGTGACACCGTAGGAGGCCACTGGGTGGCCAGGGCTCGTGGTGGCAGGGTCCCCAGGATGGCCAGTGGCGGTGGGCCAGTGTCCACGGTGCAGGCTGTGAGCCCCCCGTCCCGGCGTGGGCACAGAGTCTTCCTGCCTCCCTCACCCTGCCTCCCGCGTCTCCAGCCTGCCACTCCTACCTGGGCCGGCCCGGGTCCCCGGAGGCAGGACATTTCCATCACACCCTGCCCCCCCAAAACCAGACCCCTAACCCCTCGATGGGAACCAACTGCCAGGACCTGGTGCAGGGTCTCACAGGGGCTGCCCCAGACTCTCCATTATTTTTATTTATTTCTGTATTTTGAGACAGGGTCTCGTGCTTGTCACCTGGCCCCGGGTGGGCCCCCAGGCTGCCCTGCGTTCCTCCAGGCGCAATCAGGGGACCCAGAGACCACAAGACGACACAAGGCAACAAAGGGGGCACTGGGAGGGCCCAGGACCCCGCGTGTTTTATTGGTGAAGCGCAAATGGGGAGGGGAGAGGAGCCCCACGCAGGCAGGCATCCCCCCAGCCCCACTGCAGGTGTCCTCAACACGGGGTCCCCAGCACCCCGCACACTACCGCGGCCAACCGTCGGCAGGGGGCAGGCGGCGCAGTGGCCCGGGCCGCAGGAGCAGCGGGAACGGGAAGGACTTGGGGGCGTCGCCAGGGCCCCCCGGGGCAGGTGACAGGCGCTCCGACTTGACGCTGACAGGAGGCGGGGAGGCTCCCCCCTCTCCCAGGCTGCGTACCCCGCTGCGGGAGAAATGGGAAGCTGTGAGTGAGGATGGGAAGAGCAGGACAGACCTGTCATCTCAGCACTCGGGAGGCTGAAGCAGGAGGATCTCCACCAGTTCGAGGCCAGGCTGGACTACATAGTGAGCTCAAGGCCAGCCCGAACTACCTAGCAAGACCCTGTCTCAAAAAAATCAATAAAAAAAGAAAAAAGAAGAGGGGGTGTCCTATCTTTCTGGAGCCCCCTCAAACAGCCGCCCACCGACCCACCACCGGGCGGGAGGGGCTGGGTGCAGTGCCAGCATTGGCCACCAAGGGGCAGCAGTGGCCAGAGACGGGAGGGCCGGGAGGCCGGGGTGGGGGAAGCCGGCTACTCACCCTGGCTGGGCAGGGATGGCCGGGGGTCCGTTCCCCCTCGGCGCCTGCCAGGGGACCAGGGCGGGGGGCTGCAGCAGGCCAGGGGGCGGCGGGGGGTCCCCCAGGCTGTATTCTGGGGGCAGGAGGGCAGCAGAGTTGGGGGCACCTCCCTGCCCGCCCGGGCCCAGCCCGACCCCCACGGACCCCGCGGCGGTAGGGTGGGACGCTGCCCAGGCGGAGCGCGGGGTACCTGGGAGGAACGGGAAGCCCCCCAGGGGGGGTCCCGGGGTGCCCGTGGCGCTCGGGCTCTGCAGGCTTCCGTAGAGGCTTCTCTGTGGGGACGGCAGGAGGGAAACTGAGGCTGCGCCCCGGCCCCGCCCGGCCTCTCACCCCACACGGCCCCGGCCCCACACTCACCGAGGCGCTCAGCCCCGCTCGGGCCCCGGCCAGGCCCCCAGGCAGATCCGGCCGCCGCCCGTCCGCGGCCAGGTACAGGGGGGGCGGCGTCTTGCTGGACAGGTGGCTCGGCGAGAAGAGGGGCTGTCCCAGGGCTGGGGGGACCCCAAGAGAGGGCAGCGGTCGCGTCCTGCAGGCCAGGCTGCGGGTCAGGGGTGACGCGTGGCCCTGACTCCCCACCCCACACTCACCTGGGGGCCCGGCTTTGGGGGCGGCTGGTCGGAAGGGAGACGGCCGGCTGTGGGCCGGCAGGGCCTCCCCAAGTCCGCTGGGGTCACAGCCTGGAGGCGGCAGAGCCCCATACACCATGTCCGGGCTGGGTATGGTGGGGGTGGCTGGCTGTGGGCAGAGAGGTGGGGTGGGCGGGAAGATGGCACTGAGGAGGCTGCCTGGGGAGTGTGATGGGTTGAAGCCATAAGGAGGGACTCTCTCCCTGTTGAACTCTTACCCATCCTTCAAAGCCCCAACTATAGTGCCCATTCCTTCAGGAAGCCTCCCCTTTCCATCCGGGCTGAACTCCAGCCTCCCAGGGCCCAGGTTCTTCTCAGCCCTCGCTGCCACCGTGTGGGCCTGGGAGGTACCAGGAGGACCCCATTTAGAGGGAGGCGGGATCACTTACATAGAGCCTCGGTCGGGGCAGGGTGGGGTCGCCTCCGTCCCCTGCCAGCCTCCGCAGCTTCTCTCCGGGTCCCTCAGCGCCTTCCTCTGGCTCCAGTCCGTCGAGGCCCACACCCCTCCGCTTCAATGTCTGAGGGACAGGAAGTAATGGGCAGGCGCTCAGCCCTTACGGTGCTGGCCAGGGAGCCCCGTGGCACAGGAAGAAGGCAGAGCTGGGGTGCGGTGGAGTGCAGGCCCTGCTGGCTCCAGCGGCCTCCCAGACGGAGCCCGGAGAGGCCACCTGGTGTGTCCCTGCTGTGTTTGAGGCCAAGGCCGAGGCCCGCGACGCGCCCCAGCCTGGCTCAGACCCCCGGCCACTGCCAGGCCACACGGGCCCCTCACTCTGCCCGAGTGTAGTTGCTTCCTCCCTTCCTTTTTGAACCGGGCTCTTGCACTGAGCTGCACCCCAGCCCTTTTTACTTTGGATTTCAAGACAGGGTCTCACTAGGTCCCTAAATTGTCCAGGCTGAGACCCTCCCGCCTCAGCCTCTGGAGCCGGAGCCACCGGCCGGCTCCGCGTCCCTCCCCCGGCCCGGCCGCACCTCCAGGATGTCGGCGTTGGTGCGGCTCTCGTGCGGCTCGCTGTACTCGGTGTACTTGAGCAGCACGCGGTCCATGTCGGTGCTGGCGTACTGGAAGAGGCGACTGGCGCTGTTGAAGATGATGAGCGCGATCTCACAGTCACACAGCACGCTCAGCTCGTAGGCCTTCTTCATCAGCCCGAACTTCCGCTTGGTGAAGGTCACCTGGACTCGAGGGTCACGGGGCAGAGTGAGAAAGGACTCCATGATCATGCTCCTCGACTTGGCCTTGGGATGCGCTCTTTTTTTCTGGGGCACTAGTGTGGTTCATTCTCAAACTCCTATTCATCCTTCAAAACCCAAATGATCTTGCCCCTTTGGGAAGGTTTCCCTGGCCTCCCAAGCAGAGCCCACACTTTCTCTCTGGGCTTCCCCAGCTCTAGCCTCCCCCTGGCCCAGCCAGCTACGTGGGGTGCAGCAATGTCAAGCTCAGTCTCTTCTAAGCTGGGGCCCCAGTTCTCAGGGAGAAGAGATAAGTAAGTGACCATGAACATGAGCAGAACTCGCTCTCAGCAGGGCACCGAGGCTCGCCAGAGCCCACACCTACCTGCCGGTTCCTCTGGTCCAGGATACGTGAGATCTGGATTTTCTTCCTCCCCATGGTCCCGGCCAAGCGCGATTGGATCTGGGGACAGAGCAGGGGCAGAGTGGGCTGGGAGGGCAGACACCTGGGCCCTGGGCAGACCCCAACAGGCTGGCCACGCGCGCCTGGATTCAGGCCACAGTCTCCCCATCTGGGTAGGGGTGCGGCTGACCCATGGGGGGCATTCAGACGTGCCGGGCCCTGGGCAGCAGAAACGCGAGCTCTGTTGCAGGCAGCAGCATCAGCCCAGTCCACAGGAAAAGAAAACAATTCTGCTTCGAGACAGGGTCGTACTGTGTAGCTCAGGCTGTCCTTGAACTCATGGCGATCTTCCTGCCTCAGCCTCCCAAGTGCTGGGGTTGCAGGGGTGCGCCACCACGCCTGGCATGCCCATTTTTAATTATCTGAATTTTCTAGCTTTCCCCCCTCAGTGATTATAGATCAGTCTTGTTTAAAAGATGTTTCTTTCTGTGCTGGCAGCAGAACCCAGGCCTCCCAAATGCTAAGCAAGCATGGACCTCAGAGCTGTGCCCAGCGGCCCTGGACACGTACCAGGAGGTCACCGGGACACCGGAGGGGCCTTGGGTCGGGCCCTCGGGTGGAGACCTGGGTCTGGGGGTCGCAGAGGGGGTGGCCAATGGCCACCAGGGACACAGCAGGGCCTGGCGGGGCCCAGATCGGAGTCTGTCACCTGCACCGAGCCACACCGCTTGCCTGGCCGCCAGATGTACAGCCGGACGCAGTCCCCGGGCCCACGGGGACAGCCCCTCCGCCAGGCGTGTGACCATGCTGCAGACACAGGTGTCTGAGCCCTGGGCTGAGCAGTCTCCCAGGCAGCACAGGCTGTCCTACGCTCCCACCAGCCCGCAGCAGGGCAGCCACCCTCTGTGCCTCAGTTTACCACAGGTCACACAGCCCTGCGGCAGGTCACAGATCCTGCCAAGCACTTGCCACTGGGCCTAGCAATGAGCTCTTAGGAAATTCAGAGCTAGGCACGTCTGTGATCTAAAGTAGTCAGGAGGCTGAGGCAGGAGGATCACAAATTTCAGCCCACCCCGGGCAACTCAGCAAGATCCTGTCCCAAAATAAAAAATAAAAAGATCTGGGGATGGAGCTGCAAAGGCCCTGGGTCCCAGCCCCAGTACCGCAAAAATAATTAATATAATAATAATAAAATCAGATCCTAGCCAGGTGCAGTGACGGGCGCTTATAGTCCCAGCTACTCAGGAGGCTGAGGCAGGAGGATCCCTTGAGCCCAGGAGTTCGAGGACAGTCTGAGCGGCATAGCAAGATACTGAGACTGCATTTTGAAAGGAAAGGAAAGAAACACAGACCCTCTGGGAGGGGCGGGTGGGGGGCTGGGTCCCCCTGTTACTGCTGTCCCAGCCGAATCACTCGCTGAATTTAACCTCTGAGCTGATTTTACTCCTGGCTGGAGTGAGTCCGGTTCCCATGGCTGGGAAGTGTCATCCGCACCCCACAGGTCCCGGGAGGGCCCCCAGCCAGGCCGACTCCGGAAACACCCGCTGCCTGGGGCTCCAGAGGGCAGGGCTGGGCAGGGGCTTGGAGCCACGGCCTCCTGGGTTGTGGAGGTGTGTGGGTGTGGCCCAGTGGGGAGCTGCTTCCCCGGCATGGGGCCCACACCTGTGATCCCTGTGCTTGGAAGGCTGGGGCAGGAGGATCTCGGGTTCAAGGCTGGTCTGGGCTACATAGCAAGGACCCCCTCCCCCCCCGCAACTCTAAGTATAAAATAAGAAGGGCTGGGGTGGCGCTCAGTGCCAAGGCCCTGGTCCGGCTCCGTTAGCATCCACAGCCTGGGCCAGGAAGTCGGGGTCTCTGTGGTGAGCCCCGAGTGGAGACAGAACGTGAGATCGGCCAGGGGAAGCGGTACAAGGGCCAGAGGAGGAGGAGCAGCTGTGCCGCTCCGGGCCCTCGCTGCAGGCAGGGTGTGGGTTCGGGTCTCGTGTAAAACAGGACAGGGTTTGATTTCTTCTTGCATTTTATTGAGACTGGGCTGCTCTGCTTCCCAGGAAGCCCTCCTGCTTCAGCCTCCTGACTAACAGAAGCTGGGACCCTAGGGGTGCGATGTATCATCTACTTTAAGAATTTTTTTTTGCATTGATTGACATCCCCAGCCCTATTTCTAATATTATTTTCCTCTTTTTAATATTTTATTCTGAGACAGGGTCTTGCCATGTTGCTAAGTTGCCCAGGTTGAGCTGGAATGTGTGATCCTCCTGCCTCAGCCTCCCAAGGGCCAGGGTCACAGGCGTGGGCCACCGGGCCAGGCTGGTCTATCACCTTCAAACCCAGGCCCTGGCTGTCATGGGAAGCAGAACGTTGTGGACCGCTGGGGCCTTGCAGGGCTGGGCCCCCAGAGCCGGCCTGGGCCCCAATCGGAGTCACTGCTCCCGGGCCCCTGGGGTCTCCTGCCATCTTCGGTCAGGCCTGATGGGTGTAGACAGCGACTCTCCTGCCTGCACAGCCACTAACCTGCAGCCCCCTGAGAGTTTACCCAGCTCGTGGCTCTGACTGTGGACCACAGTGCCCACTGTCCTCGGGAGAGAGTCCCAGCCTCCGGCCTGACATAAGCTTCTGCCCACCTCCCTCTCTGTTCAACAAATATTTCCCCCCAGAAACCCTTTTGGGCCCTTCTTTACCTTGCCAACTCCTATTCATACTTCAAAACCCAGCTCAAAAACCCCATTTCTCCAGGAAGCCCTCCCTGCCATCCTCATCCTCCTGCTTCAGTTCTGGCCCCTGAGGCAGGGGACAAGCACACTCTGCTTTGTCTCAGGGGTGACCATGACACCCCCCCAGCTTCCCTCAACAACTTCCTCTTCGTCCCCCAGCTGAGAGCCTACCCAGAATACTCCATGCAAATGCAGCCACCCAGCACGGGCCGGCCGCCCAGGTGTGAGGGCGCCCTGGGTGTGAGGCGGTGGGCACGGGTGCGAGTATATTTGTCTCCCATGCAAATCGCACCCGAGCCGCAGACACCAGGGGCCAGGCCCCAGCTGTGGGTGCTGGGAACCGCTGGGGGCTGCGCGGCACGAGGGGAAGCTGAGGTTGGGGCCCCATTGCCATCCCTCCCCCCGGGCGCAGCCACCGCCAGGACAGAGCAGGAGGAGGGATGGGGTCACCCGGGGTCCAGGGGACAGACAGGGCCGCAGAGAGCCCGGAACCTCTGCACCCGCTTTCCCCCCGGCCCTTAGTGCTGTGCACCGGCCATGTGTCTGCAGGGCCTGAGCACAGAGAGTGCCAGGAACCAGCGGCAGCGGCACACAGCGACCGGCAGCGGGCTCGGTGCTGCAGCCTGCGGTCACAGCACTCTGGAGGCTGTGGCAGGAGGGTCCCAAGTTCCAGCCCAGCCTGGGCAACTTAGCAAGACCTCATCTCAAAATGAAAAGTGAAGAGGGTGGGATACAGCTCAGTGCGAAGGCCCTGGGTTCCATCCCCAGTCCCGAAAAGAATCCCTGAAGGTGCAGGGCACCATGGAACACCTAGGGCTGAGGGAACCCGGGGGTGGGGATGTCCCCCCATCCAAGCTCGGGGACACAGTGCACCCAGCGTGGGCAGTGTGGTCACGCAGTCCTCCAGCCACCTGTGCATTGTTCTTAGCACAATTTCTCTTAACCAAAGACATGTATTTATTTCTTTATTTTAATTGTTTTTTTGAGACAGGGTCTCACTATGCAGTTCAGGCTGGCCTTGAACTCACTATGTAGGCCACTGTGTGGCCTCAAACTTGTGGCAATCCTCCTGCCTCAGTCTCTGAGTGCTGGGATTACAGGGAGCTTCACCACAACCTGCTCGAGCAAAAGGTTTTTTGATACCGGGGATCGAACTCTGGCAAAAGGTGTCTTAAGGCTGGGTGTGCAGCTCCGTCATGAGCACTTCTCATACCCACAGCTGCTGTGGGGACCAAGGTCTGTCCAGGCAGGACAGGCTCATCAATTGGGGACAGAGGAGACCGGATGAGCCTCACGCATGTGCTTGGGTCAAGGCAGGAGCTGAGGGCCAGGCCTGAGCCATGTGTGTTGAACCGTGTGTGTGTGTGTGTGTGTGTGTGTGTGTGTGTGTGTGTGTGTGTGGTGCAGAGCAGCTTGGAAGACCTCAGCAGCACAGGACATCAGAAATCCTCTCTAGCAGTAACTGTGGTCACTGAGTCAATCAACAAACACCCAGAGAGGCCCTTCAGGCCAAGAACTGTCACCCCCAGCGCTTGCTGAGGCCGTGGACCCCCAGCCAATGGAAATGGCCCGTGACCACGGGGGTCTTCTGCCCTTGTTCCGCTCCTTTCCGGGGCAGCTCGGAGTCAGCGCACCACCTCAGGAGACGGGACACCCTGGGCGGGGCCCGGCCCCTCTTGGCGGCTGGGGGCGCGGGGCGAGGGGACGAGGGGCAGAGTCTCAGGAGCCGGGGAGCGAGGGCGGAAAGCAGAAGTGAGAGGGCAGTGGGTGGCGCGGGCGGCCCGGGGGACAAGGTGACAGGGGAGGGGCTGCGATCGGCCTGGGCCCTGCCTCACGCAACCTGGCCTGCGGTTTCATCACGTGCTCCCCAAGCACCTCATTATGCGGCGCGGGCAGCGCCCCCTGACGGCGCAGCCCCTCCGCGCCGGCGCTCGGACCCCGCTGCGCGACCCCGCGTCCCCTGCCGGCGGGGACACTGGGGGCGGGGACTCCACGGAGGGGGCCGGAGCAGCCTCAGCTCCTTCCCCTAGAAAACGGGGACAATCAGCCCGGGCGCAGCGGCCCACGCCTGGATCCCAGCACTTGGGAGGCTGAGGCAGGAGCATTGTGAGTGGGAGCCCAGCCTTGAGCAAGATCCTGCCTCAAAATAAAAAATAGAAAAGGCTGGGGGTGCAGCACAGTGGCCGAACCCACACAGCTCTCGGAACGCAAACCTCGGGGCGCACGCAGACCCCACAGAGGCCTCGTGGAGACCCCTGAGGCCCACGCCGCTGCCCCGAGACAGGCACACGCCCCGCAGACGCCGGTGGGGCCCCCATCCCGGTGGAGAGTCGCCCGCCCTTCACTGTTCTCGTGTTACTGGATCGTGGGGGGGGGGTCCCGGGGACAGAACCCAGGGTCTCTGTACTGAGCCACGTTCCTGGTCCTTTCTTTTACTTTGAGACAGGGTCTCGCGAAATTCCCCGAGTTGGGCTCCAGTTAGAGATCCTCCTGCCTCAGCCCTGCAGAGTGCTGGGATGACAGGCTCGGGCCACCACACTGGGCTTTGGCGCCTCTCAACTCAGCCAGTTGCAGTGCAGGGGAGGATGCGGGCAGGGCGCTGAGACCCGAGGTCCGGGGGCCAGATTTCCCACTGGAGAAGGCCTAGGAAGCCCCTTTGCACCTAGGTCCCTGTGGCATCTGTGGGGAAACTGAGGCCCCTTCCCCGCCTAACCATGCCGGCAGGATGGGAGTCTGGGGTGAGCTTCTCTTGCTGGAGAAGCCAGAGCTGGAATGGTAGGGGCCGCCAGTCCCAGGTTCAAATGTTTTTTAAAATTTTATTTTTGGGGCCAGGGATTTAGCTCAGTGGTTCTCCCACCTGCCTCCCACTTGCAAGCACAAGGTCCTGAGTTCGCTCCCCATACCAATAAATAAATAAATAAATAAATAAATAAATAAATAAAATAAAATTTTATTTTTGTTAAACAGGGCGTGGTGAGGCACGCCCTATCATTCCAACACTTAGGAGGCTGAAGCAGGAGGATTACTGTGTGTTCGAGGACAGCCTGGGCTACATAGTGAGACCCTGTCTCAAAAAAAAGAACAGGGGCTGGGGATTTAGCTCAGTGGTTCCACCGTCTGCCTCGCAAGCATAAGGACCGAAGTTCGATCCCCGGTACCAAAAAAAAAGAACAAAACAAAATTTATTTTTGTTGAGCTGCACGTGGTGGTGCTCGCTTGCATTCCCAGCATTTGGGAAGCTGAGCGAGGAGGATTGCCCTGTATTACACAGCAAGACCTTGTCTCAAAAAAAATTTTTTTTTTAATATTTGCAGCACTGGGGTTGGAACCCAGGGCCCTGTGCATGCTAGGCAAGTGCTCTCCCTCTGGCTCCACCCAGCTCCACCACATGCTCTTTTTTTATTAATTCTCTCCCTCCTTTTCTTTCTCTCTCTTTTTTTTTTTTTTGCTTTGTTTTGTGTGTTGTATTGGGGATTGGATCTAGGGCCTTTGCACTGAACTGGACTCTGAGCCCTTTTATTTTTTATTTATTTACTTTTTCCATTTGGAGACAGAGTTGCCAAACCACCCAGGCTAGGCTCATACTTGCAACCCTCCCGCCTCAGCCTCCTGCAGTGCTGGGCTGACAGGCGCGCCTGCTGCCCGGGCCTCCACAGGCTCATGTGCTCTGTGCTCCTCTGCTGCTATCTCTGCATGGCATCTGGCCACAGCTGCATGTGTGGTCCTGGGAGGGCCCTGGCACCCGAATCCCTGTCCTCCTGCCGGTGACCCGACACACAGAAGACCCCTGGCACCTTCCCCAGACTCCTGCTCCTCTCCTTTCTTTCCCTCCCTCCCTGTCTCCCTCCCTCCTTCTTATCAAGTGCTGGGGACAGAACCCTGGGCTCCTCCATGCCAGGCAAGTGCTCCAGCCCTGAGTGCCTTCAGGCCACAGTGTTTTGCACACTCCGTGGGCCATGTGGTGATGCACACCTGTGGTCTCCACATTCCAGGAGGCTGAGGCAGGCGGATCTGACTTCAAGGCCAGCCCGGGCAACTTCGTGAGACCTCACTTGAACAGAAAAAGCAGCCGGGGCGGCTCCGTGGTGGAGCACCTGCCTGGGCTGTGAGGTGCTGGGTTCCGTCCCCAGCACTGATTAAAGAACAAAACTCAAAACCCTCGAGGCCCTTGAAACAAACCTAAGGCTGCACTGGCTGGTAGCCCAGGGCGCGGGACCCCAGGTGTGAACCCTGGGGAACAGCAGTGAGCCCCACACAAACCAGGAAGGAGGGCTGTGCCCGGAGGTCCCCCTGCACCTGGCCGTCTCCTGGCCGGGGCTCCTGGGCCACTGCAATCTGTGATCCGCTGCCTGCTCCACCTGCCCGCACGTGCTGGGCGCCCACTGCCCCATGCTGGACAGAGTCCAGGCCCCCAAGGCCTCCGGCGAGGTCCCCTGAGCTCTGTGGCAGCTGCAGGGACAGGGATGGCCCAAGACTTCCCTGCCTTTGTTCCAGAGAGAGATCTCCCTGTGGGGCTCCAGAAATTCATCCCCAGAGCCCAGGGCCTCCCTGCTTGGGAAATTAGCACAGCTGTCAGCACAGGAGGCGGAAGGGGCTGTGCCTGGGGGCCCGAGTGCAGGATGTGTGGCTGTGACCCCAAGACAAGGTCCCTAGCATCCTTGGTCCCATGTTCCACCACAGAAATAGGGGCGTGGAGGAGCAGGGGTTGGGGGAGAAGGACAGAGAATACAGAGAAATTCAGAAGGGGAGCCTGAGGCCAGTGAAGGGGAGGCTGACACTTTGGACAGGGGTGCAGGAGGCCTCTACATGCCCGGGGCACAGAGCAGCAGGTGCAAAGGTCCTGGGGTAGCAGTGTGCCCCAGCAGCAAGGTGGGCACCCAACCCCATGCCCCACCCCACCCCACCTTGCCCTTGAGAGGACTCCAGGCCCATGTTCTGCCTCTTTCACATGCAGGACCTGCCCGACCCAGACAGTCAAGTGGAATAGAGACAGTTGTCCCTTCTTCTTTTTTTGGTGGTTGGTACTGGCTTTGAACCCAAGGCCTTTACACTGAGCTACATCCTTACCTCTTTTTAGTTTTTCTTTTCTTTTCTTGGTACCGGGGATTGAACTCGGGTCCTTGCGCTTGCGCAGCAGATGGCGAAACCACTGAGCTAAATCCCCGGCCCTGTGCTTTTATTTCCCAGGCAGGGTCCCACTAAGTTCCTCAGACCGGATTAGAGCTTGGATCCTCCCGCCTCAGCCTCCTAGGGTGCTGGGCTTACAGGTGTGCACCGCCATGCCTGGCTGGCCATCCCTTCTTCAATCTGGAGGAGACAGGCTTTCCCCAGGGCACAAGGCAGGACCCCCAACCCCACGCGGGCCTGGCCTTGCACCCCATTTTCATCACCCCTGCTGAGCCTGGGGGATGGGGAATGGACGTGAATCAGGGTGGGGTCCTGAGACCCCCATTCCTGAGGCTAAGGCTGTCAGGTAGGCACACAGGTCCTTAGACTCAGGCCCGAGAGGCCCTTGCTGGGGCCCGGCTTTCCTGGTACCCCACAGAGACCCAGGGGCTGGGGCTGGGTGAGCTCCTGGACACCAGAGGGAAACTTCACACTCTAAACCCTCTCAGAACAGGGACATCTGAGCTGTGTGCCCCAAATCTCCCAAACAGGGAACCCCTGAATGTCTACACTCCTTGTCCTCAAGTTGGGCGACAATGACTGGAATTCCCCTTCTTGTTCTACATTTTCCAGAGGTCCGCCTGGGTGGGGAATGATTTAAGCAAAAAAATCACTCATGAGGAGGCAGCCGGGTCAGGCTCAGCTCAGCTGGTCACAAGGTGGCCCCGCAGCGCTGAGGGGAGACAGGAAGTCAGCGATCCCGTCTGCCTCCCTCTCCCTCGGTCCTCTCAGGATGAGGGGCGGCCCGAACTGCCCCCTTTCTCCAGGGTCCTGGGTGTCCTTCCTTGCCCTTGGTCTTCCCTCCTCCTGAAAAGCAGCTCCGAGATCTCAAAGGTGAGAAAGCCCATCTCCTATGTGGCCTGAAATTCTGCAAGCCAGGGTCGCCTGTTCCTTTAGACAGGTGGCACGGGACAGGAGGGAGCTAGGCTACCTTTCAGGAAGCACCTTGGACATCTGGAATCGGACCTCAGACACTGTTCCTTTGAAAACTAAATATATCTCCCCTCAGGGCTGGGACTGGAACCCAGGACCTCGAGAATGCTGAGCAGGTGCTTTACCAGTGGGCTTCAGCTCCAGCCAAAATCCAAAATCTTGTGTGGTGAGTGTGTGTGTGTGCGTGTGTGGTTTTTTGAGACAGGGTCTTGATGTGTGGTCCAGACTGGCTTTAAACTCACTATATAGCCCATGGTGGCCTTGAACTCCCGATCCTCCTGCCTCAGTCTCCTGAATATTCCAAATACTTTTTTTTTTTAATATTGTGGGTTGCACTCATGGCCTTCGCACTGAGTTAGTTATATCCCCTACCCTTTTAAAATATTTTTATTTTGAGACATCATCTCACTGGGTCGCTAAGTGGCCCAGCCTGGGCTTGAACTTGGGATCCTCCTGTCTCAGCCTCTCAGAGTGCTGGGATTACATGCATGTACCACCACAGAATACTTTTTTGAACCCTATGTTCGTGCGCTCCAGGGGTCTGAACATTTTCATCCCCAGATACCAAGGGTCCACTGGTCGTGATTTCCCAGTGAAGCTTTTCAGCCAGGCCAGGCAGAGGCCTTAGCTGTTTCTGGCTCTGGTCTGTGGCTGGGGGCAGCACGGACCTGGGTCAACCTCTGCGGCCCTGGACCCCGTGGCAGGGTACGGGGACCACGGGTGAAACTAACGCTGCCGCCAGGTCTCGTGCTAACAGCCCAGGGGGGCCGTGACCTGTCCCTGCACCGGTGTCCAGCTGGGGACACTGAGGCCTGGGCAGGGGGCCTCCGGCCCCAATCCCTAGGAAGGCGTGCGAGGCGCAGTGGGCCCTGCTCATGCCTCAGGGGTGCGCGCCCGCATCCGGGCCAGCTCAGCGCACAGCCCCAGCCCAGAGCCCCAGTCCCAGCCCTCCCACGCACACCCTTACACACG
This sequence comes from Heterocephalus glaber, assembly GCF_000247695.1. The sequence goes on from NW_004624908.1 coordinate 2,079,291, forward strand.
GGCCCTCGCAAGCGCAGAAGCGCCCCCGCGCCTCGACCCAACCCGGGGCGCAGAAGCGTCCAGAGGACCCCACGCGAGTCCCGACCCCGACCCACGCGACACGCACCTGCTCCTCCTGGGAGGCACGCGCGCGGACCACGGCCACCACCGTCTGAGCTCTGGAGCCTGTGGCCCCAGGTGTCCTCCCAGCGGCGGCCACGCCCTCGAGAGCTGATGGGGCAGCGGGCTCTCATTTGCATAGAGGGCGTGGTCCAGGCGCTACGATAGGCGGACCCTGGGGCGTGGCCCCGCCCCGGGATTCGGAGGTGGAAGGATGCTGGCTGAGATCGCGGGTAGGCAGGAGGCAGGAGGGGGCCTCGCGGCTCCGCGGCGAGCGCACCTTCAAGGCCCTGGTTCCCTCCCAGCACCGCAAAACAAAACAAAAAGCAAGGGAAGGGCAGCAGAGGGGCTGCAGGAAACCAGCCCTCACTAATGCTTCCGGCCGGCCTCAAATTAGACCCTGTCCCTAACGGATCACCACCGGACTCCTGCATTCCTGAAGGAAAGGTGGCCAGGTCCCGGGGCCTGTCCCTCAGGCACCCAGCCCTCCTCGCAGACAGCGCTCTCCTGAGCTCACACAGCAGAGGGGCTGCAGACAGGGTTCCTGGGTCAACTGTTTGGCCGCGGACGGTGCTGGACTCTCGCGGGTCCCAGGAGCCCCACAAGCCCAAGGTCATCACTCTTGGCCCCATCTTGATCTCCACTTCTGAGGTCAGATGTGGCTGGGTGATCTGTACTCTCAGCACTCGGGAAGCTGAGGCCGGAGGATCACAAATGTGAGGCCAGCCTTGGCACCTGAGATAGGAGGCTGCAGCCAACCAGAATGGAGGTCAAGGGGTGAGCCAGAAGGGTCAGGGAGGGCTTCCCAGAGGATGGGGCATTTGGACTGGGCCTTCAGGTATGAGGAGGAGTTTGCGACTGAGAGAAGGGCTTTTCAGGAGAGGATGGCACCTGCAAAGAGGAGCTCAGAGCACCTACTGTCAGGGTGGGGACTGGGGGTAAGATGGAGGAGATGGAGCAGAGCCGTGGGTGGGAAGGATCCAGGCAGGAGCTTGGAGCCCCAGAGGAGGGATCAGCTGGGGTGGACAGAGGGAAGCCAAGCAGGTTCCCCCAGCTGTCTACTGTCTGTCTCCTCAGGAGACAGCAAGCAGACCCCTGGGCTCAGGGAGAAGCACATGGAAGACACCAATGTGTGGGGGACACTGAGGCAGGGAACCGTGCTAGGCGGACTCGTGTCTCTCCCTGTGCTTCAGTTTACCAGTCTGTACAGTTTGGATCATTAAGTCTGGTCACAACTGTTTTTCTTTTTTGACAGCAGGGTCTCGCTATGTGACCCAGGCTGGCCTCTCAAGTCCTGGGACTACACAGTGTGACACCTCGCCCAGCTACAACTCTGTCACCTGATCTTAGCCCAAAGGCCGAGAACCGTCACAACTTTCTCTTTAGACATAAAAACTGGGGTTCACACGGGCATCCTAGTGTCCCTCCCCATTCACTGCTCAATGCCACACCCTTGGGTGTCCCAGACCACACCTGGCCCAGGGTGGGGGCTTCTGCCTGGGCTCCAAGGTGCAGAAGCAGGCTTGGGGAGCCTGGAGGTGGCTGGGGAGCCCCGGGCCCCCCAGGGCCGCTCTGTTTACCCGTGGCCTCCCCGACAGGCTCTGATGCAACAGGCAGGCTCTGGTTACGTGAGGGCGGCAGCTGGAGCAGCTCTGGGAGCCTCGGGGCGTGGCGGGAAGGGCTAGGGCTGAGCAGGGGCCTCCCCTCCCTGGCCCCACTCCCCTTCCATCCTGCTTGTTTGGGGCCCCTACCCCCAGCCCTTCATCCAGCCCAGAGTGGACCTGGGAAGTTGGGGTGCATGTCTATCGCGGTCCCCCAGCACAGGGACCCCTCTGGGCTGGGCCAGGTGGATGGTGGCAGCAAGGAGCATCACCGTGGGTCTCCTGAGAAAGGACAGGTGGGGGCCAATGTGGGGTACCCAGAGGCTTGTTGGGGGACAGCACAGGGCCAGGAGCAGGCCTGAAACAAAAGCCAGGTCTTGGACCGGGAGGTCAGGTCAGAAAGCAGCTGAAGTCTGTCACCCTGGCCTCCGAAGGTCACCGTCCTCTCCGGTCTCCTTTTAGCAGCCTCAGATCTGAAGATCAACCCGGGCTGGGGTCACTTCCGGTCAGTCTCAGCAGAGTGGCTGCGCGCTCCTTTGAACCCCGGGGGCATCCTGTGAGAGCCCCTCCAGGGAGGCTGGGAGCTTTGCCATGGTGTGGGAGCAGACCCGAGCTCCTGCAATGCCGCGTAATTCGGTCCCTTGGAAGCACGCTTCGCGTGAGAGGCAGGAACCAGGGTAAGAATGTGACAGAGGCCAAAACCCAGCAGTCCTGCGGACCACGATGACCTTTTAGGCTCAGCTCTCGGCCAAGGCTTTGCCTTGTGCGCCCCCTGGCGGCGGGCAGAGGTGGGGCGTCCTCTAGGCCGCAGGGCTAATCAGACTTGCAAATGAGATGCAAATTACCCAGGGCCTCCCAGAGCCCTCAGGCGGCGGTGATGAGGTCTCTGGCAGCCCAGAGTCCCGCTCACATCCCTCTTCAAAGGGCAGGACGATTCGCTGCGGACTGGAGGACCCAGCCAGTGGTTGCAGGTGACATGGAGCCTGGGGGTGGGGCTTAGGCACCCAAGATCCCCCCCCATACGCCACCTGTTATCTCAGCTGAGTCTTAGGTGCGGGGTTGGGCTGTCCCACCCACTGCGTGTCACAGAGGGGAGACAGTGGGGGCGATTAACAGGACAGGTGCAAGGGCAGGGGACAATGACTGCCTCCCCAGTGTCAGGGACAGGGATAGTCACTGCGGGCCCACACCAGTCAGGGACCCAGATCGGTGGACCTGTGGCTCCTCTACCCGCCCAAACTGAGCCTGAACAGTGGAGAGGCAGCAGGCGTGGTGGCGCACGCCTGTGCTCAGTGGGGAGGCCAAGGCAGGAGATCACTGGGAGTTCCAGGCCGGCCGGGGCTGCACAGTGAGCTGAGGGCCAGAGTGACTATACAGCCAGACGCTCTCTCCAAACAGACGGAATACGAGTGAGCCAAGATGGCCACGCAGCCCACACCCCCGGGAGAGGAGGGAGAGGTCACCCAGGCGCAGCAATCCGATGTCTCCCTCGTCCCCAACTGCCCCCCGCCGACCCCGTGTCAGACCTGATGTCCCAGGAAGACCCCAGCTCCCCAACACCCCCCAGGGCCAGGCTGCGGGTCCTCGCAGAGCAGTGGGCTGGGGCACACCTTGCCGTCCTGATCTTCCCAGGGCACCTCACAGGGACAGAGGACAGCAGCTCACACAGGGGGGCACCCCGGATGGGCTGGTCACTCTGACCTGGGATTCACAGGGCTTGGCGCAGACCCTACACCAAACAGCCCCCAAAGCAGTTTTTGCCAAGCCGGTAATTTAAGTGTGTGAAATGGAAGTTTTGAGATTGGCAGTGTCAGGTACAGCTGGATCCAGGGTCCCTCTCCAGGCTCCCAGGTGCCCTCCCTTTTGTCAGCAGCAGAAGGGCCCCACAGAAGCCCTCTCACTGGCCACAAGCCCCCCGTTTTGCCCAGATGGAACTGCAGGCCTCATGCACACAAGGCGCATGCTCAGCCACTGAGCTGCACCCACAACCCACATGCTTATGACCAGCCAATCACTGTGACCCAGCAGATGGGGGCTCAGATTCTTGAGACCAGGACCCATGCCTGCGCCTGGGGCAAGGAGGTGGTTTTGCCAGGCAGGAGGCACCGAGTGTCCTGTTAGCCCCGGGAGGAGTCCAGAGAGGGTGAGGAGTGTGCCCTGCGTTACACAGCAGGCCAGCCAGGCGGGTCTGCTCGAGTGGGGTCCCCAGGCCAGGTCGCCCCACCTCTCGGAGCAGTTCTGCATTCTGGTGTGCACGTGGGAGTGAAGCCGGCCTTAGGGGGCCAAAGACGAGCAATGGCCCTCGTGAGCCCACCAGCACGGTGATGACGACTGGGGCAGACGGCGGCTGCTCTGCGGGACCAAGGGCCCAGTCCAAGGCTGGCGGGGTGGGCAGGAGCCCAGGCTGCAGATCCGCAGTGGGGACCGCTGCGGCAGGGCCTCAAGGCGGCCTCAGGGGAGGAACATGCTGGCCGGCTCGCCTGGAACCTGGGGACACCGTGAAGCTGGGGCCAGGCCGGGCCGGGGAAGGTGGCCCTGGGCTGCGAGTACCGTGAGCCTTGGCTTCCTCTCTGGCGGCACAGGACAGGGCTGAGGTCATGGCGCTGGAGAGGTGGACGGGGCCGGGGCCTGGAAGGTCACTCAGCAATGCCCCAAGGGACATCTCGGGGAAGCTGGCAGCAAGGACCCTGGACAGCAGAGGTTGGGATAGGGCGTCTGGGACAGCCACCCCTCCCCGAGGCCGCCCACCAGCCCGGTGGGTTAGACAGCGGCCCCTGCTGGCAGGTTAGTGTGGGCACAGGCTCACGGCTGCCCTGGGCACTGACCTGGGCAGGGAGGCCAGGGTCCCCGTCTCTTTCTGGATCAGGCCGAGGAGGGCAGGGGTGGCTCCTCGGGGCTGGAACAGAACACGCGGCTTGGTAAGGGTGAAGTCGGAGGCCTCGGGGCGCTGGCTGGGCGGGGGTGTGTGGATTTGGGCACACTCTCAGCCTTCAGGACAGACACAAAAGCGGGATTTGGGAGCCGGGTGCGGTGGCGCACGGCTGTAATCCCTCTTGAGGCAGGAGGATTGCCTCGAGGCCAGTCTGGGAGACACGGTGTCTTAAATAAAGGGGTTCAGGGTCCCACGCAGGGAGTCCTGACTGGCAGGAAGGAGCAGGGTGTTGGGAAGCACCTTGGAAACCAGGAGCTGCTTTTGAATGAACACTGGTAGTCAACCGCTGCGCCACCCAGGACAAAGCAGCCCGCCGCCCAGGGCTCCCCGCTGCCTGGGAGAGAGGGAGGCCACATGGCCCTCCAAGCGCCCACAGCTAAATCGGCTGGAACGAGTCCAGCGTCTCGCACTCAGCTCGCCTCGCAGGTTTCCTTCCTACAGGCTGGTAGGGACTGGGATGCCATGCTCCACGCTGTGGGAGCCGCTGCTGCCCAGGGGGAGATTCCAACTATGACACACGCGTGTGCTCTTATGTGCATTTATTAAATTAGAACAAAGACAGCTGCAGTGGTGCACGCCTGTCAGTCTCGCACTCAGGAGGCTGAGGCAGGAGGATCACCATGAGTTCACGACCAGCCTGAACTACATAGCGAGATTTTTGTCTCAAAAAACCAAAAAACCAACAACAACAACAACAATAACAACCAATAAATAAATAAATAAATAAAACGTTTTAACGAGAGGCACCGGGGATTTAGCTCAGTGGTGCAACACCCGCCTGGCAGGCGCAAGGTCCTGAGTTCAATTCCCAGTACCAAGAAAGAAAAGGTTATAATGAGGGCAGAAAGGAGAAGAGCCCCTCCTGCCAACACGGCACATGAGGACGGGAGTGCTTTTGACTCCCACTTGGCTGTGCCTGGGCTCAAGCACCTCAGCCTGAAAGGGTCCTGCCCACCCCACCACCGCAGATCTTCCTGGTCACCTGTCATGGTCACGCGGGCCTCCGCCAGGGCCCCAACACCGCCCGTCACCTGTCCGTCAGGCCACCTCAGGCGCCCCGTGTCCCCTGCTTGGCAGAAGCACTCCCATCCCCGCGTGCCGCCTGTCCCGGTCACTACTGTGACCCCAACTCTGGGCCAGGCACATGGCAGAGCTTGGGCTCTGCGCATCACCAGTGCCGAAGGACAGTGGGAGCCACCAGCCTCCCTGTGGCGAGGAAGCGAGATCTCCAGGGACAGGAAGCAGCGGCTCTGGGCTGGGCAGGCGGGCAGCACTACCTGTGGCCCTGGGCAGAGGCGTTCATGTGGTCCCGGATGTTGATGGCCTGCTTGAGCAGCCCCTCCACACTGCGGAAGTACACGCTGCTGTCCACCAGGTTCTTCACGGCGCTGTGGGGAGTAGCTCATCAGCGTCCTGGGCCGGCCGGGTCCCCACATCTGCCTGGCCCCACATCTGCCTGCCCCACAGGAGCCTGGCCAGAGCTGGTGGGTCACGCAGGCACGTGGGTGCAGCTGCTCTGGCAACCGCCTCAGCCTCCCCAAGGGCTCAGGGCGGCTTTGATGCCAGATGTCTGCCCCCGTGCACAGCTCACGACGCTGGGACCAGGCGACGACTTCTCCTCGGGCTGGGGGCTGAACCCAGGGCGATCACCCACTCGTCTTTCTTGGGATTCTGTGACACAGTTTCTCTAAACTGCCCAGAATGGTATCAGCCCTGTAAACCCCCCGCCTCCCCGCCACGGCTGAGAGGGCAGCTGTGCGCTCCTCTGCCCGGCTGACCCTCACCTGCTCCCTCTGGGAAGGCAAAGCATCGGGAGGACAGGCGGCAGGTGCCGACCCGTCACCCTGGGCTGTGTCTGGGGACAGCGGGGCTGGGCACTAGGGTGCAGGGGGCAGGCTCGGGACAGGACCACAAAGGGCCAGGGTGGGGCAGTACCTGCAGGCGTACTCCACGGTGTAGATGGCGCCCTGGCTCTGCTCCTCCCAGCGCTGCATGTCTGCCTGCCAGGGTCAGGATCGGGATTGGGGAGGGTAGGGGCGGCAGCTCCTTAGGGCTCCTCCCAACTCTCTCCCCGAGGCCCTGGGGAGGGGCCCAGAGCCCTACGCCCCAGCCAGGCTGTGCACTCCGCCACCCCTACAGCTCCTCAAGGGTGTCCAGAACAGCGCCCCCACACCTTGGGGCTCTGCATTGGCTGCGCCCTCTGCCTGCCGTGCCTTCCCCTGGGTCTTCACCCCTCTCCCCGGTGGAGGCGGGTCACGGGAGGGGGAACCCTGGGGGCAGGGCAGGGCTCACCTTGTGCTGGGCCAGCTCCGGCAGAGAGCGACGCACGTGCTCCTGCAGCCGGTAGAGCGCCACGGACGGCTCGTTGGCCAGGACGTAGACGCTCTCGGTGAACTTGTCCGTCACTAGGTCCCCGGGCGGCAGGAAGGGGCGGGGCAGAAGGGGACAGCATCAGACCCTGATCGCCCACCCTGACAGCCCAGCCAGGGCGGAGGAGAGGGGCATCTGGCGGGCAGGACGGGGTCCCAGCGGGACCTCTCACGAGGGCAGGTGGCGCAAACTGGGAATTCGAATCTGTCCTCTTCCAAAGTCACCTGGAGTGGGCGCTGCTGCTCAGAGCCCCTCAAATCCCTTTCACCCCAAGGATACCTCAGAGGGGAGACCCCTTCGGGGACCATCCAGGGGACCCCAAAGTAGCCTGGCACTCACAGCCTGGGGGGCCGCAGGCAGCCATGTCCCACTGCGGGGTGAAAACCACGTCCCTCATTGCCGCAGGCTGTGTCCTCATGGGGTCTCCTGCAGCGCCCCCCCACCAGTTACTGCACGCTAGTCCCTGCCAGAGTTGATGCCAACAAAGAGCAGCCAGTTGGTACCTCCTACCCTTCCTAGCCCATCGCCAGCAAATCCCACCATTACACCACAAAACAGCACCCAAATCTGTACCGACTACTGCGCTGCCCGGCCAGGACCTAGGCCAGGCCCTGCTCCTCCTGCCAGCAGGCTCATCCTGGCAAATCACAAAGGGCCTTGCTTAAATCCTCCAAGGGAGCCAGGCATGGTGCTGCTTACTGAGACAGACCCTGTCGTGAAACAAAAACTAAAAGGGGTTGGGATGTAGCTCAGTGCAAAGGTCCTGGGTTCAATCTGAAGTACCAGAAACAAAACAACTTTCTAGGGCCGGGGATTTAGCTCAGTGGTTTAGCTGCCTGCTGCGCAAGCGCAAGGACCTTATTGGATCCCCAGTTCCAAACAAAACAAAACAAAACAAAACAAAACAAAACAGCACTGCTGTGACACATTAACAAAACAACTTTCTCACGGTTCCCACCAACCAGTAAATTAACTCATCTTTCCTTGCCAGCTATGGTGGTACATGCTTGTATTTCCAGCTACTCAGGGGGCTGAGGCAGGAGCATCATGAGTTTGACGGCAGCCTGGTTAACTTAACTAGACCCTATCTCAAAATAAAAAACAAAGAGATAGGAATGTAGCTCAGGAGAAAGCCCTTGGCTTGCACACACGAGACAGGTGGCCGAGCACTAGAAATGGGGCTCGTGCAACTGAGGAACTCAAATTTCAATTTTGCCTCAATTAATTCACATTGAAACACCCATATGTGACCAACAGCTACTCCATTATCACAGCTCTGAACACACTGCTACCCCAGGGCCTTTGAGCCTGCTCTTTCCTCCTCCAAGAGACCCTTTCCCCACTGCCTCCTCTTCATCACTGTCTTGGTTCTAAAGTCACCTCCTGGCCAGGGTTCTCCTGATACCCAGTTTAACCAGTTGCTCCTCCACTTCACTCAGGACCTCAGTCCCCTCACACAGTTCTCTTGTATCTATTACAATTTATCACATTCAAGTTCATGGGAAAAACAAAGCTTGGATTCACAAGGGCAGGAGTTTTCTCTGAGCCTCAGTTTCCTTATCTGTAAAAATGAAATTATGGGGCCAGGGATTTAGCTCTGTGGTGCTGTGCCTGCCTTACAAGTGCAAGGTCCTGAGTTTGATCCCAAGTACAAAAAAAAAAAATATGTATCCAGGCTTGGTGGTGTATACCTGTAATTCCAGAACTCTGGGAGGCTGAGGCAGGCAGACTACAAATTCCAGCCCTACTGGGGCAACAAATGAGCAAGCCCCTGTCTCAAAATAAAAATGGCTGGGGATGTAGCTCAGTGCAAAGAGTTCAAGCCCACTACCACCAAAAAAAGAAAAGAAAAGCACACAATAGTTTATAACTCACAGGAAGTATTTTTTTATGAGGGCAAATTAAATGTTTATGGACTGGAGTACTTCTCTGCCATGAAGAATGAGTTTCAGACGTTTCTAGCTAAATGGATGCACCTTGAGACCATATATATTTTTTTTTTTCTGATACCAGGAATTGAACTGAGGGGCGCTTGTGCAGCAGGCAGCAAAACCACTGAGCTAAATCCCTGGCCCTAAGACCATATTCTTAAGTGAAATGTTGGACACACGTTTAAATACCGGATTGTTTCTCTGGTGTGAGAAACTGAATGTGGAAATAAGGACTGAAATGTATAATGGATGTTAGGAAATGAGAAGAACAAGTTCAAATGGGAGGCGGAACAAGAGAGGAGCAAGGGAGAAAGGAAGGGGGGGACAAGAAAAAAAGTGAAAATAGAAGGAAAAAATGGAAACAAAGCTTTTGTATGCAGGGAGGGGAGGGAAGAATGGGAAAAAGCGGTGGGATGCATCATGTACAGGTGCAAATTCCCTATGATGAGCGTTACCATTATGTACACCTAAAATGTACCAGTAACTGTTTTGCTACTTAAAATAAACCAGCCAGGTATGGTGGTGAAAGCCTGTAGTCCTAGCACTCGGGAGGCTGAGGCAGGAGGACTGCCACAAGTTCAAGGCCAGCTTGGATTACAGAGTGAGACCCTGTCTCAAAAGCTAAAAGTAAATAAATTTAAATAAGTAAAAATAAAAAAAGCAGAGTGATTACTATGCCGCAAGCGTTCTTCCAATTCTTTCCAGATGTCACATTATTAAATGCTCATAACTATGAATGGATAAAGAAGAGGGGGTGTGTACACCCCCTGGAGTACTGCTCAGCCATAAAGGATAAACCATTCATTTTAGGAAAGTGGATACACCTTGGATCCATAACGTTAAGTGAAATAAACCAGACACCCAGGCTTAAGCATGGCATAACTTCTCTCATACGAGAAGCCCAAAGTATAAATAACTTAGAAAACACAATAAAACGACAATAGGAAACAGGGAGACATATCTTTTGCAAATGGGGAAGGGACCGGGAGACGGCGGGAGGGAGAAGGGGAATAAAAGGATGCGCTATGTCCGTGCACCAAGCCCGCACGGTGAACGCGATCTCTACGCACACGGCACTAATAAACATAAAGAAATGCTGGCGACAATCCACCGGAAATACCATCCTCTCCACTTTACAGATGACAAACCGAAGCTCGGAGGTGCGAAGGGTTTCAAAGCTACTTGGCGCCAGGCTAGGACTCCGCGATTGTCCCCGCACGCTCCCTCCCGTCCCCGCCATCCCGCCGGGCCCGCGTCACCTTTTTTCCCCTTGAGCTGCATCTCGGGCTCCTCCATGGCGACAGCGGCCGGGAACCCAACGGGAACCGGAAGTCTCTAGGCTGGAGCCCAGGCCTAAGCCTTCCCCTCGGAAACCGGACCCCGCACAACTCCAGTTCCGGAGCCAATTGGCCCAGTTCCTCCAACCCCCGGGACAGGAGAGGGGCTAGAAGTGAAAAAGCACGGGAAGGGGGTAAATCGGGAAAAGGGGCGGTGAGGATCCAGGAGGGAGGCCTAGGCGGGGGAGGGGCAGGGCCTTGCTCCCTTCCCTTCCCTCTTTTCCAAGGGCAGACGAGTTGAAGGAAACTCCATCACTGCTCACTTTGGGCCATATACACAACCTCTTTTGCCTCGCTGCTGCCAGTGAGTCCCTGCATTTGCTCATCAGGTTGTAGGACCACGGACGGGGCATTACTGTGGGAAGGGGCGTCACACCTACGTTGCCCCTTTAAATTCCAGACCCCTCTCCTACTTTCCTCCGCCCTCCATCTAGGGAAAGCTCCGACAATGCGCCCATAGTCGAAGCCGATTGGCTCGATCTGGAAAACTCTGTGGGCGGAGCTGGGGTTGAGGGGGCACCGGCGTAAAGGGGCCCGCAGAGCTCTCTGAGGTCCCCTTCCCCCACCCCTCCCGTCCCCCGTTGAGAGGAAGTAACGCGCAGGCGCAACTGCGCTAATTAGCCCCCAGCGGAAGCCTCTCCCCTCCCCCATGCCTTAAAGGGCCAGAAACAGCTGCCGCTGCTTGAGCCCTTTCCCACTTTTGGGGGGCGGGGGTGCGCAGGCGCAGTGGGGGAGCGCTGGGGTGGGGGTAGCGATTTCGTATCAAGTTGCTCTCGGTCCCGGCCGTGGAAGCCGGAGGGGTGAGGGTCAAGTCTGTAGCCTGATCCCCGCTATATCCATCGAAGGAGAAAAGTTTGTGAATTGGGGTCCCAAGTTTTGGGGGATCCGGGCTTGCAGCACGGGGTGACGGAGGAGGCTCGTGAGAGGTGAGTGGACCTCCTGGATCGGTTTGGGAGGCTCGGGTGGGATTGGAACCAGTAACATCTTTTGTTGCGATCTCACTCATTTTGGGGGGACCCTCCACCAAATAACCACAGGGAACATTTACTAAGTGCTGCCCCCATCGGAACCCCTGCTGTGCTGTTTCGACGCGATTTCTTTTAGGCTTCATTTCCTCGTTTTGTTGAGGAAGACACTGAGGCTCTGGGAGGTTAAGTCATAAGCCCAAGTTCGAAGTCCGTGGGAAGATTCGAACTCAGCTACTCTCGAGGCTGGGCTTTAAGGCTTTCCGTGTTGCAGGTGCCTCGACGGTCGGTGGGAACAGTGGGCCAGGTGTTAATTGCCCAGCACTAGCCATTAATCCGAGCCTCAGTTTACCCACCGTCGGTGTCCAGGGCTAGGGACGTAGCTGGTGCCTGCTCAGTAAGAACTGCTGTTAATCATCTCTACCCCGCCGCTTCTGCAGCCGCCCATGGAGCCCACCCGGCCTGCGGAGGACCTGCTCTCGTCCCAGCCGCCCCCCGACCCAGAACTCAGGGACCCGGAAGACCCTGGCAGTGAAGCGCCGGACGGTTCGGACACCGTGGTCCTCAGCCTCTTCGCCTGTGCGGCCGAACCCGGGAACCCTGAGGCCGACGCCAGCGCCTCCTCCCTGCAGGGTAAGATCCTCTGCTACTCGGTGACTGGGACGTCCTGCTCCATGACCCCTCCCCTCTGTCTTCTGGCCCTGACTTAAGACATGTCTTTCCTCCCTGCCTGTAGGGATCATTTATTTGTGCTTTATAATTTTGTATATTTGTTTTTGTCTTCTGAGTCAGGGTCTTGTTATGTAGCCCAGGCTGGCCTCAAAGTCCTGGTGATCCTGATGCCTTAGACTCCCAGAGTGCTGGGATGACAGGCATGTGCTACCGCACCTGGCTTGTGTACTTTTTTTTATTGTGCCATAAGGTTTACCACCGAACCAGAATTGCAATACAGTTCAGCAGTATCTGACACATTCACAATGTTGTGCAACTGTTACTTCTAGTTCCAGGACATTTTTGTCACCCCAGTAGGAAACCCTGAGAACCCATTAGCTCCCGACAAGCACATATCTGTTTCCTGTCTCTTTCGGCTTCCTGTCGTGATTTCTGTGTTTCAGTGGAATCGTCCATTATGGGCCATTCGTCTCTGAACTCTCATTCAGTGTCATGTTCTCCAGGTTCCTGCACACTGAATGTGTCAGTGCTTCTTCGTTCCTTTTCGTGGCTGAGTAATACTCTACTGTGTAGGTGGGGATTGGTTCAGCAGGGGAAAGCAGGCACTGTGGGACAGGCTGGGTCCTGGCGGGGGCATGACATTAGCAACAGTCCCTCCCTGTTCTGGGGCGGCAGGTGTATCCTCAGCCAGTTCCTTCTACATCTTGGTAGCCAGAGAGACCACAGTGCTCCCTGCCAGAAACTCTTAGGAGCCAGGCAGGGTGGTGCACACCTGTGACCCCAGCTGCTGGGGAGGCTGAGGCAGGAGGATCACAAGTTTGAGGCAACTTAACAAAACCCTGTTTTAAATAAGAAAAACCTGGGCACAGTTGCATGTTCTGGTAATCACAGCTACCCCGGAGGCTGAGACAGGAGGATTGCAAGTTTGAGGCCAGCAAGGGCAATTTAGTGCAACCCTGTCTCCAAATTTAAAAGCTATGTAATCCCAGCACTCTGGGGTGCTGACCCAGGAAGATTGCAAGTTCAAACCCAGCCCGGGCAATTTAGCAAGACCCTATCTCAAAAACAAACAAAAAAATATACGGCAGGTGTGTGGTGTACACCTGTGATCCCAGAAATTCAGGGCTGAGGCAGGAGGATCTCCACGAGTTCAAGGCCAGCCTGGACAACATAGTGAGACGCTGTCTCAAAAAAAAAAAAAAAAAATCTTCTTTACCATATGGAGAAATGAGGATTTCTCTTTTGACTGGAGTCCTCGAATATGCAGTTAGGTTCACTGCAGAAACTGTCCCTGCCATTCCCTGTCAGGAATGTTTTTCCATTCACTTCCCAGTGCCTCTTCAGTACGACAGAATCTGAGTTCCTGTCCCTCCAGAGCCACCCTCTCTGATCACCTTATCTCAGTTGCCCTTCTACACCTTATTTTTTCAGAACCTGCATTTCACCTTGAGGCTTTTTGCTTGTTGCTTTTTATTCTGTGGTGCTAGGGATCGACCCCCTCACACTCAGCCCATTTTGCATTTTTATTTTGAGAAAGGGTCTCTCTCAGTCACTAAGTTGCCCAGACTGGGTTCAAACTTGCCACCTTCCTGCCTCAGCCTCCCAGAGTGCTGGGATGGCAGCCTTGGCTATAGTGGCCACCTCTTGAGCCTGATTCTAATTCCCTGTGTTATGCGGCCACATGTGTGGGCTCCTGGCATGCAGAGACTCTTGTCTGGTCTCTAGGCACAGGAAGCAAAGCAGGAAGCCCCGTGACATAGTCCCAGGGGAAACTGAGGCACCCCCCCCCCACAGGCAGCTCCCTGAAGCACTCCACAACCCTCACCAACCGACAGCGGGGGAACGAGGTCTCAGCCCTGCCCGCCACCCTGGACTGTGAGTAATGTGGCGGGAGGAGCCGAGAGGAGCAGTTTGGAGCAGGGTGACCTGAGGCACGGAGAAGCAATGGGATGGGCCAAGACCCTGTCCCTCTGTCCTCAGCGCTGTCCATCCACCAGCTTGCGGCCCAGGGGGAGCTGAGCCAGCTGAAGGAGCACTTGCGGAAAGGTGAGTGCCACAGGCCCTGCCCTGGCGCGTGATTGTGGGTGCTGGTGGGCCCCAGAGAGCCCCTGGGGCCTGTGTCTGCCCGTGCGTATGAGCCGCCTGCGCCCCCGTCTGACCCCAGCCCCTACCCGGTCCCTGCTCCCCGCTCCGGTGACCCTGGGGACAGCAGGCAGGGCTGCAGCCCAGCAGTGCCTCCCACTCGCCAGGTGACAACCTCGTCAACAAGCCCGACGACCATGGCTTCACCCCGCTCATCTGGGCCTCGGCCTTTGGAGAGATCCAGACAGTCCGCTTCCTCCTGGACTGGGTTCGTCCGCCCCAGGGACTTGGCGGCGGGGAGGCTGGGGTTCCTGCCAGAGATTCCCCAGGATCCCACGGGTCCTGTCACCACCCGCTCTGTCCGCAGGGTGCTGACCCCCACATCCTCGCCAAGGAGCGTGAGAGTGCCCTGTCTCTGGCCAGCATGGGCGGCTACACGGACATTGTGGGGCTGCTGCTTGAGCATGATGTGGACATCAACATCTATGACTGGGTGAGGGCTCATCTGCCCCAGACCCTGTGGAACCTCCAGCCCTCCATTCCTGCCCTCGGACCTTTCCGGGGCACCTGCTTGGGGTGCTGGGAGAACAAGTCAGACTTGTCCTCCTCATACCTGATAGAGCTCCCAGTCGGGAAGAGACCAAAACATAAACAGGTAGCTGAGAAATAGTGAATAGTGCTGTGATGGCAGGCACACTAGCAGCTGTGAGGGCCCAGAGGCAGCCAAGGGATGCCAGGGAGGCCTTCCTGGAAGGTGAGGCATCTATGCGGAGACACAAGAAGAAAGATGGGCCATTTGATAAGCTGAGAAAGGAATCCCATTCAACCGGAAGCCAGAGAATGAGGCACCATGGGAACCAGAAAGTGAGTGTCAGTTTCCTCCTGCCCTCGGCCCACAGAATGGAGGGACACCACTGCTGTACGCTGTGCGCGGGAACCACGTGAAGTGTGTGGAGGCTTTGCTGGGTGAGAAGGGTCCCCCAGATCTCCAGCTCACCCTAGAGAAGCCCCGAGTTCTAGGCCTAGCCCATCGCTACCTACTTTCCTTGGGGACTGGGAGCGATCAGTTATGTCCAGAGGGCTGTGGGAAAGTTGCAGTTGGATACAAAGGGTGCCCTGGTCCTACTGAGCACGCCAGCCCCACCCCCAGTGCCTGCTCTGCCTTGCAGCCCGAGGTGCGGATCTTACCACGGAGGCTGACTCAGGCTACACCCCAATGGACCTCGCTGTGGCCCTGGGATACCGGAAAGGTGGGCAGCCACAGGGGCCACAGGAGGGGGACCCATGGGGACATGGGGACACGGACACAGGACGCCCCTCCACTGTAGGGGCTGGCAGTGAGCGATCAGCACCACTGTGGGCCAGGCTGGGCACCTGCCGTCATTCAGGCTTCGGGCACTGTCACGTGCTAGGATAGAGCTGCACTGGAACTGAGAGGCCCGGGTGCCCCAAGTGTCCTGGTCCATCTCTGTTGCTACAGAAGGGCATCCGGGACAGTGCAAGTTACCACAAAAAGAGATTTATTTTAATTGTTGTGGAGACTGGGAAGTCGAAGATTGGAAGGACAAGTGGGCTTAGAAGACATAAAACCTGAGGGGAAGCCTTGGTTTAAAATAACTGTTTTTAGCTAGGTGTGGTGACACATACCTGTAATCCTAGCACTCAGGAGGCTGAGGCAGGAGGATCACTGAGTTCAAGGATAGCCTGGGCTACACAGTGATTTCAAAGCCACGCTGAAGTACATAGCAAAACCCTGTCTCAAAAAACAAAACCAAAAAGAATTTTTACAAACTTCCCGGAGGTGAGGCTGGTGGGATGGGAGCGGCTTTTCCATGGGAGGGGTGTGAATCCCCTGGTCTAGAGTGGCCTCTCACTAGACCCAGGGCTGGGGTCCCTCTGTCCTCAGCAACCACTTCCGGTCCTGCTCATGGCTTCCCTTTCCCTGCCCCAGTGCAACAGGTGATGGAGAACCACATCCTGAAGCTCTTCCAGAGCAGCCTGGGGCCCGTGGGCCCTGAGTGAAGGCACCGCCAGGACTCAGACTCTCAGGGAACGGAAGGGCCAGGCGACGCTGCAGGCATCCAGACCTGGCCTCCAAGGCAGCTCCTGGACAGGCGGGGAGGGGACCCTCCTAGGGGAACCAATAAACGCTCTGTGCAGAACTCAAGTGCTTCCCGAGGGCTCCCTGGAGGTGGTGGCCATCTAGGGCCTCACGCTGCCTTTTCCCCCAGGACCCGCAGGTGGTAGATGACCACACGGCCAAAGAAGTCTGTGGTGTCTTCAAATGTCATCTTCAGCTGGTCCACCTCGGCCAGGGGCACAGGGAAGGTGTGAGCATGGGCAGTCAAGGCAAACAGTGGCTTTGTGTCCCATCTGAAGGCCCCCACCTGCCCCAGACCTGGGCTCCAGTCCCAGCTGGACACCACCAGTGCGCTGGGTGACCCAGGCCCACTGGTCATCATCAGCACTATTTTCCAGACAGAGGCCTAGTGGTCACTTGTTGAAGGACATTTTCCAGGTTCCCATCAGGGTCCAGTTGGCCCAAAGCTTTGAGAGGCTTAGCCAGGCGTGGTGCACACCTGTCATCCCAGCTCTGGGGATGCTGAGGCAGGAGGATGGCCAATAGTTCGAGGCCAACCTGGGCCATACAGTGAGACCCTGTCTCAAAACCAGACCTTTTAGGGCCCGGGATTTAGCTCAGTGGTTCTGGCACCTGCCTTGCAAGTGCAAGGTCCTGAGTTCGATCCCCGGTACCAAAAAAAAAACAACAAAAAAACCCAAAGCTTTTAGAGGCACAGATGGCCCACCTAGTCCCACAGCCAGGGCAGGATATCTGGAGGGAGTTGTTGTCCTTGGGGTAGAAGACTATAATCTTGCTAAGTGCCTCACCCTGCTTCGAACCTGCAGCAGAAAAGAGGTCTACAGTGCATCCAGGGGACCCCCTCGTGGACCCTCCAGCACCCAGGCCTCCCAGTACCTTCCAGGCATCCCCGATGGCTGGAGAAGCCACCCTGGAACTGGATCTGCAGCTGGGAGACACGGACTCGCTGGGGAAACTTGAGTGTCACCCACTGGGAGGGGCCCTGGAGGCAGATAGGGAAACAGGCCCACGATCACTCCCTGTCGGAGCCCTGTTCTACTCATTTCTCTTTCCCAAGAGAGAGGAGCGGATTCAGCACATGGCGCTCAGGCAGGCTGTGGCTCCCCGGAGCGCTGAACCTGCTTCACCCACGGGACGGAGGGTCCCGGAAGGCGCTCACCTGGTCCGAGGTCCAGCACGTCTCCTCGTCTTGGTCAAACAGGTGCTTCTTCCCAAACTGCCTGGTGTTGCGATTCAGCACCGAGCTCACCCTGCAGGCACCGAGATCAAGATGAGGAGGAGCTGGGCGGGGCTCCCCAGTCGCGGACCGGACCCTCACCTTGCCCTCACCTGCTCTCGGTCTCGGGACAAACCAAAGAGTGGGTCATCTCGGCTCCAAGCCAAGGTTATGATGTTCGGATCCGGCCGCCACCTTGAGGCCTCCCTGGCCACGGCCCAGGCCTATACGTCCCGATCTGGAACGAAGGACCCAAAGTCACCCTTCACCAGCCCAAGTCCTACTCGTGGCCCTGATCACCCCCTGGGTGGAAAACTTGGAGACCTGGCGGAGCAGCCCAGGGCCGAGCTGCGGAGAAACACTTTTCACAGCAGGTGCAGAAAAGGACAACAGGGTGCCCGCGCCAGCCGCTGTTCCCGATCAGAGCCTCAGTCTCTCTGCCGAGAACGCTGGAAGCTGAAGACTGAGACCCGGAAACGCGTGGGCGGGGCGCATGCGCTAGTGACCCAGGCCACGCCCCTTCGCTCCCCCTCCTTAAAGGGCCCGCATCCTGTGATGGACGTTCTCTTGGAGCTCCGTGAATGCAAGCTGCGCATCGCTAGGCACTGTCCTTACGGAGCTCGAGGTTATAATGCGTTGGGTTCGAAGTCTCACAGACTTGCTGTTATTATTGGGGGACATCTGGTGAATCCGTTTCCTAACTGCTAACCCAGCCCGGGATCCTGCATCTGACTGCCTCACAGGCCAAAGGAAGAGTTGAGGAAGAGGCCAGGATGTTGGATCAGCAGAAGTCCTCATTAGCTCCTTGTGTCTAGGCTGCAACCCCAGAGGCCTGGCCTCCACATCTGTCTTCCCAGCAAATGCTGTTGAAGACGTTAGGGAAAGACTATATGAAGTGGGTTTTGAAGGATAAACAGGAGTTTGGTAAACCTGAAAGACGTAGATAGCCAACTAAACACTTGTGCCCAGCCCTATGCTGATGGATGCTGGGATTTGAGAGGCCTCAGTTCGAGCCTCATTTTAGGGCATCCCCAATCTGGACCAGTATCATGGCAGGGTGGGGCTGTAGGGAACAGGGACTCTGCCTGGAGGGAGGGCTTAAGGGGAGGACGTCTTGGGTGGGGAGTGTGTTCCAGGGAATGGGAATGGCACAAAGAAAGGCCATGTCACGAGGGGGCTGGAGCCCCGTTTGGGAAATGGGGGCTTCCTGGCTGAAGCCACTGCTGGCAGGAGACCCTTGGTCCTGGCATTAGTTGAATGGCCTGGGACCAGCCCCTTGCTCCAAGGGCTAGGCAGTGCCCCCTGGCATCCCCCCAGCAGGCTGGCAGGGAAACTGGGTTGCCAACCACTGCCTGCCAGGACTTCCTGCCTCAGCTTCCAGCTGGTGCCATCCAGACTGGCCCCAGGGCCGAGGTGGAGCCGGAAGGAGACTCTGTCTCCTTTCTCACTGGAAGTTAGGAAACACGCCCCAGCTGGAGGGCAGTGCATTACAATCCTGTCCAGACTGAGGTCATGTGACCTTAGACAGGCAGGCAGCTCTCTCTGAGCCTCGTTCCTGCCCTGGGGCACCTCACCTTGACCTGAACCGCAGTGCCTGGCGTGCATTGGGGGTGCACCGTGTGTCTAACTACAGCTCTCACAGCCCCCCTGATAGCTGAGGGCACAGGGACTTGGCTGAGTCCGCCAGCCCATCGAGGAGACGCATCCCCCCAGGGAGCCCCATATTCCCCACCCGGCCCTGGCCAGGGTCCACCTCGCCCACTGGGATGAGGCCAGTTCTCGCCCCCGCCTCCCTGCCCCCTTACCCTCACCCTGCCGGCGCCTGGCATGAAAGAGGCCCTGTTTCTCCAGGGAGTTAGAGGCTCTGGGCTCTGGCAAGGCAGCCAGGAGAGGCGCATTCATCCACCAGAGAAGGAGAGAGGTTGGCGCCCTGCCTCCCCCAACCCACCCTAGGGACGAGGCAGGGGGGCTCTGGAACATCCAGGGGCAGCTCCCCTGGTTCTCTGGGGGAACTGAGTCACCAAAAAGGCAAGTCATTTGGCCAAAGTAGGTGTAATACACAGCCTGTAATACACGCCTGTAATCCCAGCACTTGGGAGGCTGAGGCAGGAGGATCGCTGCAAGTTCCAGGCCACCCTGGGCTACTAGTGAGACCTTGTGTCAAAAAGAAAGAAAAATCATTTAGCTGAGCTCCCTGGAGAGCCCAGCATGCAGGTCTGACTCTGAGTCCCCTCTTCTGGTCTGAGGCTGCCTGTTTCAGGGGAAGCATTGAGGGCACAGAGAGGGTTGGAGATTTCCTGAAGTCACACAGCAAGTTTGATTCCACAGAGACAGCCTCTGTGCCAGCCACTTCCCGAAGCAGCCCGACCCCCAAGGACCTGAGGCCCACTGTCCGAGCCCAGTGTCCTGGAGCAGCGCAGGGAAACGGCCTCAGCTCCCGGCCTTGGCTGTGTCATGCGGAGGCTGTGGTACTCACCTTGGCAGGACCAGCGAGCTGTTCCCACCGGGGCTGCCCACCCAGCAAGGCCAAGTCCAGAGGATCCACCACCCTGCCTGGACCAGCACAGGTGAGTCAGGCGCGGGCTCGCTGGAGGTCACTGAGTGGCTCAGGTGGCGGGCGTGGGGCTGGCCGGACGTTACCTGGGAGGGCTGTGTTGTCACATGGCCCGTAGGGGTGCCTGTGGGCATGAGCAGCGTGGCAAGCAAGCATGGGCCGAATGTGAAGGGACTCCAGGTGCAGCCAGGCTCACAGCTGTGACTTGTGTGTGGCCAGGATGGCTGTGCACGGGCAGAGGTGGGCATGCCCTGCTGGGCATGGTCCGGTGGGGTTAGGTCGGTCGAATTGGTGTGACTGGCGGCTGGTGGCAGTGGGTGTGACTCCTCCGTGTGTGACCTTGGGTGGGTTCTGAGGCACTTTGAGGGACACCATCTGCCCTGGGACCCGGCTCCCCAGGGAGGCCTGGCCTCCCTCCCACCCCCCTGGCCAGGGCCCCAGACTGGGGGACGAGAAGGCACTGGGCTGGGGGTGGCTCGGTCCCAGGGCGGGCCTGTAAATAGCTCTTTGAGCCCCGCAGATTCCCAGGCAAGGTTGCCCCATTCAAGGCCCCGGCAACGGCCGCCCTGGGCCCTGGGCCAGCCCTTCTCAGCCCAGCCTTGGCACTGGCCTGGGCCCTGGGGGGCAGGGATGCGGACGGGGAGCAGGAGGGGTGGGGGTCGCCTGCAGCTGTGCAGTCATACACCTCGGCTCCCACCTGGTCCCCACCCCAGCTGTGTTCCCTCAGGCAGGCAGGTGATCCCCTCTCCCCAGCCTCAGTGTACCCAGTAACCTTGGAAACGGGCATGGGTGCCATAGCAGTGCCCACATAAGGCTTCGCTTCTAGTTCATTCTCCTAGCAACTGGCAACGCGGGGAGCAGTAACTATCCTCAGTGTCAGTGGGGAAACAGAGGCACAGGGAGACAAAATGGTGCGTTCGGAGTACGGGGAGCGTGTGTGAACCCCACAGATGCTGAGCTGCTTGCTGGGTTCCCACGCATGCGCATCACACATGCAGGCTCAGCCACCACCCTCTCCCTCATCCAGCCTCCCCCACAGGTGGGACATGGCTGTCATCCACGGACACACCCCAGCCAGGCCCAGTTGGTGTGGCTCCCCACAGTGCCCCCCTCTGGCTCAGCCCTTGCTCCCCTAGGGTCCTCCCCCAGCCCCCCTTCAGTCCTTCCCTCTCTCTGGTTCAGTTTTTTTTTGGTACTGGGGATCAAACTTGGGTCCTTGGCTTGTGAGGCAGGCGGCAGAACCACTGAGCTAAATCCCTGGCCCTCTGTGTTTTAGTTTTTGAGACCGGGTCTCACTATGGAGCCCAGACTGGCCTCAGACTTCCCACAATCCTGCTTCAGCCTTCCGAGCACTGGGATTACAGACATGTACCACCACACCAGGCTCTTTTTTGTGCAGAGCTGGAGATGGAACTCAGGACCTTGCACTGGCTTGGCGGGCATTCTGCCACTGAGCCACATCTCCACCCCTCTATCTTATTTTGAGACAAGGTCTCACTAAGTTGCCCAGTACAGGCTTAAACTTGTGGTCCTCCTGCCTCAGCCTCCTGAGGAGCTGGGGTCACAAACACATACCTCCGCTCTTTGATAATCTGGGGAGACTGTCTCACCTCTCCCACCCTGCTTGTGTGTCTTCCCCCCAGACTGAGACCTGCCTCAGATACTCAAAGAAGAAGTGGGCTGAGTGGTTTTTTTCCTTTTTGTGCTGGAGACGGAGCCCAGGCATCACAAATGCTGAACACACTCTGTCTCACTGAGCTCCACCCACAGCCCCAAAATTACCATTTTAAAGTGTGCAATTCAAGGGGCTCAAGTACATTTACATTATTGTGCAACCACAGCCTCTGTCTGGTTCAGAATAATGCCTTCACCCCAAAAGGAAGTGCGATGCCCATGAGCTGTCCCTCCCCAGCCCTTCCCCTCAGCCCCAGCAGCTACCAATCCACTTCCTATCACTGGATTCACCTGTGCTTGCCTTCAATGTTCATCCCCCTTGTGGCACAGGTCAGACCTGTGCTCCTTTTTAATGGCTGAATAATATTCCACCATATAGATCCTGGCTTTGATTTTTTAAATTAATTAACTTACTTTGAGACAGGATCTGACTATGTAGGCCAAGCTGGCCTGGAACTCACAGCAATCCTCCTGCCTCAACCCCTGAGTGCTAGGATTACAGGCATGCATCACTATGCCCAACATGGATTCAGCCTTTTATTTTCATTTTTTTGGTACCAGGGATCAAACTCGGGTCCTTGCACTTGCACAGCAGGTGGCGAAACCACTGAGCTAAATCCCCAGCCCAGATTCAGCCTTTTTTTTTTTGGTACCAGGGATTGAACTCAGGTCCTTGCCCTTGGGCAGCAGG
>NW_004624908.1:2101710-2120665 GCF_000247695.1 Heterocephalus glaber
GGTGGCACCATGCCTGCCTTGCAAGTGCAAGATGCTGAGTTTGATCCCTGGTACTGGCTGGGGGTGTAGCTGCACGGTGGAGCACCCCTGGGGTTGCTCTCCAGTAGCAACAACAACCACCAGGAAACCCGGGGTCTCTGGTCAATGACCTGCTGTGCTCTCCACAAGCAAAGCTACCCCTGTGCTGAGCGCAGCACCCAGTCCACAGGGAGGCTTCAAAAATGGGCAGAGTGAAGAATGAACGAACGTGTGAAAGAATGGAGTCGCCTGGATGCTGTCAGTTGGACGCCAGGCAGGGGCACACCGCACTCTGACCCTGCTGTGACCCAGGAGCCTTTTTGCCCTTTTTGAGCCTCGGTTTCCTCTTTATGATAGAACAGTCATCGTGGCCACAGCTGCTTCTACCCTGAGCCTTGGAGAGTCTGTCGGACCCGGGTTTAAATCCCAGCTCTTCCCTCCTCTCCGTGTGACCTTGAGAAGCAACTTTGTCTCCACAGCCTCAGTTTCCCCACCTGTAAAATGGGGCAAGCTCCCACGTGAGAAGTTCTTGGGGATGTTTAACGGGGTCCCTGGAGCAAAGAGAAAGGGGGAAGCCGGGTGCAGGTTCCCCAGGCGGAGGCGCGCGGCGGGAAAGCAGTGGGGTCTCGGGGGGCGCCTCCTCCCTCGCGCGCGGGAGCCACCGGTGGGGCGCATGCGCAGAGCGGCCCGCGGCCCCTTTATAAGCGCGAGGCGGCGCCCGGCGAGCAGAGCGCGGGGCGCAGGCTGGAGCGGCGCGGAGCAGCGGCCGCGTCCTTTGTGCGGCCGCCAGGGATGCGCCCGAGCTAGGAGCCAGGTGTGGGGGGCTCCGTCGTGGGCAGGGGGCCGCGCTCGGGGAGGAGATCTCGGGGCAGAGATAGGCTCTGGGTTTGGGGAGGGGGCCAGGGATGAGGGCTGAGTGCGAAGCCCCCCAGGATGAGGAGGGGAGTGGGGGAGGGGAGCCCCGCTTGGGGAGGGAGCGCAGATGTGGAGGGGGCACGGGGCTGTCAAGAGGAGACGCACTTGGGGGGAGACACCCTCACAGTGGGGAGGGGTCCAGGTTGGGTCTGAGTCTTAGGATTCGGGAGGAGGCATTGGGAAGCAGGGCTAGGGGAGGGGCACCCCGAGTTTGGACAAAAGAGGAGGACACCCAGGGGCTGAATAGGGGGGACCCTGAAGCAGAGCACCCCTGTGTCTGAGCTGAGGCACCCCAGGATTTTAAGTGGGGATTCCCAATTTGCAGATGGGGGAGGGTTCCGGGCTGGTCTGCAGTGAGGAGGGGACCCCCAGATCATCCTGAGCCCTGTAGAAGGGGTTCTGCCCTGAGAGTGATGACCCTGGGGAAGGGGAGCTGGCGCTGCGCCCCGGTCCTTCTGGGAGAGGGCTTGTCACCACGTCCTCACTCAGGAGGTTCTAGGGGCCTCATCCCAAGGGCGCCCCCATTTTCCCCCACGGATCTGGAGTTGGGGTGCTCGCCCTTCTCCCAGGGAGCCACTCTGGGTGTCCCAGGAAAATGCTGGGGGGGTGTTAAGAACTCCCAGTTATGGATCCCCAGAACCTGTGAGGGATACCAGCCCCAAGACCCCCCCCATCCTTCCAGACCGACACAGACCCTGGCCTCACCTTGGTTCCATTGCTGCGCATAGAGATGCATGTGGAAGCCCAGCTGGCTTTGAGGGCACAGGTGCTGGAAGTAGGGGGCTGGGACCCCAGGCCCAGCCTGGGTGGGAGGGACCCCATCCCTGCACGCGGGCTTTGTTCCTTTCAGCGGCATCAATGGGGAATGGCCAGGCTGAGGAGAGTTGGCAGTGGCCCCAGCAGGGGGCGTGGAGATGGGGTGGCAGGGGAGGACACAGGGATGGGATGAGGAGGCTGGGGGCACTGTGAGACCCCAAACCTCCAGCCTTAGCAGCTCTTGGACATTCCGAAAGAGAAGGTCTCCCGGCCGCCAGGAAGTGGGGCTTTGTGTGTCTACAGGAAGAGGAGGGCAGGGTAGGTGCCCTGTGGGCTAGGGTTCTATGAATCCAATATGACTCGGCTCAGTGTCTTTGTCGGAAAACTAGTGCCAGGGGGCCACATCGCCAGGTGGCCAAACAATGTGTGCCCATCGGTCCCGGAGGCCACATTAATCCATGCCGGGCTGTGCTGGGGCCAGCAGGGCAGGCTGTATGTGTGAGTGGGGAGTGGGCTCCGGCTTCTGGGGAGACAGAAACTGGGGCCAAGCCTTTGTGTGGAGGATGTGCCACCTGCCTTGCCGAGGCCCATGTTCTGTTCTTTGTTAGTGTCGCTGGAGTCTGTGTCTCCCAGGTCTGTGTCCGGGTGTGTGGCCCCGCGTGTGTGGCAGAGAGGGTCTCCATGCTGTCGGGCCCTGAGTGTGGATGGGGTGTGAATCTGTGTGCAAAGTTGGGGAGCCCCCTGTGGGCTAGGTTGAAGTCCCCAAAGGGGCCTGGCTGCCTTTCTCCTCCAACGACTTCCATATCCACACGAAAGCTCACACACACACACACACACACACACACGCACACACACACACCCTGTCTCCCAGCCCAGAAGCACCCGTGTGTGTGGCCCTTGCCGAGGGGCACTTGGACCTCCACTCAGACATCACACCAGGTCCCTTCCATCCACTGCAAGCATGGGGCTGTCACACACCCGATGTCCACCCACCCAGCATCCAGCCATGCACACTCCCAATGGAAAACACACAGAAATGCCCGACGACTGACTCCCTGCACTTGGGGTCCACGCACAGAGCCTCATGCTGATTTGGCCTCCCCTGCCCCAGCACCCTGCAGGCCCCTGCTTGCATATGCACGAAGCTCATGCATCATTCATGAGGGGAAGGCCCCAGACAGCTGTGTAAATGCTCACCTCTGGCGGCCGGGGAGGAGGTGTTAAGAAGGGTGTGGGTGCGTGACTGGAAGGCAGGAGGGTGCACAGGGGCAGTGTGCACCTGAAGCTGTCTGTCACCATGTTGGACCACCACGGTGTATTTTTAGTGTGTACACGAGGCTTTGTGTACAAAGAGCTATTTTTAAATTTAGCACGTCTAGGGCTTTACAAGTCTTAGCTCACTGCATCCTCGTGATACCTTTATGAGATACGTGTTGGGCGATCCTCATTGTACAGATGGGTAAACTGAGACCCTGAGTGCTCGCCAGCTTGTCTGGACTCAGTAGCCTGCATGGAGTAGAGACCGGGCTTGAGGCCAGGTCATTTGGATGGAATCCTAGGGCTTGTGTGTGAGAGAAAGGGAATTTAAGAATCTTCCATGCTTGCTGGGACAGCACGGGATACCCCACACTTATTGGGTCTCTGAGGAGGAGAAAGGCGGAGTCTGGGACGGAGAGAGAGGTTGCTGGGGTTTACCTGCCGGCCTCCGCCTCTGCCCGCTGTGCAGCTGAGGCGCAGCGCCACCCTCTCTGAGCGCCGAGGCACTGCAGGCAGACCAGAGGCAGGACCGGACCCCACCCGCTTCAGCACCACGGACAGGGCCACCCGGGTCCCCTGGGGCCTCTGGAAGCCACAGGGAGGCCGGGAAGGCCCAGCCACTGCCCCCCAGCCTCTCTTCCCAGGCTCCACCCACAACCCCGTCCTGGGGCTGTTTTGTAAATAGGGGCACGGTGTGGGCTGGTTTGCCTAGGCGTCCTAATTTCCCATCTGGCCCCGCCTCCTGAGTGAGGCCCGGCCAGGGATGGGGGTCCATCGGTGGGGGACTTCAGGGAGGCAGCCGCCCTAGAGTATTTAGTCTCCCGGAGAACGTGCGTGTGTTCGGAAGGGCAGGGGTGTGTTCCCCTGAGGCTGCAGTGGACGGAGCTCACTCATCGCTGGTGCTGGCCTGCTTTGTGCCTTTGAACCCCAGTCCCAATTGATCCACAGCCTCTGGGCATGGGGAGCAGCCTGGCCATACTGGGACCAGCCAGCAGAGGGGTATGGTGGGCAGGGGCGAGGCCTCTTCCTCCAGCTGGGACTTGGCAGCTCCTCAAATACCCCAGAAACCAAGAATAGACTCTTGGTATGACCAAATCCTGGAACTGATGCTGAGATCGTGTCAGTCAGCAAGCCCAGATGAAAGGGTGTCGTGGCAGCTCATCTGGGGTCCCCGCACTGGGGACCCGGGGCAGTGGGGACCAGGGCTGGCTGCTGCCTCTGTGAGCCCCCAGTCTGATAGGGGAGGCTTACTCCAAAACTGGGATTTCAGTCTTGCCTATGAAACTCAATAATAACATTAGCGACAGCTAAAATGAACTTCCTGCCAGGCAGTCCCAAACATTTTATGTATTTATTGGCTCATCTATCCCTTCCAAGCCTCTGATGTTGTCCTTGTCTGACCCACAAAGGAAGGGAGGCCCAGAGAGGTTGAGCTGCTTGCCCAAGGTCACACAGCAAGGGACAGATAGAGGGCCAAATCCAGGTCTGATTCTAATTTCCTGATTGGATTCTGAAGCCAGGTGGCACTGGGTTCAAATCCAGCCTTAATATCCCCCCCCCACGCCCTGATCTTGGGTATCCCACTGGTGGTTCTGAGCTCGGTTTCTGAACCGAGTGGAGGCATTCAGCTCTTCTAGCTTGGGTGTCTGGGAAACTCAGCTGTCACTCATCCTCCCTCCTGCCTTCCTTCCAGCTGCAGGATGGAGGCCACATCTGTCTGGGCCTTGGGCCTCCTGATGCTACCGATGCTGCTGGTGGTGGCTGGGGACCAGGGTGAGTTGGTTTGTGAGGGAGGGTACTTCACTCTGCAGCCACTGCCCAGGCCCAGGGGTGACAAGGTGGGGATTTTTCATTCCAATGCTTTCTCTTGCTGGTCCTCTGGCTCAGTGTAGAGAATGAAACAAGAATAGATGAAAAAGGTCTTTGAACAGTCAAATGAGAACAAGATACCTAAGAGGTTATTTTTAGGCATTATCAGTGGAAGCTGGAGGTTCCCACCTCTCACTGTTTTGCTGAAATGAAGTGAAAAAGGAAAGGGAAACAGTGAGGAGATTGATTAATGATGCCTGCCACGGGTGGGGCAAGGGAAATGGAGATCCATGTGCCTCTCCTGGATTCCCAGGGACTTGAGAAATACCTCACTGATTTCCTGGGTGACTGTAGATAAGCACCTCTCTGTGCCTTAGTTTCCTCCACTCCCCCACAAGAAGACAGACATTGCTACCTCTGCAGATGGTTGTGCGTATGGAATGTGCTGATTCCTATAAAGTATTAGAAAGAAGGGATTCCAGATACACCAGTTCCCTCCCCATGCCTACCTGCTGCTTAACTCCTGAGGAAACTCAGGCCCAGAGAAGGAAAGTGAATTTTCCATGGCCACACAGCAAGTCAGTGATGGGGCAGACCCTCATTCCTGGCTGGGTGTACTCGTGCACGGCTGTGATCCTAGCATTCTGGGAGGCTGAGGCAGGAGGATCACATTGTCCCCTGCCAGGCCCTGCTTCTGAGTCAGGCCTCTCTGGCTTCTCCACCCAGGGACACAGGACGCCACCATGGCCACAGCCGCCGCCCAGAAGGGGCTGCGCCTGCAGAAGGTGGGCTCGGACTCGGTGCGGGCTGCGTTAGCCGAGCTGGTGGCCCTGCCCTGTCTCTTCACCTTGCAGCCGAGGTTGGGGGCTACCCGGGACAGCCCCCGGGTCAAGTGGACCAAGGTGCGGGCTGCGTCGGGTCAGCGACAGGACGCACCCATCTTGGTGGCCAAGGACAGTGTGGTGCGGGTGGCCAAAGGCTGGCAAGGACGTGTGTCCCTGCCCGCCTACCCCCATCGTCGTGCCAATGCCACCCTGCTGCTGGGGCCGCTGAGGGCCAGCGACTCCGGCCTCTACCGCTGCCAGGTGGTGAGGGGCATCGAGGATGCGCAGGACCTGGTGCCCCTGGAGGTGACGGGTGAGTGGGGGCCGGGGGGCATGGCTGGAGGTCAGAGCGGAGCCCCCTCAGTGTGTCGCCTTAGCAATCACTTCCTCTAGCCAGACTCTGGGCACACCTGTTGTCTGTACTCTGGAAGGCTGAGGCAGGAGGATCGAAAGTTCCAGGGTGGGCAAATTTATGACTGAGCAAGATTTAAATCTCAAGATTTAAAAATTTAGCCAGGCGTGGTGGCACACACCTGTAATCCCAGCACTTGGGAGGTTGAGGCAGGAGGATCACCACAACTTCAAAGCCAGCCTGGACTACATAGTGAGTTCAAGGCCAGCCTGCACTGCATAATAAGACCCTGTCTCAAATTTTTTTTTTTAAATTTAACAAGGTAGCCAACATGTCCATCAACAGATGAATGGATAAAGAAAATGGCATTTATGCACAATGGAGTACTACTCAGCCTTAAAGAAGGATAGGTGTGAGTCATGTGTAGGAAAATGAATGCACCTGGTAACCATAATGTTAAGTGAAGCAAAGCAGACACATAAGCTTAGATATTGCAGGGTTTCTTTTATATGAGGAAGTCAAAGTATAAATAAAAAACAAAGTAAAAGATAGAATAGCCGGGGATTTAGCTCAGTGGTTCCGCCGCCTGCTCCGCAAGTGCAAGGACCCGAGTTCGATCCCCGGTACCAAAAAAACCCAAAAGATCGATATAAGGAAACAGAGATGGATCTTTTGCAAATGGGAAGGGAGCCAAGAGATAGGAGAGGGAGGGGGAAGGAAGGAAGAGAGAGGAGAAGTAAAAGGAACTGAGATGTGTTGTGCACATTTGCCAGCTCACCATGAATGGAGTCATTGTGTACTACAAACATGTATTAATAAACATCAAAAACTTTTAGTGTGAAGACCCTGGGTTCAACCCTTAGTACTGCTAGAAGAAAAAAGAAAGAAGAAAGCACTCCCTACAGCTCTCCCAAGAGTTGGGAAGAAGGCTGCATGGCGACCATCCTGTCCTTTACACCTTTCCTCTTAGCCAAGAGGTGCCAGTTGTCGGCTCAGGATCCTGTGGGCACCTTGCCTAGTCAGGAGTGTGTAATCTGACTTGCGTGTGTGTGTTGCAAGCGATGGAACCAGGGCCTTTGCTTTACCCCAGTCCTCTGCTCTTTGGAGTTTCTTTTGTGGTTGCCTAATTTTACACAAGACAAAGAATATTAGCTTTTTTTTTTGGTACTGGGGATCGAACTTGGGTCCTTGTGCTTGCAGAGGAGGCGGTGGAACCACTGAGCTAAATCCCCGCCCCAAGAATATTAGCTTTTGATTTAACATACAAACACATTTTCTTTTAAAATACATGTATTTAAGCTTTTTAAAAGGAAGGCTATTTTTAAAAAGTAAGTAGATTAAAAATATATATTGGATAAATAACAGTTCTCCAATATCTATTTAAACAACACCTTTATTAAATTCTTTCTGTAGAAATATCCCGGGTACTTTCTGTTTTCCTAACTGGTTAAAGAGGGATTTTTGATTATTTTTGTTTCTTTTATTTTTTGTTTGTTTTTGAGACAGAGTCTTGATATGTAGCCCAGGCTGGCCTTGAATTCACAATGATCCTCCTGCCTCAGCTTCCTGAGTCCTGGGAGTATGGCTGTGCACCACTACTTCCCATCTTATTCTTAGTCTTTTTTTTTTTTGGTACCAGGGATTGAACTCAGGACCTTGCACTTGCGAGGCAGGCGGCAGAACCACTGAGCTAAATCCCTGGCCCCTTATTCTTTGTCTTGATTGAGACGTAACAATTCTGTGTATTAATGGGGTGCGATGTGATGTTTTGATACTTATATGTACTGTGTAATGATCAAATCAGGGTAATGAGCCTATCCTTGAACAGGTATCACTTTTTGTGGTGACAACATTCAAAATCCCCCCTTTTAGCCGGCGATGGGGGTACACACCTGTGATCTCAGCACTTGGGAGGCTGAGGCAGGAGGATCCCAAGTTGAAGGCCAGCCTGGGCAACTTAGCAAGATCCTGGCAGAGATCCTCCTGCCTCAGCCTCCTGAGTGCTGGGTGGCTAGCAGGTCTATCATGGTCAGATGTGAAAGGTGTGTCCTTCTGTAGGAGCGAGGTCTGTTCTGGAAGATTCTGGCACACATGACTCTCCCTGCACCCTGGATGCCCCTGCACAGGTGTCGTGTTCCACTACCGCGCTGCCCGGGACCGCTACGCCCTGACCTTCGCCGAGGCCCAGGAGGCCTGCAGGCTCAGCTCTGCCACCATCGCAGCCCCGAGGCACCTGCAGGCTGCCTTCGAGGATGGCTTTGACAACTGCGACGCGGGCTGGCTCTCTGACCGCACTGTCCGGTGAGGGGGAGCCCAGGGCGGGGAGATGAGCGCCAGGCTTGGGGGGGCTTCAGGAGCACGAATCTGAGGGGCCCCCTGGACCGCCAGGTACCCCATCACCCAGTCCCGGCCTGGCTGCTATGGCGACCGCAGCAGCCTTCCAGGGGTGCGCAGCTATGGGCGGCGAGACCCCCAGGAACTCTACGACGTGTACTGCTTTGCCCGGGAGCTGGGGGGTAAGTCTGCGGCTGGCGCGACCAGGCCAGCGAGACCCCTGTCTCTGTCACTCGCCCTTCTCCTCTGTGTCCTCAAGTTCCTTTCGGATTTTGTTTTTCCAGATAGAGTCTTGCAATGTAGTCTAGGCTGGCCTTGCATTCATTATGTTGCCCAGGCTGGACTGGAACTCTCAGCCATCCTCCTGCCTCAGTCGCCCTAGTGGTGGGATCACAGGCGTGTGCCACCATACCCAGCCTGTCCCCAAGTTCCTAAGCCTCCTGCCCAGCTGAGCTGCAGTCTAGAGCTGCGCCCAGTCCTTCTCGAGCCCCTGTGCCCCCCCTGTCCTCAGACCCCCTCTGAACCCCAATTTGCCCGGGGGTCCCGTTGCCCCCTCAGCTGGTGCTTTGCGTCCTGACAGCGACGATGGCCGGCTGCACGCACAGATGCCGTGGTGGCCACACCGGTCGGGCTGGACGGTCTGGAAAGGGCCTCGTTCCCGGGCTCCGAGGACCCTCGCCTGATCCCTGCCCACCCCTTCCCGCAGGCGAGGTCTTCTACGTGGGCCCGGCCCGCCGCCTGACCCTGGCGGGCGCGCATGCCCAGTGTCGCCGCCAGGGCGCCACGCTGGCCTCGGTGGGACAGCTGCACCTGGCCTGGCACGAGGGTCTGGACCAGTGCGACCCGGGCTGGCTGGCCGACGGCAGCGTGCGGTACCCGATCCAGACGCCGCGCCGGCGCTGCGGGGGCCCAGCCCCGGGGGTACGCACCGTGTACCGCTTCGCCAACCGCACGGGCTTCCCCGCGCCCGCCGCGCGCTTCGACGCCTACTGCTTCCGAGGTGCGTGCAGCGGACGGGCGGAGCGGAGGTCACGCCTCGCGCGCTGTCTCCTGCTGGCCTTGCCCCTGGGCGCGCATTGGGTAGGACCCCCGCTCAGGGTGGCGCTTTGGCAGAGGCCACGCCTCGGACCGGTGCTTTCTGTAGACTCCGCCCCGGGCGGGCGCACACGTGCAAGGCCACGCCTCTGGGCCTGCTGGCTCTGCCTCCTGGGAGAAGACTTGTGGCAAACCACGCCCTAGCCCCCCCAAGGCCACGCCCTGGGGAGGTGCTCTCCTTAGTTGCCCCGCCCTGGAGGAGAGATGGGGCCCCTCCGAGGGTGTAGCTCTGGCCGGGAATCGCATTTTACCTGCTGGGCTCCCCTCTCTGAGGTTCTGAGGCTCAATAACCCCCAAAACACGCTCGTGGGAGGAGCAGATTACACCTGCAGCCACGCCCATAGCCACACCCCTGGCAGAGGCGCTCCTTTGGATGGCCTCGCTTCTGGGCTGGGCACGGAAGGGCACAGCAGGGCGGATCCCGAGTGAGTCGGGCCTTTCTGGGGGGGCAGCCTCCGAAGGTGCAAGCTGTAATCCCATGGGGCAAGTCCTTCGAGGGAGCTGCCCATCCCTGGATGGATAAAAAGTAGCCTTGGGGGGGATCACGCCCGTGCGGCACCTTCTGTCCCCAGGACTCCAGTCTGCAGTCTGGGTCCCCACAGGCGCACCTGGCCTGGTGAGAGCTGGACACTGCCGGGCCTCGCTGTGAGCCAGACTGCGTCCTGAGTCCTCCTCCAGGGCTGCTGGCCTCCACCTTTTCCCTGACAGCTCCTCTGCCTGACGTCGCCTCTGCACTCTCCCTAGCGCATCACCCCACGCCACAGCATGGAGACCCGGAGACCCCCTCCTCTGGGGATGAGGGGGACATCCTGTCGGCAGAGGGACCCCCAGGCCAGGACCTGGAGCCCAGCCAGGGGGAGCAGGAGCCGGCCGCCCCTGACGCCCAGGAACCTCTGCTGTCCAGTGGGGACGAAGAGCCCCTGATCTCGGCACAGGAGCAGGCGTCTCAGAAGACCCCGAGTGCCACTCCCGGCCACCCTGCTGAGGACGCCTGGCTGAGCACAGAGGCCCCCAGCCCCAACAACAGGGGGACAGGCACAGCGGTGACTGCGTCCATGGAGGTGACCTCCACAGGCCCCACGCCTCGGAGGAGGGGACGCTTCAAAGGGCTGAACGGCCGCCACTTCCAGCAACAGGAGCCCGACACCCGAGAGCTGGAGGGGACCAGCACCCCACTGTTGCCCCTGGAGGCTGCCGGGAACCACGTGGAGCACCTCTCAGTGACAGAGGCCTCCGGGAGCAGCCGGAGTGGGAGTCCCTGGGCCATTCTGACCAACGAGGTGGACGTACCTGGTGCAGGTGAGTCTGGAGGTGATAGTAGGGTCTTGAGGGTCTGTGGGCAGAGAGAGCAGACCCTGCTGTC
Organism: Heterocephalus glaber; assembly: GCF_000247695.1. The sequence continues at coordinate 2,112,434 of NW_004624908.1, forward strand.
CTCACGACAGGGGAGGGGGCCCCAAGTCCCCACTGGCCTCCCGACCTCACCTAGCCCCAGGAATCCCTTGACCTCAGCCCAGGGGCCAGAGAGCTCAGGTCTAATTGATATAATCACATCAGCATGTTGATGCCATTGCAGGTCCCCCTGGGGGCAGGAGCCCCCCAGAACCCTGGCTGTGGCCCCCGACTCAGATCTCACCCAGCACCCCAGTATCCAGCAGGACCCTGGACCTGAAGCTAGAAGACACTGAAGGCCCTGCTGCACAGCCAGCCACTCCCAGCCCGTCCTGGTCCCCCTCAGAGCCCACAGTCCCAGCCCCTGGTGGCAGGGAGGGCCCCAGCGCTGTGTTCACGTCCCCAGACCTCCCTATTGTGGCCATGCTGCGGGGCCCCAAAATGAGGCTCCTGCCACCCTCTTCACTGATCCCCACCAAAGCCCTGACCTCTGTCCTCCCCTCTCTAGCCTCAGAGATTGGGGTGCATTCCCTGCCCCCCTCCTTGGGCCCGACAGGACAGGGCAGGGAGATTCCTGCTGTGACATTGAGCCACCACGGAGCAGGGAGTCCCAGGATCCCCTCACTGGCGGCCACAGACACCCAAGCTGGAACTAACCCTAGCTCCCCTGGAGCAGACTTTGGAGAAATTGGGGCACCCAGCCCCGCTGAGCTCAGCAGAGCTGAGTCCCCTAGCCCCAGCCCAGGGGTTTCTGTGGACAGGAATGTGATGGTTGATCTTGTCCCCGTGGAGCATGTGGGCATCAGTGGCATCTTCGGGTCTGGGTCTGGGGTCACTGAAAGCCCCCCTTCCAGCCTGCAGGCCACTGTGCTGCCAGGCACCTGGTCTTCACCGCACAGTGAAAGGTTGGAAGCTAGCCCACCATCGGTACCTTCAGGGAGCCCTGGGGCCACCCCGAGCTTGGAGCCTTGGGCAGCTGCAGTTGAAGGAGCTACCATGGCTCCTGTGGAGTCCACAGCCACGCTGGTGCCCAGGGAGGCTGGCAGAGTCTGGGCATCCGGGCCCTACGAGGCTGGAGGAGCCCAGAGCCCCACCTCTCACCCTGTGGTGACTGTGGACTCAGTCGTGGGGACATCCTTTGAACCCTTGGGCCAGGTGACCGGGACTGGGGTCTGGGCCATATCTGCACCATCCTCGAGCTCCCAACCCCACCCAGAGGGTCAGCTGGTGGCCAAGGGGACACAGGGACCTCCAGCCTTTCTGGCTCCAGGCGCACCCCTGGGGAAGCCAGCTCCTCCCCCTTGGACCACTGCAGTGTCTGGAGTGGACGAGGCTGCCTCAGTTTCCTCGGGGGAGCCCACCGTGGCATGGGATGCCCTCAGCACCCTGCTGCCCATCCCCCTGGGCACAGAGGAGCCTGAGCTGGAGGTGCTGGCTGGAAGCCCAGGCCTGGAGGGCTTCTGGGAGGAGGCGGCAAGCGGAGAGGAGGCAGCCCTGCCTCGGAGGCCCCAGAATGGGACAGCGGAGGACGGTAGGTTCTGTTCCCGTGTGGCAGCCTGGGCTTGGGGACGAGGGAGCAGCTTGGGGAGCCCAGAGCAGAGAGCATGGGCCTTTGCACTGAGCTGCAGCCCCAGCACTTCTATTTTTAATTTTGAAGCAAGGTCTTGCTAAATTGCGCAGGTTGGGCTTGGCCTTGTGATCCTCCTACCTCAGCTTCCCCAGGAGCAGGAATGATAGGTGTGCAACAAATGCCTGGCCCACTTGCTTCTTTTTTTTTGTACCAGGGATCGAACTCGGGTCCTTGCACTTGTGCAGCAGGTGGCGAAAGCACTGAACTAAATCCCCGGCCCACTTGCTTCTTTTTTGAAGGCAAAGTGTCTCCATGACAGAGCAGCCCCTCTGTCAGCAAAAAGCTGCTAGTATCTGCTATCACCTGCGTGCCTGGCTGGTTCCAAGCGCTGAACTAGAATGACCTTGGTAATCCTTAGTGTCCTTGTGAGGCAAGTTCTCACTGTACAGATGAGGAGACTGAGGCACAGGGAGGCCAGGTGGGGTGTGCAGTGCTGCAGCGACAGGGAAAGCGGGACCTCTGCCTCAGCTGCCAGGCTGGATGACGCTAAGGAGGCTGTCGGGGTCGAATTCATGGGTGTGAAGAAGTTCCGGACCTCAGGGCGGCCCTGCTCTCCGCCAACAGAGATGAGGGACAGGAGGCGCATGCGCAGTAGGGGGGGGGGGGGGTCGGCGCCCCGGAGAGCGGGGCGGGAGGGGTGCGGGAGGCTGCGCCCCTCGACGTGGCTGGGCCGGCCTCGACCTCTGCTGGCCTCTGGGCTCCAGACCAGCAGCGTTGTGGGGGAGGCGGGCAGTGCCAGGGCACACCCAGGCGCCTCCACACCCTCTGCTTGAGCCAAAATGCTAATGAAGCCCAAAATAGACCCAGCATCCGCGGGCGACTGAGTCACCGCCAGCCCGTGGGCAGGTGTCGCGGCGCAGGGCACCTGGCGGGCTCACGCGCTCAGCGCCCGGCAGCCCCACGCATGTGCACACGTGCCCGGCCGCCCAGGGCCTGGTGTCGCCCTGGCCCTGCCCCCCGGGTCGGGCTGCAGGCTAGGCGGGTCGTCCTGCTATGACTGACCCCCATCAGTCCTGACTGCTGCGCGCTGGCCCAGCGGGGACCACGACCCTGTCCCCGAAAGCTGGCTGCCGCAGCACGTTCTCTTTGCACTCGCCGACGTGGTTAGTTCGACAGAGGAGCTGCGTGTTTTACTTTTATTTCATTTTAATTAATTTAAGCGTGGATGGCTGTATGTGGTTGCCATATGGAATGCCACTGCTCCAGGGAGAGATGTGGACAGGAAACAATAATCATAATTTTACAAGGACATTATATTGGAGCCAGGTGCGGTGGCACACGCACGCCTGTCATCCCAGCATCTGGGAGGCTGAGGCAGGAGGATCACAAGTTTGATCCCAGCCTGGGCACTTAGCGCGTCTTAAAGTACAAAATAAAAAAGGCTTGGGATGGAGCTCATTGGTGAACAGTTGCCTAGCATGTGCAAGGCCCTGGGTTCCATACTCAGGACTGAAAAGATAAAAATTAAATACTGAACTATTCCACCAGGGATTTAGCTCAGTGGCATAGCGCCTGCCTGGCAAGCACGAGGTCCTGAGTTTGATCCCTGGTACCAAGAAAAAAAGCTGAACTATTAAAAACAACAATAACAACAACAACAACAACAAAAAGAACAGAAGAGAAAAAGAAACCACAGGACAAGTGCAGATGGGCAGGAGCTTTGGAAGGGGGGGTGTCTCTAAATATCAACGAGATGGGTGGGGAGAGAGGAGGGTGGAACTATGCAGAGATGGGAGAAGAGCTTTCCAGTAGCCAGTGCAAAGGGCCTGGTGCAGGACCATGCTAGGTGTGTTGGACGGACAGAGACCACTGTGGCTGGAGCAGAATAGATGAGGAGGAGGAGGGCCAGATATTTAGCTCAGTGGCCCAGCACCTGCCTGGCAAGCTCAAGGTCCTGAGTTTGATCTCTGGTACCAAAAATTAATAAATAAATAAATGAGGGGGAAGGACGAGGTGGACAAGGAGAGATTGGGGGAGATCAACTAAGGCTCTGTGGACTATAGCATAGACTTCGGCTTTTCTTCTGTGGGTCATGGGGAGTCATAAAGGAGTCTAGGCAGAGGAAGGCTTGACGTGACACAGGTTCCTGTGGGCTCCCTCTGGTGACTGTGGAACAAACAGAGGGTGAAGCAGAAGCCAGGACACCAGGGTGGAAGTGACTCCTTGACACTGAATTTCCCATGAGGCCGCAGGTCATGACATAAGGGAAGTAAATTCTGCATGATCGGGGCCAGACAGAGGGCCTTAATCCAGGCTCCTGGAGATCCAGTCGCCCTCCTGGGGTTGTGCCCTGCTTGCTGTGGGGCCTTGGATAAACCCTTGCCCTCCTCTGTGCCTTGGTTGTGGCATCTCCTGGACAGAGTGGGGCCCTGCCAAAGTTGGCAGGTCGATGATAGATCCAGACACAGCCTTGGGGTCAGGGCTGGGAGAGAGGCATGAACTGTTTTTATTCTGCTTTATAGATGAGGCAACTGAAATCCAGAGAAGTGCCTTGCCAAGGGTCCCCTAGTGAATGGTAGAGCTGGATGGAGTCTGAACCAGACCTGTCAGACTCTGCAGCCTGGCATGGGAGCCACTGTAATTCACCTCCTCACTGCATTATAACCACTAAGGTCACATCAAAAGAGGTTGAGCCTGGGCTGGGGATTTAGCTCAGTGGTTTTGCCGGCCTGTTGCCCAAGTGCAAAGACCCAAGTTCAATCCCCAGTACTAAAAAAAAAAAAAAGGGGGTTGAGCCAACAGAATGAAGAAGGGGATTCCTTTATTTTTTGCAATGCTGTTCACACCCCACTTGGAGCCTTGTGGCCACTGTGGCCCAAATATTGAGGACAATGATGAGCAGGGCATGTCCAGAAGAGGAAGACAAGTCAGACATGGCTTGGAGGAGCCTGCCTAAAGATAGAGGAACCCCACACTGGGTATTATGGAGGGCACTCTGGAGAGGATGGACTGATGAGAGGGATCTGGGGGGGTGTGCTGAGATCCTCACATTGCCCCTCCACCTGCAGTTCCCTCTGACCCCTGCGAGAACAACCCTTGCTTGCACGGTGGAACCTGTAACACCAATGGCACTGTTTATGGCTGCAGCTGTGACCAGGGCTTTGCTGGGGAGAACTGCGAGATTGGTGAGTGCTCTGGGCTCAGATCTGCTCAGTTCTGGCCCCTTAGGGTCTCCCCCGTGTAGCCCCACCCTCAGGACTGAGGTCACCAAATGCTCTCATCCCTGGCAATTGGGGCTGGGGAGGGGACGCAGCCCTGACTCCTCCCTGCCTGGCCCTGGGGGTCCTGCCCTCCCCTGGCAGGGCTGGGACACAGGCACCACCAGCGCCATAACTGTTGCTGGTTGCTCCAGAGCTCAACAGAGGAAATGCTACAAATGGTGAAATTAAAGCAATAAACATAAATGGCATAATTTCCTGAGCTGTAGGCATCATCCCTGTGACTTCATAACCACACTACTAGTTCTAGATGATCACAATAAATATAAAGGACATAACTTCTCAAGCTCTTTCATTGCCTTTGTGCTCACAGTTACTCTTAAGAAGGCACAAGGGCTGGGGATTTAGCTCAGTGGTTCCACTGCCTGCCTTGCAAGCACAAGGTCCCGAGTTCGATCCCCAGTACCAAAAAAAAGAGAAGGTACTGTTATTGTTATAGCTTTGCAAAAAGAGAAACTGAGGGGCCGGGGATTTAGCTCAGTGGTGCCACTGCCTGCCTCAAAAGCGCAAGGTCCTGAGTTTGATCCCCGGTACCAAAAGAACAAAACAAAACAAAACAAAAAAGAACAACAAAAAGAAACTGAGTCTCAGAGAAGGGATACAACTTGCCTGGTGTCCTATGTGCTTGAAGCACTATCTGCACAGGGACTGGTGAGGGGGAAATGGGCTTGGATTATTCTGGAGTCAGGAGAAACCTTCTGCCCATCCTGCCTGATTCAGCACAGCCATCTTGCTCATTAATGCTAATTTACATTGATTATGCAAGGCCCCACCCCCGGCCGTGGTCATTGGGCCATTTGTGAAGGGTCCTTTCTGGCATGGACTTGGTTCCCTATGGTGGCTGGAGCTGAGGGGAGGCTGCTGTCTCACTTGTCCCCTCCCTGTCCCCGCCAGACATCGATGACTGTGTCTGCAGCCCCTGTGAGAACGGAGGGACCTGTATTGATGAGGTCAATGGCTTTGTCTGCCTTTGCCTCCCCAGCTATGGGGGCAGCCTGTGTGAGAAAGGTGAGTCTCCCTGGGTCCCAGATCTTGGCCTTGCTGTGAGTCCCTCAGGAGGTGGAATTTTTTTTTTTTTTTTAGAAAAATTCATAAAACACAGAATAAGCCTTTTTTTTTTTCTTGCCATGGCATCTTATTATGTTGCCCACGCTTATCTCAAATTCCTAAGTTCAAGTGATCAGGCTGCCTGAGCCCCCAGAATAGCTGGGACTACAGGCGCATACCACTGTGCCCAGCTCTGCCATGTTAAAGTGTACAACTCTGTGGGACTGAGTCAGTTCACAGTGTTGTGTAACCATCATATCCCATTAGTTGTCATTCCTTATTTCCATCCTACAGCCCCTGGTGGCTCCTGATCTGTCTGTATGGATTTGCCTGTTCTGGACATTTCATAGAATTAGACTCATAATCTTCCTGTGGTGTCTGGCTTCATTCACTGACCACGTTTCCAAGCTGCATCCACATTTTAACAGAAATCAGTCCTTCATTCCTTTTTTATGGTTACATAATATTCCACTGCATGGGACAGTCTACATTTATTTATCATTTGATGGGCAGTTTGGTTGTGTCCCTTTGTGGCCAGTGAGAATAATGCTTCTATGACCATTTGTGTGCACATTTATGTTTGTCTGCTTGCTTTCCTTTTTCCCCATTCTTTTTTAATCTTTTTAGCTTTTATTTTGGTACCAGGGATCAAACTCAGGTCCTTGCGCTTTCGAGGCAGGCAGCAGAACTACTGAGCTAAATCCCCGGCCCCTTCTCTTTAGCTTTTAGAATGGCAAAGCTGTGTTCCACAGTGGCTGCACTATTTCATGTTTCCACCACTAATGCACAAGTGATCCACTTTTCCACGTCCTCGCCAATACTTATTTTCTTCTTCCCCTTTTTGTTGTTACAATCATCCTAATGGTTCTGAAGTCATATCTCACTGTGGTTTTGGTCTCCCTTTCCGAATGATTAATGGTGAGCATATGAGATATTATGAAAAAAATTGGATAAATGCTTAGGTAAAAATTTTATTTCAGCAAAAGGCACATGGCCGTGAATCCACCTTGAAATCCTCCCCTGAACTTTGAACCTGCTCATCCCATTGTCCTGGTCACTTTCTGTGGCAGCTCTGGAGCCCTCTTTCCTGAGTGTCTTTAGTCACGCTGTCCTGGATGCCTCGATGTCCTGAATCGATTCCAAACATGTCCCTTTCATGGTCATCTTGACTTGGGGAAGAGGTGGAAGTCACTCAGTGCCAGATCCAGTGAATACGGTGGATGAGGACACAGCGTTGTGTTCTTAACAGTCTGCCTTTCTGTTGGATGGTGCTCAGCACCAGCAATCACCATATTTTTGATCACACATCATAAAGACACTTAGGAAAGAAAGCTCCAGAACTACTTCAGAAAGTGGCAAGGTCAGCCAGGTGTTGTGGCATGCACTTTTAATCCCCGGACTTGGGAGGCTGTGGCAGCTCACTGCAAGCTCAAGATCAGCTTGGGCTGCAGAGTGAGACCTTGTATCAAACAAACAAACAAACAAACAAACACAAAATGGGCAGATCACAGAAAGTGGCAAGAATGAGGGCATAAGTGTGTTCAAAGTAAGGGGGTGGATTTTGAGGGAGATTCATGGCCATGTGTCTTTCACTGTAATAAACTTTTAAAATTGAAACAGTTACCATATATTGTGGTTGCCCTTGCGTTTTCCTGTGCATGTTGGCTATTCACTCATCTTCTTTGGAGAAATGTCTGTCTGAGCTCTTTGCCAGGAGGGAAATTTTGGGTTTCCCAAGACCACTTCCCAAGCCCCCCATTCACATGGAGGTGTGGCCTGGGCACCAGGGAAGGAGGGCCCAAGTTGGAGTGACAGGATTGGGTGTGCTGTTCTTTCACTCTAATGTCTGCCAGCAACAAAGAAAGGAATTTTGAAACAGGTGTGATGGTCCATGCCTATAATCTGAGCCCTCTGGGAGGCCGAGGCAGGAGGATTTCAGATGCAAGACCAGCCTGGGCAATTTAGCTGTATACCAAGACCCTGTCTCAAAATAAAGGACCGGGGATGTAGCTCAGTGTGAAGGCCCAGGGTTCCATTCCCAGCACGGAAAAAATGAATTAAAATGGGAATGGGGGTAGGGGAAGGGCCCGGTGCTTGGGTCCCTAAGGGAGAGCAGACCTAGCCCAGCGGTGAGCTCGGGCTGGGCCAGCGCCCTCACGCTCCCATCCGCTCCCAGACACGGAAGGCTGTGACCGCGGCTGGCACAAGTTCCAGGGCCACTGCTACCGCTATTTCGCCCACCGGCGGGCATGGGAGGAGGCAGAGAGGGATTGTCGCCGCCGCGCCGGCCACCTGACCAGCGTCCACTCCCTGGAGGAGCACAACTTCATTAACAGTAGGGACCCTGGGGACGGGGACGGGGACGGGGAGGGGGGAAGGG
>NW_004624908.1:2122507-2187323 GCF_000247695.1 Heterocephalus glaber
AAAAAAAAAAAAAAAGGAGTACAACTCAGTAACACTCAGTACATTTAGAATAGTCTGTAGATTTAGCTCAGTGGTTCCGCCACCTGCCTCACAAGCCCAAGGTCCCGAGTTCTATCCCTGGTACCAAACGAAAAAAAAACATTAAGCCAAGAAAAAAACCCAATAGAATAGTCTGTAAGCACCACCTCTGTCGAGGTACCATCTCTGTCGAGGTCCAGAACGTTTTCATCACCCAAAAGGAGACTCTCCCCCACACAAGGGCCTTTTAAAAAATCACCCCTGAGGGATGAGCATGAGGCTTAGTGGCAGAGCACTTGTGTAGCATGCATAAGGCTGTGAGGTCCACTCCCAGCACTTGGAAAAAGGAGGGAAAAATAAAAATTGAAAAGCACACATGTAAATAGATACTGTCCACCAATGTTCACAGCAGCCCAAGAGGTGGCAGAAGCCCAGATGTCCATCAGTGGTTAAACAAAACATGATCCCTGCACACAATGGAATATTACACAGCCGTCAAGAGGTTGGCTAAAGTCCCGGTACATGCTACAACATGGATAAACACAGAGCCGCACACCTGCAACCTCAGCATTCTGGAAGGCTGAGGCAGGAGGACCACAAGTTTGAGCCCAGCTGGGCAACTCAGTGAGACCCTGTCTCAAAATAAAAATAGACAAAAAGGGCTGAGATGTAGCTCAGTGGTAGAGCACCCCTTGGTTTGATTGCCAGCACCAACAGAAATCAGTACAAGCCGGGCATAGAAAGCCACGTAGCGTATGGGTTCCTTCATGTAGAATAGCCTGGGAGGCAAATTTATAGAAACACCAGGGAGATTGGCACCTACCAGGGGCTGGGAGCAGGGCAAGTAGAGAGTTGCTTTCCTTAATTGGCAGAGTTTCGGTTTGTCGTGATGAACCAGTTTTAGAAATAGATAGTGGAAACGGTTATACAACATTGTGGATGTAATTAATGCCAATAAACTGTGCTTAAAAATGGTAAATTTCATTTAGCTCAGTGGTACTGATGCCTGCCTTACAACCACAAGGTCCTGAGTTCAATCCTTGTTACCAAAAAAAAAAAAAGGGAAATTTCACGTCATACACACAGTATTTTAAAATTTCAGGCTGTACACAGTGGCTCATGCTTATAATCCCAGCTATTCAGGAGGCTGAGGCAGGAGGATTGCAAGTTTGAGCCCAGCCTGGGCAACTTAGTGAGACAACAGGGCAACTCTGTCTCAAAATAAAGTAAAAAGGGCTGGAGTACCCCTCAGTGATAGAGCCCAGGGTGTGTGAGGCCCTGGTTCCATCCAAGCACTGCACGCACACACACACACACACACACACACACACACACACACACACTCACACACTCTTCCTCCCCAACACTGATCTGGCCCCACCCACTCTCTGCCCACACGCCCAACTCTGGTAAGCAGCCCTGCCCCCAGCCCTGAGTTGCTTCCTGCCTCTGGGTCTTTGGACTCACTGTTCCTTTTCTGTGAGGTAGAAGGCAGGAAAAGCAGAGCAGAGCATATGTGGCTTCCCTGCTTGGAGGAGGGTGGCCAGGGTCACAGCAGCCTCAGGAGAGGCGGCAGGGTGCACCTTAGTGATGGGGACAGGGAGTCCTTGTGCATGTGGGGGCCCGGCCAGGGGATCCCCAGAGGCAGCGCTGGAGCCCGGGCTGGGCTCAGCCCCCTGTCCCTGCAGCAATATGAGAACTGGCGGGAGAAGCAGCCAGACAACTTCTTCGCGGGAGGGGAGGACTGCGTGGTGATGGTAGCACACGAGAGTGGGCGTTGGAACGACGTTCCCTGCAACTACAACCTCCCCTACGTGTGCAAGAAGGACACAGGTACTGCACATCCTCCTGCCTTCCGTTGGCTCGCAGATGCCCATGCTTCACTGCTCTACTTAATTTACTTTTCAGCAGTGCGGGCTGGAACCCAGGGCCTCGCATGTGCCAGGCAGGTGCTCACCACTGAGCTGCACCCCCAGTCCCTTGCACAGCCTTAAGGATGAGAGTAACCGACTGTTGATCTCTTTTTCAGCTGTTCATATTCGAACAAACTATTTGAAGTTCATCTCCTGGTGGCTATTGGGTTGGGGGTCTTGTTGGTTTTTAGCAACTCTTTACATATGAAGGACTCGTTTGTGTTCATTCTCCCTTCACCTCTCTCTTGACCTTGGTGTGTTCTTGCTCCCATTTCCTTGCTGATAGCCATGCCCATCATTCCCATCATGCCCTGTACTTGCCGTGAGAATTAAGAATAAGCTGTGGGCAGGAGGTTCCTGGACCTGTGGAGTTCTTGGAGGGTGGGAGAGTGACACACGGGTGCTTTCAGTCCTGTGAGATTGGAGCTGGGCAGAAAGGGGGAGGGACCTGCTGACCCAGGGACTATGAACTGGCTTTGCCTCTTTGCTGGCTGCCTCCCGAACCGGAGCACCCTCTGTCCCCAGTGCTGTGTGGCCCCCCTCCAGCCGTGGAGAATGCCTCGCTCGTTGGAGCCCGCAAGGCCAAGTACAATGTCCACGCCACCGTACGCTACCAGTGTGACGAAGGCTTTGCCCAGCATCATGTGGCCACCATCCGGTGCCGGAGCAACGGCAGGTGGGACCGGCCCCAGATCGTCTGCACCAAGCGTAAGTGGCCATTCCCGGAGGCCCCATCTCGGGTTTGCAGCTACGCATAGCTCCCAGTCGCTTCCTGCCCTGATGTGGCTTCATGTCTGCCCTGTAATGCAGTCCTGCAGATAAGTCCGGATGTGCTAGTCCACCTGGTGTTGCCTGCCTTGAGGGGACACACTGTGTCCAGCCACCCCATCGTCACCAATGCCCTCCCAAATGCTCTTTCCCTTCCCTGCAGCCAGACGGTCCCATCGGATGCGGAGACACCGGCGGCATCACCAGCACCACCACCAGCATCACCACCACAAATCGCACAAGGAGCGCAGAAAACACAAGAAACACCCTGCAGAGGACTGGGAGAAGGACAAGGCTGATTTCTGCTGAAGAAGCAGGCAAAAGAAAGCACAGCCCCTTCCATGCCTGGGAGACACCACCCAGAGAAAAACAAGAGGGTCTGGAAGTCCCTGAGCCCCACATCGCACCTCTCACGTAACCCTTTGTACAAAGCTCCCGTCCTCCCTCTCTTACACGAGGCCCTCTTGGCAGGTGTAGCCATGTGTCTGAAAAGTCCGTGCCCATCAGGGTGGCCAAGGGAAGCGCTGTTCTCCAGGATCATTCTCTGCACTGGTTTGATCTGTTGGCCAGGCTGATGGGCATTTGTTAAAATAAGACTTTGATGTATGTTTGGATTTGGGCTAAGGAATTGCTTTTCACACCAGGGATTCAAGCTCCATAAACAGTTGGCTGGCCTATATGAAGCCTCTGCTTAAGGTCGCTGGCTTTGGGAGTTGAAGGCGAAACAGAAGCACACAGCATGAACTTGATGACTACTCTTCCTTTGCCTTGGACTCAGCCCAGTTTGGTCTTTGGTCTTGGTGGATAGGCACCTCGGAGGCTGAGCCAGGAGGATCCCTGTGAGTGGCACTCAAATGCACTAAATTTTAGGAACGAAGGCTGCCCTCCCTGCCCTCAGAATTAGGGAGACAGGAGCGATATGTGGGTGTGGAGGGAGAGTGTATTGCTTACCCTCCCAGGTCTACTCCAGCGCTGAGACTTGGTGGTTCGACCTTCCTGACGGATCTCTCCCACATGTCCAGAAGAGGATGTTTAGGGTTAGCTGAGGCCGGATCCCTTGCCCTTCCATCTCTCAGGGAGACAAAGAGCCTTCTTCTTGCACCAGGGAGGCACCAAGTTTTTTAACCCAGTGCCCGTATGTACCTGTCCCCCACACAGACATAGGTTGCCCCTGCCCGGCTCCCAGCACCCCCCCATCCCTGTCTCCAGCCTTTGCCTGGTGAACTAGAATTGCTTACAACTTGAAGCAGTGATACCTCCCTGCAGTCATGGTAGAGAGACGCACGGTGTGAAAACTGACACACTCATACATGTACACTCACATTTTTTTCTCATAGTTTAACAAATTTTTTAAGCAAGAAAGAACTCACCTTGCCTTCTTTCCCCAAATTTGCAACCTGCAAAAACCCACCCCAAGCCAGAAGCCAGGATCTACCTGAAAGACCCATAGCTTTTCCTCCGCGTCTTGTTCCTACTTAGCTACTGCAGTCTGAGTGAAGGCTGTGGGTTTGTGTTTAAAATCTTGGTGGAAAATGGCTCTCTAGGAAAGAAAGATACACAAATGTATGGTCTGCCTAGGAGCTCAAAAGATAGAAATGTGTTAACTGGAGCCAGGAGTGGTAGCACAATCCTGTCTTCTTGGCACTGGGGACGCTGAGGCAGGAGGATTGCTGTGAGTTCAAGGCCAGCTTGGGCTACATAGACTCTGCTTGAAAGAAGGAAAGAAAGGGCCAGGGATTTAGCTCAGTGGTTCCGGCACCTGCCTCACAAGCACAAGGTCCCTAGTTCGATCCCCGGTACCAAAAACAAAAAAGAGAGAGGAAGGAAGGTTGTTTGGTTCCCATCTCTCTCCCACACGTGGCAGATTTAGGAAATGGTTGAGAAGGGCTAGCTGGACCTTTGCCCTTAATAGTGGCCTCCAGCTTCCCTGGCATGGACATTGGCTTCTGTCCCTCTGCCCACCCCACGTTACTGTGGAGAAAAGCCAAGGACCTAGGTTTATGTTCTTACTTCCTAACACTTCCTGGTAACAACATATCTGCTGCCCGTGTCCCAGAAGAAACTGCCTTCATCTGGTGAGCTGGGGACACCGTCTTGTGGGGCACCCTTGGTGCTCCTGCCTGGGCCCCCTGCCCCAGCCCTGCGCCCGCCCGGAACTCGGGCGCTTTCCAAAGCGGGAGCTTTGTCTTTTAACCTTTCCCTGGGGCTGCGTGTGTGCGTGTGCGTGCGTGTGACTGTGTGTGTGTGAACTGCTTCGGGTTTCTGCTGGTTCTGCTGTGAGCTGCAGTGTTCTGTGGGTCTGTGGTATCTGACACTGTGGACATTAATGTACTTCTTGGACATTTTAATAAAATTTTTTAACAGTTCAACCTGTCGGCACCTGACCGTTCATTCTGGAAGGGTGTGATGAGCTCTGGAGGTGGGGACAGGATGACAGGAGAGCGGTTCCTGGGGGTCAGCCAAGGTTTCCTGGAGGAGTGGGTGCAATCAGAAGGTGAGGAGCAGGAATTAGGCCAGCAAGGGCCCCGGGTATAGGGCCCACCTGTAATCTGGGCACTAGGGAAGCTGAGGCAGGAAGGACATAAATCACCCTGGGTAACCTAGCGATTTAGTGAGGTTTTATTTCAAACTATAAAATTTTAAAAAGGGCTGAGGATGTAGCTCAGTGTGAAGGCCCTGGGTTCAATCCTCAGTACAAGACAGAGAGAAGGAAATGCAAGAAAAGAAAAGAAAAAAGGAAGGAAGGAGAAAGAAGGAAGAGGAAGGAGGGACCTAGTGCTTGTCAGTCAGGCGCGGTGCCGCTGAGCTACACCCCAGGCCCTCAATATGCATTTTAAAAAATTGAAATAGCGCCGGGGATTTAGCTCAGTGGTTCCGGCGCCTGCTGCGCAAGCACAAGGTCCCGATTTCGATCCCCAGTACCAAAAAAAAAAAAAAAAATTGAAATAGCATTTAAAAATTAACAGGTAAACTAGAGATGATTTAAAGTACAAGGAGGATGTGTGTAGACTGATTCAAACACCAAGCCATTTTCTTAGAGAACACGGACATCTGTGGATTCTGATGTCAGGGAATCCTGACCCCGTTAGGAACCTTGAGTGTCTCTGGAGTGGACTTGGATGGTGGAAGGCACAAGAGGGGACCGTTTTCCTGGACATCTGGCTTCAGAAAGATCTACGCGGGAACACACCTTGCATAGCAACCGCGCCAGATGGAAGGGCCCTCCCCCGCCCAATCGGGTAGCCAAAATCCCAGGGACTGCGTCTCACTGATTTGCTTGAATACATGCCCTGCCTTTAGGCCAATCAGGATCTCTCAGAGAGTAAGCCTCAAGAACTCATTGGCTGAGCCCAAAGAGGACGGGTCAGCCTCGAGGGCTAACCAGGAAGTTGGGATCCGCGAAGGGAGGAAGAATGCGGTCCCAGGAACTGTGCTTCTCACCGTTACTCCGTTATGGAAGCGAAGGCCCAGCCGAAGCCGTCCGGCTGAAGTTTCCGGAAGCACAGAAGGATACACATCAGCCCAGTTCTACAACCAAATCAGAACTGTACCTTTTCCCCTCTCTGGCTTTGGCTGCATCCTAGGAACTTTCAGTGCCCCTCGGCACCGTCCCAGCCCCTTTTTCCCATGCTGGGGAAAATGCGCAACCTTACTGACCTCCTAGGGCAGGAAATCCTAACATCTGCGTATTCTCTCAAGGACCCAGTCGGGACAGAGCTAAGGCAGGCGTAGGGGACCACACCTCCCAGCAGTGTGGAGGCTGAGGCAGGAGGATTGTGAGTCTGAGGCCAGCCTGGGATACACAGGATGAGGGAAGGGTGACAGAGACTGGGAGAATGGAACCTTAAGGATGTGGAGAGAGGTTTCCCGATGCACTCAAAACCACGCCTCTCACGGAGAAATATTTTGTTCAACAAACTTGTTTTCTCATTCATTAAAAGACTCAAAGATTTATTATTTTTTTTTAAGAATCAAAGATTTATTGAACTCCTGCTGTATGCACTGCACTCGAGGGGGCCTCAGAACAACCCTGGGACGTTGAAGAAAACAGGTTCAGAGGGGATTTATCGCTTGGTCACACAGTGAACAAGAACAAGAGGCAGGATTCGAACCCACGCCCTCCTGATTCCCCAACTCAGAGGCACGTTTCCTAGAGACAGGAACGACAGTAAGGAGCACTGCAGGTAGGACCTCAGAGCTGGGGTCTCCGGCCATCTGGGCCCAGGAGCTGGCCCTCAGTGGGGGTTCTGCCTGGGTCCTGACCTCACGGTATGAATCGGCCTCCTAGGAAGGACGGAGGTGTGGGCGGGGCCAGGGAGAGGATGGGCTGGGGTCTCAGACCCTGCACAGCTCAAAGGGCAGAGGCCCGGTCTGCAGGCGGGAATCACAAGGCCTGGGTGGCGCGTGCACAGCAGCTGCCTGGCGTATCGTTAGCGTGCAGACGCCGGCAGCCCTGAATGGGACGCTGTCTGGGCCTAGGCCCGTCTGGCGAAGGGGTGGTCATCCGGCCCCTGGCGAGAAGTTCCTGAGAACTGGGAGATCGGTTGTCATGGGGACGACGCTGACAGTCGTTATGGCGACAGCTTGCTGGGCAGAGACCCTGTGATGGAGGAAAAGCCTATGGGGACAGGTGTTCTGTCACCACAGACACCAGGGTTTGGTTTCCACGGCAACAGTGTGTGTGTGTGGGGGGGGTCGCCAAGCAGTCTGGGGTGGAGCTTGGAGTTGGGGGTGCGCCTGGGGAGGGGGGCAGCCTGTTTCCATGGTGACAGCTGCAGAACCTAATGCTGGGTCGCCCTGGGGATAGTTTCAAGGAGGGCGGTTTCCATGGTGGTGGGTCAAGGTGGGGACAGCCCGGGTAGAGTTGTAGCCTCTGGGGTGAAGGCTGGTGAGAAGGGAAATGTGTGGTATCCATGGTTACAGCCGCAGGAGGAAGGTGCCCGCCCCAGGGCGTGACTCATCAGGGGAGGGGTGTCACTTTAGGCGTCAAGTGAGAGCTTCCTTTGGTTACAGTGAGAAGCTAGGCAGCTGGTCTCCATGACAGGAGGCTTACGGGTCTCTGAGACCAAGGGAGTGATCTCTCTGGTGACAGCCCTGTAAGGGGCCTGGGGTGGTGGGGACGGGTCTGCTCCCCCTCCAGAGAAATCCCTGAGGGGTGAGTGAGGCCCAGCCGACCCATGGCCCATGGCCAGCCACCTGGGGGCGTGTTGGGCGGCCTAGCGGTGACAAGTAGGGGTCTTCTTCCCTGAGCCTGAGAGGTGGGACTGTCCTCCACAGGGACCAGGGACGCGCCTGTCACCCTGGAAACTTCGGGGCCTCTCAGGCGCCGTGAAGAAACTGGTCTGCAGGCCGGCGGGGGGCCCTGTTCACCTGGGAACCCTGAGGTTTCCATCTTCTCTCCAGGTAATAGGGGATTCAGTGTGCAGCTGATCAAAGAGACCCGTTTCCAGTCTCCGGGTAAATGCAGCGGGTGTGTGGCCAGGGGCCAGATACTCCCGGGGGTCCAGCCTCTACCGAGGGAGCGCTCTGTCTGTTTCCAGTAGGCCGCAGAGGGCTGGCCAGCCTTCAGGAAGCTGGGGGCGCCGTCGGCCTCCTGGTACCCTCAGGGAGGTGGCCCTTCTGGAGAAATTGAGGAGAGGGGAAATGCACTGTCCAGAGAGATGGGCTGGGCCAGTATCGAGGGGGCCCCATGGGACCCCATGGGCGCGATTACTTTCTAACAGCCCCTGGGGCATAGTCAGCGTCCAAGAGCGCCAGAGGCCTGGCCAGCCTGCGGGGCACCGCCAGGGCGACTCCAGCGTCCAGGGCCGCCCCTCCTCGAGGCTCCTAGACGCGCAGTGGGGTCCAGGCAGCGGGGTCTCGCGCGCCCCCGGCCCAGCCGCCGCCGCCGGCCCAGCCCCAGCCCCAGCCGCCAGGCGCGGGGTCCGGCGCTCCGGGGGCGCGGTAGCAGTACACGCCGAAGAGGCGCCGGGACGAGTCCGGGAAGCCGAGGCTGCGCACACCGGGCCGGAGGCCCCCGCAGCGTGCGCGCGGGTTCACGATGGGGTAGCGCGCGCTGCCGTCTGCCAGCCAGCCGGCGGTGCAGCGGTCCAGTAGCTGCAGCTTCCAGGCGGCGAACAGCTGCCCCACCTTGGCCACGGCCGCGCCCCGCGCCGCGCACGCGCGCGCCGCTCCCGCGAAGGGCACGGGCCGCAGCGGCTTCAGGAAGAACACGTGCCCTGCGGGGTGTGGGGACGTGGTTAGGACCGATCCCGCCCTACGGGCTCAGGACAACCCCCCCCCCCCCAACCCAGGCCTCTCCGGATCTGGAGGGCCCCTCCCCCGCAGCCTGGGCCCCCCAGCTTGGCCAGGGCCGTGTTGGCGCCTTGGATCATCACGCTGTGGCAATCTGGGAGTCTGGGTGGGAACGTGGGCCTGGGGGGACGGGACCTACGCACCCGGGAGGTTGGAGGTGAAGCAGAAGGCGTCGTAGCGCTCCCCGGCGTTGTGGCGATAGCCGTAGTTGCGCACTCCCCCGTGCACGCCACCGCCGTCGGGCCCCGCGCTCCCGGTCCCGCCCAGGCCGCCGCAGGGCTCCCGCGGCCTGCTCACTGGGTACTGCACCGAGCCGTCGCGCAGCCAGCCCGCGTTGCACCAGTCCAGGCCTCCGCGCCAGGCTGCGTGCAGCTGCTCGGCCGACGCCAGGATGCCATCCTGCTCAGCGCACGCTCGCTGCGCCTCAGGGAAGGTCAGCTTGTAGCGGCCTCCACGGGGGTGGTAGGGGAAGACCACGCCTGTCAGGGGTGCATGGGGTCAGCCAGGGATTCACTCGACCCTCCCCCAACATACTTAATCATGTCTATCCCTCTTCCGCTGCTGAAGACCTTTGCTCACGTTCTCTACCCTTTCCACATGTCAAACTCCTGTTCAAATCGTTCAAAACCCAAAACCCAAACCCTCCTCTTTCCAGTCCTACATGTTTTGACATTTCACCAGCACTGAGCGCCATTCCTAGGCCTGTGAAGACTGGTAATGTCTGTGTCCAGTGCAGGACTTCCCCAGACTGGGAGCCCTGGAATGTTGTATCCCAGGGTGAAGACCCCTGGACCAGACAGCATCGTCCAAGGTGGTACCCACTGGCTTCCCTAATTTAAAACTTCGTTTTAAGGCTGAACTTGTCCCTCGTGGCCTTTAGGGCAGGGTGTGGGGTAGGTGGACTAACTCAGCACACCCAGGAAGAAAACCCAGCCCGCAGCCAGGAGCTGAGCTCCAGTCGGTCATCAGCAGGTGCCCTGGGTGAGGCTGCAAAGCCCTGCGCTCATTGCCACAGGCTGGTAATAGCTGTCTCCCATGGGGTTCTCGGGAAATTAAATGAGCGACTCCAGAGCACTCTTCACCTCAAATGGCTGGCACAGAAAACGCCAAATGAAGAAGAGCTCCTGCTATTATTGCTGCTGCTATTTATTGTTGGGGAATTCAGGAAGTGGCGGCCCTAAAAATCTCCTGCGATCTCCTGGACTGAAGGAATTCTTCAGCTAGAAACCAGACCTCCAACCTCCAGGTCAGCCAATCACAGCAGCCCAGCTTCTGGCCACAGTGATTGGCTCATAGATGGGCACGTGACTCAAACTGGCCCAATAAGAGACAACTCTGGGAGTCTAGGTGCTGATCCTAGAAAATTCGTTGCTGAGATGTGAGGGCGTCAGTCTGGTGTTATAATTGGGGTTATGATTGGTTCCGGAAGGGGAAACCTTCCTGAGAAAGGCCACCCAAGAAGCACAGACGAGGGATGGATTTCTGACAGAACAAATGCCTGGATCTCACCGTTCTGAGCCCTACCCCGGGGCTTCTCATGTCCTTTCTTCATTATGGACACGACTGGGTCATCCTTTCTGTAGGGACAGTTTTGTGCCTTGTAGAATGTTTAGCAACATCCGGGGTCTCTCCCACTACATATCAGTGCACCACCCCCAAGCAGCACTTAAAATAGCTCCAGACATTGTCACAGTCTACGGGGGTCAGCATAACCCCCAGCGTAACCATTGCTCTGCCCTGCAAAATCTCTAATTTTCATTTGCCTTTTTTTTTTTTTGAACCGGGATCAAACTCAGGACCTTGCGCTTTCGAGGCGGCAGGCACGGTGCCACTGAGCTAAATCCTCGGATTGTTTGCCTTTTTTGAGACAGAGTCTCACTGTGTAGCCCAGGCTGGCCTCTTAACTCAACTCGTTGCGATCCTCCTGCCTCCGACTCCTGCAGGGCTTACAGGTGTGCGCCACCACGCCCGGGTGAAATCTCTAAATTTCTTCAAGCCAATCTGATTTGGTTTGTGTCCCTTGCGGTCCCCTCCCCTTAGAAGCAAGCTCCATCATGCCCATGAGACGGTCACCTTCCAGGTCCAATTTGACCATGCCGGCGTCATCTTCCAGCTCATTGGTGACCTCGCACTCGTAGCGCCCGTAGTCCTGCAGGGTGACATTTCGCAGGACCAGCGAGGCGTCCCCAGGCCCGTCGTTCTGCAGCTCAGCCCGCCCGCGGTAGCTGCCGAACGCCCGGTGCTGGGGCCCCAGCGCCACGAAGACGTCCGTGAAGGCCAGCGGGTCCACCACCTTCGTCCACTTGAGACGGACACCGTCGTGGCCATGGGCGGCCGCTTCGTAGTGGTAGCGACAGGGCAAGGCGATAGTGCCACCTCGGTGGGTGACCACCTGCCCGGGCGCCGTCTGCACCACCACAGAGCCCGACTCTCCCTCTGCGGGCGACCAAGCGGGGTTCAGAGGGGGCCGAGGCGGCCAGGAAGGGGATGTGGGAAGGAGGCTAGGGCGGGGTCCAATGGAGAAGTCTGGGGGACTGTGGCCATCAGCCGCGCCCTCCCCCTGCCCCTTTCCGAAGCGCGGCGGCTACCTTGGGCTACCGAGACTCACCGAGCACATGCACCACCTTCTTGCTGCTGCGCTGCCCCGCCACGGGCACCGAGAGCAGCAGGAGGCCCCAGGTCGCGGCCCAGAGTGCGCCGGCTCCGAGGGCAGCCCCAGCGCGCACCTGCAGGCGCACGGCGCTCAGTTCGCAGGCAGCCGCGCCTCTGTTCAGAGGACCGGCTCCCCGGCCTGTCAAACCTGGGGGTGGGGGTGGGGGCCCTCCCCGTGCCAGGTGCCATCTCCGCCGGGTCCCGGAGGTCTCCATCCCTGCGCCTTCCTGGGACCTCGAGCCCTCTCCATCCTGCGCTCTGCGCGCCCGCCCGAGCCGGGCCTCCCCGACACCTGCCCCGTCCACCTGACCCCGGTCCCCGCGTGGTGGATCCGAGCCCCCGCGCTCGGCCTGGCTCAGAGGGGGCGGGGAGCGGAGCTAGGGCGTGCGGCAGCAAGGTTATCCTTGCGCCAGGAGACTGCAGCAAACGGGGACAGAGAGACGGAGACAGACGGCGACAGAGACGCAGGAACAGAGGACAGAGCGAGAGCGAGGGAGACAGAAGGGAGCAGAGAAATTGTGAAAGGGACCCCCCCCCCAAAAAAAGAGAAAAATAGGAGAGGCAGAGAGGGACAGCTGCCAGGAAAAGAGCTCCAAGAGAGTGCGACAGGGGACAGACGCGGGGACTGAGTAGAGACACAGAAACCCAGACCCGGCACCAGGCCCCCCGCCCGCGCTCACCATCCTGCCCGCGCCCGCAGCGGCCCGCGTCCGACCGCGCTCCCCGCCGCGCCCGGAGGACTGGGCAGCTCCCCGCGGGCGGGCTGTGCAATCCCGGCGTCTGCCTGCAAGGGGAGGAGGGAGGCGGGGGGGGGGCGTTAAAGGGGACGCAGCAGCGCGCGCTCCGAAAAGGTGCACCTGGGCATTGGCACGTGCACAGGACTCTGCGCAGGCTGACCTTGGGCCGCTGGAGGAAACTCGGCCTCAGTCTGACCATCTTTAAAATGGAATAGCCCGGGGATTTAGCTCAGTGGTTTCGCCACCTGCTGCGCAAATGCAAGGACCCGAGTTCGATCCCTGGTACCAAAAAAAAAATAAAATAAAATAAATAAAATGGAATAGGCGGCTCGAGGTGTATGGAGTCTTCCATCTTGCATATCCTGTCTGGGCGAGGAACGCTTGGTGACTTGGATAAGGGGATTGGCCTGCAGCACTCAGTTTACCCATCTGCCCACGGAGTGACGGTCCTGGAGGCCTGGGGTCCAGCAGCCACTGGAGGGTGAGGTACCCAATAGTCGGTCCCTGGCTTCCTGACCTGAGGACTCTGCCCCTCTCTGGCTGTGGGACGTTGGAGGATGCACTGTCTCCCTGGGAGATGAGTGTTCCTGGCCCCACACAGGTACCAGTTGGTATTGGCAGGGAGCAAGGAGCGGGGAGCCGGTCCCCCATCACTTCAACAGTGTCACAGTCACAGACCAACTCGGTCTGTGCATTTGCCTGGGATGTGGAAGACGCTGGGTTCAATCCCCAGCACTGAAGAAAGGAAAAAGGATCCTAAAATCACAGCCCAGGAAATGGTGAGCACTTCTCCCAACACCATGGCTGTCTCTTAGCCTCACTTTCCCCTAAGATGAGCCCAAGGCAGCCAGCAGAAACCCTCATGGGTTCTGTGGTCTGACCGGCCAGGGCTTGGTCCCTAGCTTGGCTGTACCCAGGTGTTACCTTGGGCCAGGACCTTCACCCTTTGCAGCCTCAGTTTCCCCATCTGGAATATGGGCCGAGATCCAGCCTGTGGTAGTGGAGGTTAGCAGTCAGCATGGCACACAGTAGGTGTGTAATAATCGTGCCACACTATTAGTTACAGTGTAGTTTATTGGCAGAGTAATGACTTTTTTCCCCAGTACTGGGGCTTGAACCCAGAGCCTTCACACTGAGCTACATCTCCAGCCCTTTTTCTATTTTTTGAGATTAGGTCCCTGTTATCCAGGCTGAGCTAGAACTTGTGATCCTCCTGCTTCAGCTTCTCAGAGTGCTGGGACATTACAGGTGTGCACCACGCATGACTGTTTTTCCATTGGGGATGTAACCCAGGCTTCACTCATGCTAGCCAAGCGCCACTGAGCCACACCTCCAGCC
Organism: Heterocephalus glaber; assembly: GCF_000247695.1. Next base: position 2,136,228 of record NW_004624908.1, read on the forward strand.
CTTTTTATTTTATTTGAAACATGGTTTTGCTAATGTTGCTCAGGCTGACCTTGAACTGGCAAGCCTCCTGCCTCAGCCCCCCTACTAGCTGGGATTACAGGCATGTGCCACCATTTCCAGCAGAGCAGTGGCTTTTCTCTCTTGATTTTGACCTCAGGCAGGTATCTTGTCCCTTCTGAGCCTCAGTTTCCCCCATCTGGAAGAGGGAGCTGTCCATACCAACCAGAAGCCAACCTCTGCCCCCTGGCACTTAGCCTTCCAACAGCCACCAAGCCCTTTGTGTTGCACAAGAAGAGGTCCCTCGCCCCAGCACCCTGAACACTTAGGCAGTGACATTTTAGCCATCAAAAGGGTTTTTATTAAAAAGACCCTTGAAGGGGATGACGAGGAAATCCTGGGCGGGGGCACAAGCATTCCTGTGGCCTTTGGGGCCTGGTGAGAGTTGAACAAGCACAACCCCCCCCCATTAGCTTTTTGAGACAGGGTCTCCCTATGTAGCCCAGGCTGGTCTCAAACTCACAGAAATCCTCCTGCCTCAGCCTCCTGAGTGCTGGGATGACCGGCATGAGCCACCACACCTGACTTCAGTGACGCCCTCTTTGCAAGAAGCCCTGCTGTGGGTATCCCATTCCACCCACTGGCCTGACACCGACACGGCCAGGACAGAAGACCCTTGGAGACTTTCGTCCTGCTGCTAAAGCGCCACCCGGCTTCCCGCACAGGGTCGGCTGTGCCTGTAAACAGAGGCCAGGGTCGCAGCCCTCACTGCTGCTTCTTCTTGGGGCTTGGGGGTGTGGGCGGTGGCTGCAGGAAGAAGGCGGGCCGAAGCAGGCAGCGCCAGGCCAGCAAGTGCGGGCCGATCGCATAGAGCAGGTTGCAGACGAAGACTGGCGCCCAGGCGTCCTCAGGCACGCGGTAGGTGAAGGGCGTGCGCGGGTGGGAGGATGCGCCCATGTGCGAGAACTGCGCCTGCGCAAAGGGAGGCCGCGGTCAAAAGGTCAGGGGCGGGTGGGCGGTGGCCGCCTAGCATCGCCAAAGCCCCACCCAGTTCTTCCTGACAGCCCCGTCCTCCTATCGCTGGCTGGGTGGCTCACTCGTCCTCTGGACCTGCGTCTGAACTCTGCCAACACCGGTCCTCTGACCCGGCTCAGGTCCTCCTCCTAACCCCTCGGGACACGAACTCTGCCCATTTTCCCCCTTGGGAATCTTCCTCGGCCCTCCTACCTTGCCCCGATGCAGGCTTTATCTCTTCCCATTGGGAACCCCCGCTCCGACTGGGTCCTCCACCGCTCCAACACCTCCCATGGCTCCCATCACCCTCAACACAAGCCCAGACCTCAAAACCCTCAGCATCCAGGTGCCCACTTCTCTTGCCTCTGCCTTTACCTACATTCTAGTCCTACTAAGCCACTGTTCTGTGCCTTTCCTTGTGCTGTCCCCACTCCAGGAATGCCCTTTCCGACCTAGAGTACTCCTCTGCATACAGTGGACCCTGAAATTCGCAGGAGTTACCTTCCCAGTGCTCCCACAAATTGTGAAAAAAATCGCGAATTTCAGATATGGTCAGGAATATGCGTATAAATGCCTATTTTTATAGTTTAAACCCTCAATATGCTGTCTCCTGCAGTTATGTCCTTTAGCTCTGTGGTTCCACTGCCTGCCTCAAAAGCGCAAGGTCCCAAGTTTGATCCCCGGTACCAAAAAAAAAATTAATAAAATACTGTGTTAATAAAGCATTTGGCGGGATCTTAGGGATCTTAGGGCTTTAAGAACGAAACCAGAACACTCAGATAGCTACAGTGTTAGGAGGGAATGCCGGGGCATCCGCCCACGATGTGTTACAGGGCAGCAGCCAATCAGCAGCAAGGAGAACTGAAAAACGCTCTCGGATTGGCCACTTGCAAACCTCCCGCCAAAAAAACAATAGCGGAGGAGTTAGGTTCTAAGACAAAATCCGCGAAGGACTGAGGCCTTGAACTCTGAACGGTGACTTCGAGAGGGCATAGTGTACATCAAAGCCCAGCTCTTGGGTCCTTGCGGAACCTTTCCTCCTTTGTAATCCCCCTGCCCCTGCACATCTTCCTCTTCAGTTCTGACTCCAGGGAGCCGGGGGTAACTGTCTCCCCCAGTCTGGGGAATTCTGGGGTCCTGGGCCTGTGGCTGCCCAGGATGGGCACAATGCCTGCCTACACACTGCCTGTACCCTCACCTGGCCAATGGCTCCGGCGAACACCAGGGCCCAGTCAGGCAGCCAGGAGCATCCCGGGAACAGGAGGGCATAGGAGGCCAGGGCGTAGAAAGGCAGGCCGTAGAACAGGTACATCAGCATCTGGTGGTGCGGATCATGGCCTAAGAGAGGAGCCAGTGCTCCTGGGACTTCGCCCAGCCTGGGGGGCCCTCTGCCCATCCTACCCTTGATTGAGAGCACCTCTGTTTCCCTTAGAGGCCTCTGTCCTCTGACTGGCACATGACCCTGGCCTGGCCAATCCAAACACCAGAATGCCATGGCCATGATGAAGAATAGGCATGTGACTGGGGCTGGGTCAATCAGAGTCTGCCTCAGATATGTGCTTACATTCTGGGGTAACAATAAGGGCTCATTTCCTCTGGGGTATTGGAGTGGGGTATATGGAAAGCTAGAGCTGCCTCTGCCAACCCCTAAAGGGAGCCAGGCAAAGACAACAGGGCCCAGAGACAGAATTACCCATGAGCACCTGGATCCAGCTATACCTGAAGACCATATCTGTTACTTTTCCCATAAGGCAATACATTCCACATGTGTTTCTGCCAATTTGACTTGTGCTTCTGGCCATCTGCTTCAAAAAGGCCCAGGCAGGACCATGACTACCTCCCTCCACCTGCTCTCTCACCTGCACCTTTGGATAGGCCACAGGGTCCCGCAGGTATGGCTCATACTGGTAGATGTAGTCAAAGCAGGTGTCCGTGGGGCAGTCAAGCACTACCTGGGGCAAACAGACGAAACAGCCAGCTACCTCAAGCATCCTTCTTCCAGGAAGCCACTTCACCCCCGCTTCCCAGCAGGGTCCCTATTCCTTGGTCTAAGTCTCCTAGCCCTAGCTGTGTCCATCTGGGGACCCCAGCCTTGTCCATGCAGGAATTGGGAGAGGAGGATGAGAACTGCAGGAAACAGGGCATTGTCATGGGATACTCAGGTCAGATGACGAACGTCCTTGGGTGACCGGACAGAACAGTGGTTTTTTTCTAACAATAAGCGATAAAGGCCCGGGAAGGGAGGCTGGAGGCCGGGGGAGGGGAGGCTGTGAAGAGGCTCACCAGGCCCCGGAACAGGGTGAAGAACGCGGCCAGGATGAGGTAGACGAGGAGGCCCAGGTCGGCCGGGCGCTGCAGCAGCCCCTTCCTCTGCTCCTCCTGCACCTGGCCCAGGGAGAATCGGACTTTGCAGGAGTGATCTGGAATCCCACAGGCAGAGGACAAAGCCCCTCCTCCCGGAGGACACCAGGTCTTTGTTCCAACGCAGCTCACTCGGGGTCCACGGAGGCAGGCGGGGCCTGGCTGGCCCAGGGGACATGGCACTCACCAAGTTGGGGGGACAGTAGGAGGGCGCCCGGGGCTGGCTGAAGACCCTCATGCCAGCCCAGCATGGGACCAGCATGTAGGGGATGGCCAGGAAGAAGGCGGGCCTGATCTCGGAGCTGTATTTCCCTGCCATGGTGGAGGAGAGAGACATCTTGATTTACACATGCCAACCTTGCTCCTGCGCCATCACTCCTATGGCTCCCTAGTACCCATAAACGACGTCAGTGCTCTTCAGCCAGGCCTGCCTCGGCTCACCCCGTGAATACAGATCTTACTCTCCAGTGGTGCTGCCCTTCCCATGAATACATTTAAGGTGCTTTCCTTGTTGAGTCCTTGCCGTGCTGTCCCAATGCCTCGATTGTCATCTCTGCCCCACCTCCCAAGACTACCTACACAGCTTCCGCTCTGCCCACCCTGAAACACCCTTCTGGTGTGTGGGCAAAACCCTGGGGAGGAAGCAGAAGTACCCTGGGCGCCCCCACCTCCAGGAGGAAACGGGGAGGCTGCTGGCTGAAGCTATCTATGGACAGACAAAGAGACAGAAGGGACCTGCAGACAGGGGGAGGGGATGGAGGACCCAGCATGGGGCGCTTCCGGTACAAGGATGGGGCTCCCTAAGCCGGATCCTTACCGAGGATGTTTCCGGGGAGAAACACCAGGATGCTCATGGCGAAGGAGCCCAGCCAGTAGAGCCCAAGGTTCCGGTACTGCTTCCTGGGCCAGGAACACAGGGTGACTACCGGGTGCCTGTCCCTGTGTCAGAGTCCCAGGTAGGGCAGAGACCACCCTGGCCCCCCAGCTCCGGGCCCCTCTCTGTTTTGTCCAGGATGGAAAGGACACCAGGGATGACACTGGCTTCACAGGGACAGTGTGGGTGTGAGTCACGTGGCCACTACCCTCACCCCTGTTGACATCTAGAGAACGTTCTCCTGGCCACCCCTGGCTGCAGCCCATGAGGGGCCTCCTGATTTCACTCAGACACTTTCTGCCCCACCCAATGCGGGGCCCGAGGAGCCACCCTGCCGCCTACCTCCTGTGGATGGCGCCGGCCATGGCCAGGTAGAGGAGGTAGTGCACGGTGCCGTCCCAGTAACAGATGAAGATCCCGTGTGCAGTGCGCAGGTATGGCTCGCCCTGGGGGCGGGGCGAGGCTCAGACATACCACGGGGCAGGGGACACCCTGGCCACCCGCCACCTACCTCCCTGGTGTAGAACTCCATGAAGCCCTCCATGTAGCCGTCCTCCTGCAGGGCGATGACGAGGTCCACTACGGAGGTGAAGGAGAACACGCCGAAGACTGCGGGAGAGTGGGAGGGGCCTGGGTGGGTGGGGCCCCTGCAGGGCGGGGCCGAGCCGCGTGTGGGCGGGGCTAAAACCGCAAGGTCAAGGTTTGGGCCTGCACGTCTCAGGTCAGGTGTAAAGGGGGCGGGGCTTGAAGTAGCAGGTCTAACACGAGGCTCCAAGAGCAGTCCCTGTCCCCACTGCTCAAGTTACAGAACCACAGCCCTGCCAGCTCCAAGTCTAAAAGGGGAGACTGTTTGGGGCTCCCCAGTCTAATGGAGGAGTACCGGTCTCTCCAATGTGATGGGAGCCCTTCGAGGCGCCCAGCCTGGTGGAGGAGGCCTTGCAGTGGCCGCAGGTCTGAAGGTGGAGGTGGAGGCCCGGGGAGGCAGCCCTTTTTACCACCTCCCAGGGACTCACCCACGTAGAGCGAGTCATAGGCGATCTCTCCTCGGGACAAGCTGTAGATGGACGCGAACAGCAGGGCCAGGATCAAGCCGCTCATCAGCGCCACCCAGAGGGGGCTGAGGAGAGGGCACCCCATCAGGCAGGCCCAGCAGTGCTGGGGCCTCTGCCTCCCTCCCTGCTGGCGACACAGCGCACTCCATCTGCTGATCATCAGAGTCTTCTTTAGACGGCTCTGCCTCTGCGCAGGCCGCTTCTCCCTTCTAGAAACTGCTTCCAGTGAAAAGCCTCCTTTCTTCAGTTCATTGGTGCTCCCCTCTTTTTTTCTTTTTCTTTTTTTTTTTTTTGATACCGGGGATTGAACTCGGGTCCTCACGCTTGCGCAGCAGGCGGCAAAACCACTGAGGTAAATCCCCGGCTCTTTTTTCTTTGTGAGACAGGGTCTCCCTATGTAGTCCAGGCTGGCCTCAAACTTGAAGCGATCCTCCTGCTCAGCCTCCCAAGTGCTGGGATTACAGGCTTGTGCCACCACGCTGGGGTTTCTTTCGTTCATTTTGTGGTGCTGAGGAATAAACCCAGGGCCTTGCATACATTAAGCATATTTTCTACTATTGAGCTACATCCTTGGCCCCCAGAAATTACTTTGTAAACTCCTATTCGTCCTTCATGGCCCATCTGGTTTTTTCCTTCTCCAGGAAGCCCTCCTTGACTCCCTAGAAAGGATCCTTGTCCCCTGGGACTAGGTAGAGAGGGGCTATCCATCAAACATTCTGCTGGACCATTTATTCCCTATCTGCTGGTGTGTTTGATCGGATTTGCTCTCGGTCTTAACACCCAGCTCCTGGGTGGCCCGGCTTGGCCCCATTCCCGAGGGTCTTCAGGTCGCTGTAGATATCTCTGTCTGAGGCTCCCAACTCCTCCCAGCTAAAGTCCAAACACCTCCACCCACTGCACCCTATCCCTGCCCAGATCTGCCCCATCGTCCTGATAAGGCAGGCGAGCAGGTGACACAGGTGACAGGAGCTGGGTCTCTGGCATCAGCCAGCACAAGTGGGCAGACCGAGGCCCAGAGAGGGTGAGGACCCGTCCAGGGCCACACAGCAAGGCCCTGTCCAGCAATCTCCCCTCATCTTGTCACAAGACACCCTCCCCCCCTGCCCCATCTCTACTCTGGCCCTGTCTGACCAACAGTGATGACTCCAGCTGTCAGATGAGACCGTGGCTCTGCTGCCAGCCTGTAACCCTTCCCATAGTCACGGGGTGAGGACTAGGATGACAGCCATTACTCAGATGAAGAAACTCAGGTGGCCGGGGTCCACGCAACAGACAGGTATCAGCACCTAGGTCTCAGATCCATGGCAAAACCACCCCACGTCTTGGCCTGAGCAGGCTTGAGCGTGACAGAGCCTTGCTGGACTCACAGGGCTGGGACTTAGGCTTAGGGAACAGCGACAGAGGTTCTGACTGCATGCAGGGAAACTGAGTCTAGGCCAGAGTCAGCCCACCCTGAGGGAAAGCAAGCCTTGGGCCTGTGACAGCGCGGGGCAGGAAGAGCTGGGTCACCCGGGGCTAATCTGGGACAATACTTTGACCCTAGGGGACTTTGGAAGCCGCAAGGCTTGGGGGCATCTCTGGGAGACCCCATAAGCTTTCTACAGCCCGGCCATGTGTTGGGGGTTCTGCTGCTCCACATCCATCTGCTCAAACATCCCCGGGAGTCCCCGCCCCAGCCTGCGGCCCGCAGGAGGGGACTTCCGGTCGGAGGGGGCTGACTTCGGGCCCACCCAGCCCCCTCCTCCCGGGCGCGGGCGCAGGCTCGCGGGCGCCGATCCCGAGGCCCGCAACGCATCCTCCGCCCGGCGCCCCCTCAGGCCCGCCCGGCCCGCCCGGCCCGCCCGGCCTCCCCGCACGCACTGCGAGAGCGCTGCGACGTGGTTGAGCGCGTAGGACACCGGGAGCGCGCCGAATGACAGCGCCGCGATCTTGCCTGCCAGCGGCGGGAGCTCCATGGCGGCGGCGCGGTGTGCGGGGCCCCGCGCGGCCTCGGGGCGCTCGGCTCCTGGGGACTGCTTGTCCCTCGGGGGTGGCCAGGGACCCGCCCCGCGCAAAGGTCGCCCCCGCCGCGCCCGGGCCCCACCGCAGACCGAGCGCCCAGCGTGTCCCCGGGGCGCCTCCGAAGCCCCGCCCCCGGCGGCCGCCCCGCCCCACCCCCTCTGCACCCCGGCTCCCAGGCCTCAGTTTCCCACTCCATCGAAGGCAGGAACAGGACACTCGCGATCAGAGGCCCGGGCTGCGTCCCAGAGGCGTCGGAATTGGTCCTCCAGGCTTCTTTCCACCCGTGGCTGGGGTTGGGGTGCACTTGTGCCTTCTTTGTCCTGACAAAGTGGCACCCCCAACGTCGACCTCTAAGGGGGCTTTTTTGGTGCTGGGTTTGGAACCCAGAGCTTCAAGCATGCTAGGCAAGCGCCCTGCCACTGAGCTACACCACATCCCTAAGGTTCCCTAAAGGGGACTTTCTAGCCCCACTCCCCTCGGCTCAGCGGCCCAAGGTCAAGTGCGCACTCTGGGACTCAAGTGTCTGCCAGCGGCTGCAGCGGTCAGACCACGCACGGCAGCGAAGCTGACTGGGTGGGAGCTCCTAGCAGGCGGCCGGGGTCGGGCCCCTCGGTGAGGGAGAGGTGGGAGGTGGGTCGGAAATTAGGTCCAGATGGAGTCAACTGGGGAACGGACTGAGGCTCAGGCGCAGGGCCAGTCGGGGATGGCAGGAGGTGCATTCTAGGGCACCGCCTGGGCACGGCTGCGGGTGGGAACTAGGGCCTCTGTGTCGGCCCCCACTCCAGTCTGCATGAGGTCTCGCCCAGGCGGGGAACTCGTGGCTGCTGCCCACAGCAAGGTGAGTGATGCCCACCTGCTTCCTGGCCCCCGGGGCCGGGGCCAGCTTGAACCCTTCACCTCGACTTCGTTGGCCAGGTCCCAGTCTGAGCCGTGCCACAAGGGGGTCTCAGGCCCAGGTCTGACTCCGCCTCTGTCCCCGGGTGCCCTGTCACCTGGGGGTGAAGTTCAGGTTCCTGGAGGCTGAGCTCCACCCCAGCTTCCAGTCTGCACACACCGCACGCCGCCTGTGGAGGCCACCTCTGGCCCTGACCGGGGCAAAGTCCATGCCCCATTCTGGCCAGCCTCCAGGTCAGTGAGCCTCAGTGGAGAGGCCACGGAGGACAGGGTGCCTGGGGCCAAGCCAGGGGCCCCGCCTCCTCCATCTTTGTGTGCCCAGGACACCTGTGACCTGTGACCTGGGCTGGGCTGGGCTGGGCTGGGCAGGGCCCACCCGTGTCACCACTTTGCCTTGCCAGCCCTGAACCCGGAGAGAACAGGACGGCCTGGCCTGGGCCAGAACTCCCATCCCCAAGTTCACTGTCTCGTCCCAAGCCATCTCCTGGCTGGCTCCTCCTGGCAGCTTTCACAGCCCGGAAGCCCAGCTTGACTCCGTCCCAGACCGGTTTGTCCTGATTCCAAATCAGTGCCCTGTGTCTGCCGAGTGACTGTGTGACTGCAGCTGGAGCCCCTGGTTCCCAGTGGTGGGGCAGCTGCTAGGCAGGTGGGGAGACTCAGGGCTGAGACCCCAGAGGTGGGAGAATGTAGATTCCCAGGCCCCGCCCATCCTGGGACAGAGCAGCTACAGAACAAGATGGTGACCCCTTCAGGCCATGTGCCCTGCAGCTTGATCCATCTGCCCTCACACCTGCCCTGAGGCAAGCCCCAGGGGCTTGTGTGCCCACCCTAGCGGTAGAAGCAGGAGCAGGGGCAGCCCTGCAACTGCTGGGGACACAGGTGTGGCTGACAGAGGGTTGACTTGCCTGGAGGCCTCCCCTCATCCTGCCGTGGGGCTAGGTTGGGGTCCCTGACAGACATCCCTCATACCCAGGGGTGACTAGGGGCTGGCGGCTGCCCCTCCTCCAGGTTTACTGTTGGGGGGCAGCTGTCCCTGTGCCCTAGGAGAGGGGCTGCATGGGTCGGCCCCTTCGACTGCTACCCAGGCCTTCGGGGATGAAGGCCCGCCCCCCCAGGCGAGGGCCAGGCTGTGCCCTGCATTCCTGGGGTGTTGGGGTCTCCAAGCCATTGCCCTGCCCTGCCTCCCCAGCCCGGCCCACTGGGAAGGGACGGGGACCAGGCTGTGGGGTGGGTGAGCACTGGGACTTTAATACACAGAACGGAACTGGTGACACCGAGAGGCAGGAGGAAACGCTGGCCAGCTGCTCCACAGGGCGGGCTGGTCACTGGGAACAGGCTGTGTCGTCCGCTCGGTCAGTAGTAGGGCCGCCTGGGGTTGTTCTGTGGGAGCCAAGGTCACGAGTGGGGTCAACGTGCACGGTGCAGCTTCCTCCCACCCTGGCCCAGCTGAGCCTGGGGCACTGGGGCAGGGAGGGGCCTCTGCTGCACCCCTCCCCGGGACCATGGGAAATCGCGGCCCGGGCGGGAGCACGCACCAGGGGGTTGGGCCGGAAGCGGTAGGCCAGCATCATCCTCTTGCGGAAGGCCTCATACTCGTCGTCTTCCTTGGAGAGCTCCGCCGGCCGGTCGATGCCAAAGCCGGCGCCGTCCACTGCAGTGGTGCCCCTGCGGGCAGGCGGGCGAGAGGGAGTGCACTGTGGGCAGGGTCCCAGCTGGCAGAGCGCCCGCCTCGCTGGCTTTGGCAACGGAATTCATGAGGGCTGGGGAAGGGGCCCCGGGCAGCCTGTCTGCAGGTGAGGCAGAGGGGTGGGGCTGGTGTCACCCTGAGGGGAGGCGCACCCTGCACTCACTTGTTCACGGGGTTCTTGATGCCCTGGCCCTCGGAGCCCAGCCCCTCGCCCTCCTTCCAGCCCATCTTCATGAGCATCTGGTAGCCGATGTTCTCCACTGTCAGCTTGAACTCCTTGTACTCTGAGTAGTCGGGCTCCCGGCCCTCCTGCAGGGGAGGAGGTGGCTGTCACCCTGGGCCCTGGCTCTGCCTCACAGATCTGCCCACTGCTTTGGACCTCACCCCACACCGGCCGCCTGCCCATTGGCCTCGCTCCCACCAGGCCAGACTCCTCCCCAAGTCATCAAAATCTTCATCCCGGGCCCTCAGTGTGCTGACCTCCCTGGCAGCCAGGTCAAAAGGGGCACGGGGGCGAGTGCGATGGCTGTCCACTGTGAGAAAGACTAACGCTTCATTGTTAGGCCATCATTAAGCTACTTAGCACCTGTCTCAAAGTAAAAACTTAAAAAAGGGCCAGGGATTGAGCTCAGTGGTTGCGCCACCTGCCTTGCAAGCCCAAGGATCCTAGTTCAATCCCCGGTACCCAAAAAAAAGGTTAAAAAAGAGGCTGAGGACACAGACCAGTGTGAAGCCCTGGGTTCCATCCCCAGTACTACATACAACAAAAAACAAGACAAACGCTTGGGACGACAGGCACACACTACAGTGCCCATCCCAGGAACAATTTTTCCCAAGCATTAAAAAGCTGTGGCCAATGAGGCTACCACCTTGTTGGCTGAGGTTCTGGGGTACAGTTTCCTAAAAGAACCCTGGGAGAGCCCACAGGAGACGCGGGCCCCAGCCGTGTCTCCTGGAAGCCCGGCACTGCATCCCAGTGTTGGCCGCACCCTGAGGCTGGTGGGACTCCGAGGGCAGAGTTGGATCTGAGCCGCCCAGACTGGAGGCCCAGCTCCCCTGCACCAGCGCTGACTGGAGTGGCAGCTGACTCCCCCTGCAGATCCCTATGCAGACGGTGTCCATCACATACAGGTGGCCCCAGCCACTGGATGGGCTCACCTTGAGGGCCTTGAATGTCTCCATGAACTTCTCCAGCTCATCAGGGGGCAGGAAGTCCCCAATGAAGTGCTTGCCCCGACCCATCTTCGTCAGCTGCTCGGCCCACTCTGCCAGGAAAGGCAGGGGTGTGAGTGGAGAAGGCGGAGGTGGCAGTGGGTGCCCGAGACCCTCAGGGTCCCCGGGCCACACACAGGGATCCGGCATGGCTCTGTGCCTCCTTCCACACTGAGGAAACCGTGGCCCTCGGAGGCTGGGTTTCTTGCCCAAGTGGCACTGTGAGAAGGGCCCGGGGACCCGTGTGTGGCTTCCCTGCCCGTGCCCTGCACCTGCGCACCCCGTGTCTTGTCCATTTCCATGCGCCGCAGCTGGTGCTCCCAGGTGCCCAGCTCGCTGTCCACCTCCTCATCGCTGTCGTAGCCATGCTGGTGCTGCTGCAGTGCCTTCTCCCACAGCAGCTGCATGTCCTGCATGGCACGCTTGTGCTGCATGATCATGTCATACATCTGCTGCATCTGGAGAGGCCAGGGAGCGGGCATGTGGTCAGAGGTGAGCTGGACACCAGCGTCTCTGCCCAGTGCTCCCCCAGCCCAGCCCTACCCTGAATGAGGGTAGGAGAAGCCCCAGGCTCTGGGCCCAGCTGCAGGCCAGTGTGGCATAGAGCAGCCGGGCCCTGGCTCCCTGTGCCCAGGCACACAGGTATGGTGAGCCCATGATGTCCCACTGCCACCTACTGGGTCCCCAGCCCCTGTGGCCTTACCTCCTGCTGCTCCTTCAGCTGCTTCTTCTGGGCGTCTGACAGCTCTGTGACACCCACCAGGCCCACGGGCTTCCCCTTCTCATAGCCAAGCCCCTTGAGGTCCTGCACTGGAGAGGGGAGACAAAGGCAGTTGGCACCCACACTTGAGCCTGGGTACGGGGTCACAGCACCCAAGGCAGCTGGCACAGGCTTTGCAGGGACCGTGGCCTCAGGGCCTGGCCAGCAGCACCCTGAATCTTTTTTTTGGTACCAAGGATCGAACTCAGGTCCTTGTGCTTGCAAGGCAGGCTTCGGAATCACTGAGCTAAATCCCTGGCCCCTGCACCCTGAATCTTGAGAGCCTCGGGGGCCATACTGGTGCTGGGAGGGCCACCACCTTTCATGGCCTCGTGACCCCTGGTATCACCTTGGATGCAGATGCTGACACCACACCTCAGAGGCCTCAGTGTCACACAGCTAAGGGGTGACAGGGCAGGGACTCTGCAAGGCCAGAGACAGGGCTGAGATATGTGACGGCACGTGTGTGTCATAGGCTTGCGCACATTGATGCTTGGCAGGCAGCCTTGTCATTGCCAGAGCCCAGCACACTGCTCCTGGGGGAGGGAGGCAGCCATGCGCAGAGCTGCTGACACTGAAGTTTGCTTCAGCTGGGGACTGGGCTATAGCCAGCAACGCTGATTCCTGAGAAGCTGCTGCAGCAGCCCCACCTGGGAGGCGGAAACCACCACCCTTGGCAGGGGCTGCCAGGAAGAAGCTAAGCAGCAGGGGCTGGGCTTTGCTCTGAGCCCTGGACCCCACACCCAGTTCTGCGCACACACAAAAAAGAATCATGCACAGCTGCTCCTTGGCCCTTTCCTGGAAGGCTTGGGGAACACAGGAAGCCCTGGGGGTCTGTCCTGGCATGTGCCTACAGTCCTCTCCTCCTGCCCGGCCCCTGGGGAGGTTCAGAGCCCAGGCTGTGGTGGTAGGGAGTTCAATTTCAGCAGGGGCCTGCCCAGGCCTCTCAAGAGCTGGGTATACCCAGATGCAGCACCCAGTGAGGTCCGGGAATCCTGGCTGGAGCTGCTTTCTAGAGCCCCTACAAGTACAGTGTTGGGATCTTCACCCGGGAGCTCTTCTCCACCTGGAACATCTGAGGCCCTGGCTGGGGTGGGCTCAGATCCCAGCCACAAGTCTTGGGTGAGTGGCAGCCGTCTCCTGGCCCTGGTGCCCAGGAAGAGGGTGCGTGCGACTCCCCCAGGCTCCGGCCTGTCAAGCTGTGCTGTTCCTGCCACAGTGCAGGCTGTGCGTGTGGTGGGGGAGGACAGACAGCAGGGGAGGCTCTCTCACCGGCCTGTCCTTATCTGCAGGAAGATGGCGCCCTTGTGGGCTCGGGGGAGGAAAGGAGGGGAGGCCACACTGGGCAGGGAGGTGTCCCTGTGATTGTGTTACAGAAGGGATCGGGAAAAACTGAACATGGTGGGCACTGTGCTTCTCGTCGCACATTTCCTAAGCTTTCTATGACAGAAAAGCAGCCGTGCACTTAAAATTTAAGGCTGATAACAAGATCCATCCATAGGCCATGGCCAAGAGACTTACTTCAGCCCCAGTAGGCTGAAAGTGAAAGGACGGACAAAGATTATTTCATGCAAAAGTCACTAAGAGAGAGCTGAGACTGTTATGCTAGGGTCAGACAAGATGGACTTTAAGACAGAAAGGTCACTAGAGACAAAGAGAATGTGTTTTTTTTCAGTACTGGGGATTGAACGTAGGACCTTTTGCTTGTGAGGCAGGTGTGACACCACTGAGCTAAATCCCCGGCCCAAGAGAATGTTGTATTTTGACAAAAAGTTTGATACAAGTTGGGCATTGTGGTGCATGCCTGTAATTCCAGTACCTGGGAGGCTGAGACAGGAGGATCACTGAGTTCAAGGCCAGCCTGGGCAACTTAGTGTGTTCAAGATCAGCCTGGACTGCATAATGAGACCTTGTCTCAAAAAACCCCCAAATCCCCTAAAAAAACCCAAAAAAACCAAAAAACAAAAATTTATAGCTACAATTGCACATACTAAAAGAGTTAAAATTGATAACCTGGGCTGGGGTGTAGCTCAGTGGTACAACAGTTGCCTACAAAGCACATGAGGCCCCAGGTTCCATCCCCAGCACAGTAAAAGAAATGGAAATTACTAATACAAGGTAAGTTTACAGACATTAAGGTTTAGAAATATAAAAGAAACTAAAGTTAATTATCTTAACAACAGCAATGGAATCCAAAGCTAACATAAGAAAGGAAGTAATAAAAGATCAGCATATGAATAAATCAAATAGGGAATCAAAATGAGAGAAAAATCAGTGAAACCAAAAGTTGGTTCTTTGCAAAGAACAACAAAGTTGACAATCTTTAGATTGACCAAGAAAAAGAGAGGAAACTCAATGACTAAAACTGGAAAAAAATTATCAACCAAGAAGGACTAAAAGAGACTCCTTTAAATAACTATAGGACAATAACTTAGACAACCTAGTGAAGAAGAAAAAGTCCTAGAAACATACAAGCTACCAAAACTAATTCAAGAAGAAGCAGAACATCTGAATAGACTGATAACAAGACTGAATCAGTAACCAGAAGCAGTAACACCGAGTCTCTAACTCTTCCAAAAACCCAGAGAGCAAAGCACCCTGACGCCAATGGCAGATGAAGATGGTATAAGAAATCCACAGACCAATGTTCCTCAAGAACACGGGTGCAAAAATCCTCTGTGCAATGCTAGGAAAATGAATTTGGCGGCTTATTAAAAGGAGTACACACTGTGACCAAGCAGGATTTATCCTGGGATGCAGGCACGGTTTAACACAGGAAAGCCAATCCATGCAACAGACCACATTAACAGAAAGAAGGCGGAAGAAGCACTGGACCACTGTAACTGATGCAGAAAAAGCATGTGACAAGATTTAAGACCTTTTCATGACAGAAGCACTCAATAAATTTGCAGTGAAAGGAATTTCTTCAACTCCACAAAGGCCCTTCCCGAGTTGTGGCTCCATCGCTGGCACTGAACAGAAGGCACAGCTGATGTCACACTCCACGGTGAGCACCCGACCTCACTCCCTCAAGTGTCAGGAACAAGATGGAGATGCCAACTTTGGCCACTTGCAGTCCCCATGGTTCTGGAAGTCTAGCCAGAGCAATCAGGGAAGAAAAAGTAGTAAGAAGGACCAGGACTGGACAGACAGAAGTAAAACTCCCTACTGCAGATGACACAATCGTGTATGGAGAAACTAAAGAATCCGTGGCCAGGTGTGATGGTCACATCTGCTTCTCAGGGGCTGGGCAGGAGGAGTGCAGGTTCCAGTCCTGCCTGGGCACCCGAGCAACACCCGGTTAACAAAATCAGAAACAGAAAACGTTAAAAAGAACACACACATGAACCTGTTAGAACTGCTAAATTTAGCAAAGCTGCAGGATGCTAAATGAACATGCCAAAATCAACTGTCTAGAAAGGAATCCAAAAACTGAAAAACACAGTGTCATTTACAACAGCAGCAAAAAAGAACAAATCATTTAGAAGCAAACATAACCAAAGAGTTGCAAAACTTATGCAATGAAAACTACAAAGTCTTGTTGAAAAACATTAAAGATGAAAGAAATAGATGGAAAGGTATTGTGTCCACAGATCCTTAGGGTGTCAATGTTGCCCAAAGTGACCCACAGATATCCCTGCAAAAATCGCAACAGTATCTGCAGATCAAAAGCCCATCTGAACTCACATCTGCTCTGTGTGGTGCTGGGAGAGCTGCCCGAGCTGGGCCGTGAGTTCCAATTCCAGTTCCAGCACCAGCACCAACACTCCATCCACCCATCCATCAATGGATAAAGTCATTCGGAAACTCAAAGGAGCCCAATTGCTACAGTAGTTTTCATTAAGAAGAAGGAAGGTAGAAGATGCATTCGTGCTTTCACGGTTACTGCAAGGCTACAGCAATCAAACAGCAGGATGCTGGCGTCAGGACAGACACTGGCCATGTAACAGCACCGGGATCTTGGAAATAAGCCTGTGTCCATGGCCAAGTGATTTTTCACAAGTGCGTCATTCGATAGGAAAAGAAGTTTCTTCAATAAATGCTGCTGGGAAAACGGGACATCTCTATGCAAAGGAAGGAAGTTGGAACCTTTACATCATTCACAAAAGGATTAAAGACCTAAATTGAAAGGGCCAGGGATTTATGCTCAGTGGTTCCACCACCTGCCTCGCAAGCGAAAGGTCCGGAGTTTGATCCACAGTACAAAAGAAAAAAGAAAAAAAAAAAAAACATTGAAAAATTGGACTTCATTAAAACTTAAAACTTTCAAAAAAAAAACTTAAAACTTTCCTGGTCTCCAAGGACACTATTTTCTTTGAGACAGTAGTTCAGGCTGGCCTTGAGCGCTGCAGTGGTGCATGCTATGACATGATCAGCGGGGAAGCCAGGCCCACCTGACAGGGGTGTGGGAGAGGCGTCCACGTCCTTCTGTACCAGCTCAGCGGGCGGCAGCTCCACCTTGTCTTCTTCGGGGCCCCACCGGCTCTTCCGCTTCCGCTTGGCAGTGGCTGTGGAGGCTGAGGTTGGCTTCCCAGTGACAGCTGGGGCAGGGAGCACGGCAGGCACGGGGCTGGCGGAGGCAGGGCAGGTGGTGGCTGGGGACAAGGGCCTCGCCAGGGCATCGGGAGGGGACTTGCGCTTCGGGCCGAGGTCGGGTGCTGAGAGGGTGCCAGGGGAGCCAGCCTTGGCTCTCCGGAACTCCTCCAGCTTCTGCCGGTAGTATCTGTACCCGTGACTGTTGGGTTCGTACAGAAAGCTGCGGAGGACAGTGATGGGGACATGCTCAGCGGGGCCGAAGCGCTAGCCGCACTTCAGGGCTGTGGTCTCTACCACCCTTCGCCTCTGCTGGACTCAGAATTTGGCAGACCCAGCGTGGGAACAATGTGACCTGTCCTCGGCCTCTCTGGTGGTCTCTGAGCCTCCCCCACCTTCCTACTGCACTGATCGAAGGGAGCTCTACCATGAGCTCCAGCTTGTTTTTGTTGTTTGGGTTTTTTTTGGTACCGGGGATCAAACTTGGGACCTTACAATTGTGAGGCAGGCGCCGGAACTACTGAGCTAAATCCCCGGCCCCTCCAGCTTGTTTTTAAGACATGGTCTTACTAAGTTGCCCAGGCTGACCTTGAACTTGCGTTCCTCCTGCCTCAGCTTCCTGAGTAGCTGGGGTTACAGGCACGTGCCACGACCTGGGTCATGGTCCAGACATGACCCAGCGAGGGACCTTTGTAAAAATTAAGAGACAAAAGTAAAGAAATGTGCACGCCAGGCATGGTGATGCATGCCTGTAATCCCACTTACTCAGACAGCTGAGGCAGGAGGAGCATGGGCCCAGGAGTCCAGGGCCAGCCTGGGCAACACAGTGAGACCCTGTCTCTCCAAACAAAACCAGAAAACCAATAAACACACAAACTAAAAACCTCACAAAGTTTCTAAGAAGGGCAAAGAGCACATGGCTAGATCTGAAAAGACACCCCAGCCAGGAGAGTTCAGAGAGGTCGCGGGTCTGCCATCCTTGGCTTGGGATGGCCCATGCGTGCGAACCGTCAGAGGGGCTGGGCTGTGGGGCACAGCTTTCAGGGCAGATTCCCTCTGGCTCTCTACCTGGGAGGTGAGCTGTCCTCCCCCGTGCCCTTCTGCCATGAGGCTCCTGCCCTAGAGCCAGCTGGCCGAGCAGACCTGGACCAGACCCTCTGAGCTCCTGAGCTGCCACACCTTTCTCCTCCTCTAAGCGCTGCAAGCATCAGGCTGACCTGGCTGCCCTGGGCCAGCCTGTCTGCAGTGAGTCACAGTGTCCACAGCCTAGGGCATGCAGACTGCACCCCGCCCTGAGCCCATGGACAGTCACCAGGGTCACTGGGGTCTCGCTGTCCAGTCCGGTTCATCTCTCAATGCACTACGATCCTCTTCACCTATTTAATGTATCTGGATATTTAAAAAGCGCCTCCCTTAACCTGACACATACGCCCTCGCACGTGCCATGGTTTGAATATGCTCAGTGGAGGCAGGGAGGCCACCATGCTAGCACTGGCAGCAGGGCCAGAATACAGGCGCCTTTCCCTCTAGAAGCGCTCCCTCCACGGGCTTTCTACCTCGAGCTGCCATAGTACAAGGCCTGTGCCAGATGTAGACACCCAGTCTTGGGCTTCCCAGTCTCCAACCTCTTTCCTGGACAAAAGAGCCAATCTCAAGGATTCTATTACCGTGATGGAAAGCTGACCACCAGGCCATGAGAGCAGCGAAGAAGACATGTGCCGCCAACCAGCCTTCCTGCCTCAGTCTCCTCGCCTGTAAGACCCCAGCGTGCCAGGCTGCCTGGGCCTGAGATCTGGGTGCCTAGAGACACACAGGCAGGCATTTTCCACCTGAAGTCAGACAAGCAATCTGCTACGGACTTCTCGTGGCTGTGGGTGACGCTGCCCATGACAGGGTTTCAGGCCACGTTGTGGATGCTCCTGGCTGCTACACTCACTTCAGGAGCACCAGGGGCTGCTGGGCCTGGGACAGGGAGCTGTGGCCAAGCACGTGTGCCCCCCGGCCCTCAGGGTTTGGGGCTGCCTGGCACCCTGAGTGGAGACAAACCAGCCCACTCAGTGAGCCCGCATGCCCTGCTGCCCACCCCCCCACACCACCAGCTCTGGTCTAAGAGGTGAGTGGAAGACGTGCCTGACAGCCACTGTGCCACGGCTACCCAGAGCCCCATTCTGTGCCAGCTTCTACCTTAGCTCTGCCAATGAGCTGGGCACCCACCATTGCCACCCCCAAGCAGACAGGAAGCTGCACAGGTGCCCTCAGCTGTGACGCCAGGAGACCACCTGGGCTCAGGCCGTGGACGGAGTCCCTTAACCTCACCCACTTCCCCTGGAACACAGTTCCACAGTCGTGCCCAAGTACAGTGAGTGAAAATAAACTAAGCTTCTTATTTAAATAAGCTTAGTTAGGCAAACAGAGAGAAGATGCAACTTAAGACACTGGTGGCAAGCCTATAGCACAAGTGACGCAGTGGGCTGTTTGTTACCATGAAAAGACCTAAAAGGTTCGGCATCACTGATCTTAGACTATTTGCAGGGCACACCTGGCAAGCCTGTAATCCCAGTACCAGGGAGGCTAAGGCAGGAGAGTAGCAAGTTCATGTTCAGCCTGGCCATCTTAGTGACTTATTGAGACTTGTCTCAAAGAATAAAAGGGCTGGTGTGTAGCTCAGGGCAAAGGCCCTGTGTTCAATCCCAAGTACACCCACAACACAAACTACTAACACTGGCGGCCCAAACTTGTGACCAACAAATCAATGGCCTTCAGCACAAACCTGATTTGGGGCTCTGGCTGCTGGGTACCGGACGTGGGAGTGGCTCTCCCCAGTCACCTGAGCCCTGGCCCTCCCTGTGCCCAGCCCAGGTCCCCTCAGCCCTGCCTCCCAGCAACTGCCCACTTCTCTCCACCTAGCCACAGCCTGGCCAAGGCCATGGAGGCACAGCCGGTCCCCTGGATCTGCACCCATCTGCACCCCGACCACCTGGGCATGGCGCCCGAGGTCTCTGTTCTCCCCTCCTGTACAGCAGCTGCTCTCAACTGGCAGGCAGGGACACCAGGCCGAGGTCACGATGCCTGGAGCCGATGACATGTAGATCAAGAGCCCTGGGGCTGCTGCTGCTACACCTCCTGCTGCACGCTCCGGCCCATCTGCTTACTGAGTCAGCCCCCACTTCACAAGAGGCCACCCGTGCCACAGCATCCCCGAGCACCCCTGCGGCCTTGCCCTGCAGCAAGGACAGTGGCAGTTCCCAGGGGCCACCAGCCTCTCCAGTCCAGAGCAGGCACTGAGCCTTCCCGACGGATGAATGAGCAAAGGAAGCCAGGCCCAGCCTCAGGGTAGAGGGAGACCACAGGGCTGGGGTCAGCAGGGGCTGTCTGTCACCTGTCCCTCTGTGGGCCCCACACACAGGCAGGGTTCCCACTCTTTAGAAGCCCATTCCCTGCCAGTCCCCTCATGATAAAGGGAGACCCTAGGAACACAAAGACAGTAAACGAGGACCAGGAAACATCCCCAAACCCCAGAAATACTGAGGGACACACATGGTTAGCAGCAGCTCCCTACCCTATCCCAGCAGGCCCAGGTGTTCCCGTGAATATGCACCTGAGAGCCAGGCCTGCCATCTGTTACAGAGGGCGCAGGCAGATGCCCACGGGGCACCTGGAACACGCAGGCCTCAGCAACACCTAGGGCTGATGCTGCTTGGCAAACGCCTGTGCAGCAGCAGAGCCGGGCTCTGGGGCCTCCTGCAGCACGGTGCAGCATCCTGCACAGCCAGGGAGCTCACCCCTTACCTGAAGGCCTGGTTCTCGCGGTTGTTCTGGAGGGCGATGGTTTCCACCTCAGGGCCCCCATCTGCTATGAACCTGGCCAGCTTTTCTGCGAGGTTCTTGACCTCTTCATCCTCTGGGGGTGAAACTTTAAGCAGGCTGTCAGTACTGAGCTCAACTCACCACACCCAACAGCCTAATTCCTGCTAAGAGCCCGAGGCCAACGCGTGGGCACATTTTAGGAACGAGGCAGAGAGAAACAGGCAAACGGGAATCAGATTACTGCACTGGGACCAAACCAGAGTCAATACAACAGTGCACCCCAGTGCCCACCTCCCACCACCCTAAGGGCAGCATGCGGGTCTGGGCTGGGCAGGGAAGTGGGAGCCCCTGCCCTAGCCTTTCTGCAGGCACCACCCACCCCCGGGCCGCATGGCAGTGGGGCCCACCCTCCTCTCCTGGGGAGAGGGCAGTGTCAAGGGCTGTGGACTTGTGAGTCCAGTTTGAACATCAACCCCTGCCGCCCCTCAGCACTTGGCTGAGGTTTTACACCATTAAAGCTGGAGACTGGCCGGCAACCCCGCTCCCCGAAATGCACTGTCAGTCCCCCAGCTGCATCTTCCCTGAGCCCCCAGCAGCAGGCACGGCTATGTGCTCAGCACCTAGCACAGGTGTTCCTGTGAGGATCCCGAGCTTCCTCGGTCCCTCCTGTGCTGAGCCCAGCTTCAGGACCTGGCCCTGACCCTCTTGAGAGCGCCCTGAGGGAAGGCTGGGGTGCAGTTTCCCGGTGCAGAGGGCGGTCTCACTCCAGCCCCAGTGCCCCTGCTGCAGGAGGTTGCAGCCCCATTTACCTGGGGCGCCTCCCCGGAGCCTCCCTCCCCTCTGCCACCTACCTTTCTGAGGGGCTGCCTGTAACTTCTGTGCTTCCTTTCTTATTTCAGCCACCTTCTTTCTGTAGTAGAGGAATTCTCTGCTATTCTTATCGTGCAAAAATCTGGAGAGGAAGAGATTTGCGGCGGGGTGGAAGGTGAACTTCGGGGCGGGTTTCCCCATCAGGCAGTTTCTCCCATGCAGAAGCACCCGGAGCCACAGCGACCTGGGGTGTGAACCCAAGTGCTCAGCTCAGTGCCAACCTGGTCACCAGGACAGGGTCACAGACACATCCGAGTGTGGGCAACACCGTGCAGCAAGTGATACTCACGAAAATGCTGGGTTATCCTTGTAGTCCTCCATAGCTACTTTCTCTAACTCGGGGCCTCCTTCTGCCACAAAGCGGGCCAATTTCTCTATCACTTTCCGAGTCTCGGCTCCCTCTGGGGGTGAAACTTTAAGGAGGCTGTCAGTACTGGGGCTCCACTCCCACACCCCACAGTCAATAGGCGCGCTCTGGCTCAGGCCACGACGGAGGGGTGGGGAGAAGAGGTGACAGGCCGAGGTCGCCGCGTCTCGGTCGGTCCAGGCACAGAGCGTCGGTGAGGGGTGCGAGGGCCGATCGTGGCCTGAGTCCATCCCTGGGCTGCAGAGGGAGCATGCGGAACCATATCCGGCCTCCCCTGCTGGCCTGGGTTTGGGGGCTGGTGGTGGAAGGGAAACGCTTAATTCTTTTCTTTATTTGCCAGTTTTCAGTGTAACACATCGGTTCCCTTCCATCCTTCAAAGGTGACAAATTCTCTTTTACAATTAGCATTACGAACTCTGAGTTAGACACTCTGGGTGGGTTCAATCCACTGCCATCAACGTCCTCAGACGCTCCGTGGCTGGCGGAGCCTCTTCCGGCTGGCTCCCAAGAGCTCGGGGTCATCTCACACACTTCCTGCCCACACCTAGAGCCAGCCAGCTCTCCAAGAAGTCCTGGCTTCCGTCAGTGAGAAACTGCTCCAGACCATCTGGGCGCTAGGATGCCCGCGGCAACGGGCTTAACCATTATCTCGGGGCCTTGGCAGGGAGCGGAGCTATAAAGATATATTTTTATACATGGATTAGCCTCCCCATCTGAGCCGTGCAGAACCTGTTTTCGCATTTCTTGCTGGCCCATTTCTGAGGCTAGTTTGCTAGCCTCTCTACAGACCACATCCCTTTTGTGAAGCTCACAGGAAAAATTTCTCGTCAGCTGGTAAGGTACCTGGCAACTGAACTAGGTGCTGCATCTGTAGCGATTTTTTTTGGAGGCAGGGTCTCGCTATGTAGTCCAGGTTGGCCTTGAACTTGCAGCAATGCTCCTGCCCCAGCCTCCCAAATGCTGAGATTACAGGTGTGCACCACTATACCCGGCTGCCGGGTTTCTGCAGCAATCTTATTTGTTCTGCTGCTTGGGCTGCTGGGAAGCTTAAGGGGGTGGGGGCAGGGACATATATGGCCTGAGGAGGGCCCAGGGGCGTCCTATGCCTGCCTTTCCCCCAGCCTCACCCTCCTCCCACATGCCCTACGAGAGCCTGGACCCCGTTGATGTTTCCGGAAGCAGGTACACTTGTGGGGCCATGTCAGGGGTGACTGGAACAGGTCCCACAGGCCTCGCTATGCCCTGTGTATCCCACAGAGCAGCCGACCTGACAGGGAGCACCCGCAGCTGCTGGCTCATGGCGGGGGACTGCTGGGCCTGGCTGGCTTCTGGGAGTCTGCAGCAGGCACCCTCAGGGCAAGGGTGCTGCGGCTGTCACCGCACACTGCAGGGCCCCTCTGTCTGCCCTTGCTGTCAGGGTGACCGGATGGTGACACCCAGGCCTCCACTGGCTCAGGGCCCCATATGGCACATGCACAGGCTAGGTGGCCAGGAGTGCTGCTCGGCTGTCTTCTGCCCTCCACCCTCCGTGGTCACCAAGGACGGTCCTTTCCCCAGGGAGAAAGAACCACCTCAGCCTGCCCAGACTGGGAGGGACAGGCCACCTGTGCCAGGAAGGTGGTCCCCATCGTGTGTTGGATGAGAAGGGACATGAGGACACCCTGTGCCAGTGCTGTCCTGAGATGGGCCACGTTGGTTTCCATCACTCGTGGGACGAAGCACACCCTGCTGCTAGAGTCCCGAGGCTGTGCCCCTGCACACCTCACCCTCCCCTTTGCTCTCCTCAGCCCAAAGGGCCCCACCCTGGCCAGCAGCTCAGCCCAGAGGCCCAGTGACCACGATGGAAGGGAGGGGAAGGGGGGTGGCACCCTCACAACTTACCTTTGATCTCCAGCCACTGCTCGTAGTCTTCCTCCTCATCCTCGTCGGGGGCCTGGAAGACGCTTGGGCGCTGTGCCACCGGCAGCTGCTTGGCGTGAGAGTAGTTCTTCACCTGGCCCAGGGGGCTGCCCAGCCCCAGGCCCGCCCGCTTGCTGAGCAGGAGGGGCCTCTTCCCGGCGCTGGCGCTGGCACTGGGGATGGGCATGCTAGGGGTGGCGCTGGGGGGTGGATCTTGGGATGGAAGGAAGGAGGCGCGCTCAGGTCTGCAGCTCACCAGCATCACCGCCCTTCCCATCTAACCAGTGCTTCGGCCCTGGGCTTCCCAGACCAACAAAGCAAAGAGCCAGGTGACGGCTCAGCTCTTTTGGCTCAGATCTGGACCCCAGCCCAGCTCAGGGGCACCCCAAGATGAGCCACTGCCACTGAGACGGGGAGGTGGAGCCAGCCTTCTGGGTGCTCTCAGCCTGAGACCCTGGGGGAAAAGGCCTCAAATAGCTCGTCCTCCCTTTCTGTGAACCTTTGTCACCTCCAGAGGACTGAACTCTCAGCTGCTCCCTAGGAAACCTGGCAAAGGTCAAAGGTCAGCTGTTTCACCAGAAAAGAAAGCCTCAGACAGGTCAACTGCACCCCACGGATGCAGGGGGCCCGTGTGGGGGTGGAGATTCTCACACTCGGCACACCTCACTGTCCTCCTGTGGGGTAGGAGGCCCCCAACCTAATGATGGACAGTGTCCCATCCCTCAAATCAGAGCCGCCGTCAAGGGTGAGGGGAGCCCCAGGGGACGCACCGGGTGCTGTCCAGAAGGCCTGGAGGTGGGCTCTTCTAAGCCACGCCCTCCTGACCCACAGGACACGATGCATCGTGAAGCGGCCACCCCACCCCCACGGGCTGTGCCCTAGGCTGGGTTTGATTTCCAGCCTCATGTGGGCCACAGATTCCCTGCTGTAAGGGGGGCTGAACTCAATGAGAGATTCATGGGTGCTGACAGGAAGGTAGAGAATCACACTGGGTGAAAAAGAAAAGCAGGGAACGAAACAATGCTGTCACTAATGCTTGAGCGACAGGACGACAACGGAGGCATTTGGGCCACACAATTTGTGTGGCCACCTTCCTGTGGGGTTTTTCCTCATTAAATTAAAAGGTAAGTTAATTACATAAGATAAGGTAAGTTAAATTAGAAGATGTAAATGAGAAGGTATCTACACTATCAATTCTGGGCAGGGAGAATACTGAGACTCCATGTGCACTGAGGCAGCCTGGTATACAGATGGCGCTCAATAAATGCCACTGCTCTGTGCTAATAGTCAGGGGTCCCCAGTTACTTCCAGGCTGCCTGCCCTATGTATCAACCACAGCAGACCCTGAAGCCTGCTGTTCTCAGCCAAAACCAGGGTGTCTGAGGCCAGCCTGGCACTGTGCATGCCCTGTCTGCAGGTGGCCCCTTGTGCCACCGGTGGCTTCCCTGACCCCTGCCCAATGCCCCAGGGGAAGGGTCCCCACCTGGCTCCTTGATTGGAATCTGGCTTATTGGCCCCTGCTCACTGGGTGGCAGCTTGGGCCAGATCTGATCTTGCCCCTGGTACAGGTGTGGTAATGGGCAGAATGAGGGCATTTGATAAACTCAGTGTGAGCCAGACAGGTCTGCTGTGGGACCTGTTACTCTCAGTGTAACAGGGGTAAGGGATGGGCTGTACTCACCTGTGCTGGTCTGTGCCTTCTGCAATTTCAAAAACTGCTGCAAGAAGCTACCGTCGTTGGCAAACTTGTTGGAGATGCTGGAGTTGTGTGCGTTTGCAATTCTAGAAGCCAGATGAGGACAGAGGGTAAGCCAGCAAGGGACGGGAAAAGTGACCAGCACCACACCCCTGTGCCCACCCTGGGTTCCCCCTTAGAGGGACCCAAACTTTGCTTTCAATGGTACCTAGGGACAACTGCTCATGGCATGCACTTCATTACCTTAGGTTACCTCTACCTGAGCATCACCCTTCCAGTTCCAAATGGTCCCCATGGAGATGACAGAATGGCTTTTTCCATTTTGGTGCCAGGGACTGAACCCATGGCCTACTGAGCCCCACCTCCTCACCTTATGATAAATTTTATGTTACACATACTCATATTCTACCATAACAAATATTTTTTAAAAAACTAGAGGGAAACCAGAATATAAAACTGACCCTAACTTCAACCCTAAACTGCTTTTTCAGTACTGAAGATTGAACCCAGGGCCTTTGCACTACAGTTACATCTCCAGCCCCCTCCTTTTTTTGAGGCAAAGTTTTGCTAAGTTACTAAGTTCCCCAGGCTGGGCTCAAACTTGGGACCTTCCTGCCTCACCCTTCCAGATGCCAAGATTACAGGCATACACCACCACATCTGGCTTCTTCAGGTATAAATCTTGGATTTTGCTGTTTTGGCTTTCACAGTGGGGAAACAACCTTATTTCCTAAGTTTCCTGTGCTATGTACCTACCCACCCAATGTCCCCAATTCCACTGCCCATTCCTGGGGGTGTGGTCCCTTGGCCTCCAGAAGACCTTCACACAGGCAACCCTGTAGGCCTTTCCCAACCCTAGGTGAGCTGGCCCACAAGTAGTCACTCAACAACCAGTGTGAATGTAGCCGAGCATTGTGGAGGTATCAGGCCCTGTCCAAGTCCCATCCTCATAAGAAGCCCCAGCCTCTGGAAAAGGTACGAGCTCAAACAGAACTTTGCAGGTTAACATATCCCTCGCTTCAGACCCCAGAGGAAGGGGCCTACCTCTCTGATCATTAAATGGAAGCCTGAGATTCTTGACCTGCTCAAAACCCCTCAGTGCGGGCTGGGGACATGGCTCTGTGGTGAGCACTTGCCTAGAATGCCCCAGGCCCTGGGTTCCAGCCCAGCACTGCAACCCCCTAAAAGATGACAAAAGTCCTCTGTGCCCTCAGTGTCCCTGGGACAAGCAGTCAGGAAATCCTGCTCTGTGACAAACCCTGTGGCAGAGGGTAGGGGTCAGGCCACCCTGATACTCACAGGCTCTCACCCCTTCCTGGTTTGACCCAGTCCTCTTGGTGGCCCCATGGTGGGTGCTATGTGTGGGGACAGTGCCTTTCACCAGCTCTGGGGTGCATTGGTAGCCCTCTGCTAGAAGCCCCACAGAGTGCTAGATGCTTTATTTTTTATCTCTATGGTGTTGGGGATGGAATCTAGGCTTCACACATGCTTGGCAAGCGCTCACCACAGACCCACACTCCAGCCTGAAGTCTGGGTTTTCACTGTGCGTTGCATGCCTGACCCTCACCCTACAGCTGGGGGGTGGGGGGGCGAGGCGGAAATAACTGCTGATGCATGAGTCGGCAAGCCGCCCCCAGGCTGTTACACACTGCTCATTTCTCTCCTCACACTGAACTCCCCGGGGCCCCTGGGCATTCCTTGTATCCTCAAGCTGTGGCCAGTTACAGGCACACACCAACACTCACACACAAGACCCTCTGCTCATGATATTCTGAGAAATGCAGGCCCTGGGAGGTACTCACTCGCCAGGGTGCGGGGGCTGAGGGCTGGCCACCTGATTCTGCTTGGCTTTCTGCTCCATTTTGGCTTCAATTTCCCGTTTCTTCTGAGCAATGAGCTCTTCTTGGTGAAGGATGTTCATGTTCATCTTTCCAGACTTGGGGGGAGCAACCCCAAACCACCGGTTTGCCTTTCCTGGGGTGGGAGAAGCAGATCACAAATCACCTTAGCTCCACAAACATCCAGGATGGGCCACCCAGCAATTGATGTCACACATCTAGCCCTCCATGCAGTCAGCAAACACAGAGCACCTGCTACCTAGCTGGCCCTGTACTAAGCGCGGAGCAAGAGAGATGAGACCTTTGCCCATTCAGTACTTGCCCCTGCCTGCAGGGACAACAGACCTATAGCAAAATAAGTAAACAAATAACTGCAAATCATGGTAAGAACTCTGCTGGAACCATAAAAGGGGGACAGTAACAGAAAGGGACCTATACAGGCATGCAGTCAGAAAATAATCACCAGAAGAGGATACTTAAGTTGGAACTGGAGTTTAAAGAGGCAGCATCATGAAAAAAGAAAGGAGGGATTTGGATAGAGGACGGAGCAGATGCCGAGATCCCAGGACAGAAAGAAGCCCTGTGTCTCTGAGGTCAGGGAGGGCCCCAGTGTGGTCGGAGCAGGCTGCTCCAGGGCTAGGTGGAGGTGAGGCAGGACGAGAGTCTGGATTTCACTTTAAACGTTTGAGAAGTGACAGGGGAACATTCAGTTTAGCAGCAAGATCCAAGGGGTCTTTCTATTTTCAAGTTCATTTCAGTGACTAGGTGATCATTTGGTGAAAGAGCACACAGGCAATGAGAAGAACCAAGGAGGCTTAGTCTTCAAACAAAAGATGATGGTGTCTTTGGACTAGGGTGGTAGCCCCTGAGATGGTGAAGACAACCCCAAATTTTGTTCCCAGTGGCACTGGGACTACAATCCAAATTCTGGAAGGTGTTTTTCCAAGCCTTGTCAGAGATCTCTCCTCCTTACTTCCATTTCATTCTTCAAAGGGACAAACACAGCTCATCCCAGGGCCTTTCCACTTGCTGCCTCACCTCTGGGGAGAGGGCCGCCCTCCATGCCATTCCACTGATGGCATCTTCTCATCTCAAATTCTTCTGCTCAAAAAGGTCTTCCCTGCCCACCCTCTTCTCACATCAGCACAACCGTCTCTTTGTAAATATTTGCTGCTAGTGCACTGACACCCCAGTTTCTACCTGAGGACAGGAGGGCCCTGTATTGGTGCCTGCTGGATCCTCGGCGCCCAGCACAGTGCCTGGTACACAGCACTTACCAGCTGGATGAACGCATCCTATTCTGGGGGCGTAGAAAGAGCAAGACTTGGGGAAAAGTGGGTTCAAAAGCCCTGACAACGTCCGTACCGGGACCCCCGAACGGTTCAAAAAGGCAGCTTTTTCAGAAAGTGGGACACGGGCCAGAGAGCTGATGCTACAAAGAGGGGTGCAGGACTGCCGCCCTTTCCGGCATCGGACCTCAGAGCAGCCCTGAAGAAAGTTTTTGGCATAGGGCTGGCCTTCGGGGCGGCCTTGACGGAAAACTGGGCGCCCTCAGCGCAGCAGGCAGGAGCGACCAATAAACTGGGTCTGGGGTCTCAGAAAAGAGCGGTGCAGAAGTCGCCACTATGTGCTGCCCAGGGGCCGAGGCGAGGGGACGGCGGATCCGGTTAGGACCCACAGGAGAGAGAAGTCGCGTCACACAGCCGGGAGGACCCAGACAAGCTCCTGAGGGGAGGCGGGGGCTGTTACCTGCAACATCCCGGTTGTCCATTTTGAGACTCATCCAATCCCACAATGCTTAGGCGCCACCCGGGATAACCTGTTATAGTGCGCATGGCCTCATGGTAGACGTAGTCTGCAATGGGCAGCCACTCCGGCTGCTGCCGAATACCTGTGGTCTGCGCCCCAAAAGAGCAAGCCTCAGCCTAATGGGGATATAAAGTCTCAGTCTCGATGATCCAGGGGTGTTACCCTTTGTCCCACCTTTCTTTACCTGCGGCCAACCGTAAATACAGACTGCATATCCCAGGAAGCCTTTTTGAGGAAGATCTCGCGTGGGCTGCGGGAGGCGCCCGGCCCCGCCCCGCGCGCCTGCTTCCGCCTCGCTGTGGAGGCGGCTTGTTGTTGTGAAGGCCAAAATGGCGGCTCAAGCGGCGGCAGCGGCCCAGGCTGCTGCGGCCCAGGCAGCACAGGCCGAGGCGGCCGAGTCGTGGTACCTGGCACTTCTGGGCTTCGCCGAGCACTTCCGCACTTCAAGTCCGCCCAAGATCCGCCTGTGTGTGCACTGCCTGCAGGCCGTGTTCCCCTTCAAGCCGCCGCAGCGCATCGAGGCCCGCACGCACCTGCAGCTCGGCTCGGTGCTCTACCACCACACCAAGAACAGCGAGCAGGCGCGCAGCCACCTGGAGAAGGCTGTGAGTGCGGACGGGTCGCGGCGGGGCGGGGCAGGCGCCGTGCGGCGCCCCAGGCGGGCGGGGACCGGGGCGCAGGGTCCTGAGGGCGGCGGGACCCCGCGTTCTGCTCTCTGGGCCCCGGCGGCTTCGCCCTCCGCCTATTTCCGTTTCTGGTGACAGTTGGGGCTGCGGGACCTCCCCCTCCTCAGGGGACTGGGAAAGTTGCTGCTGCTTAGGATCCGCAGGATCCCCAGATCCTCAAGTTCTCGGGAGGATCCCACTCAGACCCTGCAGAGCGGTCTCCGGGCCTTGCAGCCCCGGGAGCATCGACGTGAACGCGTCCACCTGAAGTGATTCGGGATAGGGGAGGGTCGAGGTGACAGCGACTCGAAGTGGGGAGGGTCGGGTGACAGTGGCTCAGGATGGGGGAGTCGGGGTGACAGTGGCCTGGGTGTCTGCGTCGCGGCCTCAGTGACTCAGGATAGAGGGAGGTCGGAGTGGCAATGACTCAGAATAGAAGGCCACAGTGACAGTTCAGGCGTCGCCTGGGAAGCTGAAGTGTGCCTCCAGGAAGACCCAGGAGGGCATCGCAGGCCACCTTCCCTTAACCCGGAAGTCTGGAAGGTCTCTTGACCCCGTTTGTGCGGACATCGGGTGGGAAGGTAAGGCACAGGCAGAGCCTGAGGTTAAGGATTTGAGGTCCTGCGAGGTGAAATAGCGAATCTGGGTTCCAGGACCAGTTCCCCAGTGAGGTTGGGGGACAGATCCCCCAGCGCCTACTGTCTGTCCACTAGTGACTTTTCCTCCCCCATCCCTTAGTCCATCCCCTTTCCGTGAGCCCCCATCCTCTGCTTGACTTGTGACATCTTGGGGCTTCAAAGACTGTGGCAAAGTGGCTGTCATTCTGCACTTTAGTAAACTTTCTGGCTGTGGGATTGTTTCTTCCCTCCGTGCGTGCGTGCGTGCGTGCGTGCGTGCGTGGTAGTAGAAACTGTACCAGGGCCTTTACACTGAAGTACAACACATCCCCGCCTTTTTTTTTCCTCTTTCTTTTCTGAGCCGAGGTCTCGATAAATTGCCCAGACTGGAGCCAAACTTGTAATCCTCCTGCCTTAGCCTTCCCAAGTGTTGGGATGACAAGTGTGCCTATTACCCTGGTCCTCTCCAGCACACCTGGCTTGTTTCATTTTCCAGCAATGCTGTGCTCCAGTCAGACTCCACCTCCCATTGTCATTTACCCACCTCCCTTCTGATTCAAGAGAAACTTCTTGAAAAGAATAAAGCAGCTGGGGATGTGGCCCAGTGATAGAGCATTTTTCTAGCACACATGAGGCCCAGGGTTCAATCTCTACTTCTGCCAAGAAAAAAAAAGAGGCACACCTGTCATCCCAGCACTCAGGAGGCTGAGGCAGGAGGATTGCTATGAGTTCAAAGCCAGCCTGGGCTGAATAGTGAGTTCAAGGCCAGCTTGAACTACATAGCAAGACCCTGCCTCAAAAAACCCAAAACAGAGCCCGGGATTTAGCTCAGCGGCGCTGCACCTGCCTTGAAAGTACAAGGTTCTGGATTTCCTGGTACCAGAAAGAAAAAAAAAAAAGAAAAGAAAGAAGAGAACTTTAGTCCTTGGAATCAACTTCCTTGTTTCAGGAGTAAGGTGGCCTGGGCTGGGAGAGGTGAAATGATTTACCTAAAGCCAGTGAGTTAGGAACAAAACCTGGCTCAGACCTGGGCTTAATTGTCACCACGTTCCCTGCCAGGGCTCTGTGTCATTGTTCTGGTGACTTTTTTTCCTCAAGAAGCCGATACTAGTTCAGCTCCTGCCAGGGCCTGGGCCCATGTCACACACCAGGGTCTTATCGAAACAATCCAGGCCTCACTTCATGTTTTAGCAAGGGAGAAATGAGCAGCGTTTAGTAAGATGTGAGGTAGTGACGATGTGACCCTGCCAGCAGCTATGACACTGAGTGGGCTGGAATGGGTGAGGCAGGATCCCAATCCCTGCGAAGGGCGCGGTCAGTGGCCTGGAGAACCTGAGCTGCTTGGAGAGGAGCAGCAGTGGGTGGCTGGGCTCTCTAGGGCTCCACTGCATGTGCCCTGCTGCCCAGCACCTCCAAGCCACCTGCTGGTTCTGAAACCTTCCTTCTCCCTGTTAACAATCCTCCAACTCCACGTGCTCAGCCTGCTCCCCGCAGTGCTTCCCAGGTACTGTGTTTGTGCCGTATTTCGCCCGCTCAGCCAGTCGGGGGTGCAGTCTGGCCTGAAGTTGCTCTTTTAGCCACGAAGCTTCAGGACCTGTGATTTAGCCCACCCCCACCCCGTCCTTGTGAAGTGCCTTGGTTGAGTGTCACAGTGCCTCCTCTGCAGAGTCTCGCAGTCTTCTCCATGGCTCGAGCCAGCTTGACGCTTAGAAGTCTCTCTCACTCACATCCCCAGCCAGGAACGTGTCTGGATTTCACTTAAAACAGCACTGTTTCCTGTGCTGTTTGCCAAGGATAGTTGTGGTTTTTTGGGTTTTTTCTGGTACCGGGGATCGAACTTGGGACCTTGCGCTTTTGAGACAGGCACTGGAACCACTGAGCTAAATCCCCAGCCGAAGGATAGTTGTTTAAGATCTCCTTTGGTGTGACCATACAAACGTCCTCTTTCTTTTTTTAAAGACAGGGTCTCACTGTGTAGCACAGGCTGGCCTTGAATTCCTGGCAATCCCCTTGGCCCAGCCTCCTGAGTGCTGGGATCACAGGTGTGCGCCACCATGCTGGACTCCCTACATACATTTTTAAAAAAAATCTTCATTCTCACCAGGGATTTAGCTTAGTGGTGCTGTAAGGTCCTGAGTTCGATCCCCCCCTGTACCAAAAAAAAAAAAATCTTCATTCTCTCTTTTGGTCCTTGAACATGAAGCTAGAGGGTCTCGCCCATGCTAAGCACATGCTCTACCATTGAACTACAGCCCCAGCCCCTTTGTTCTTTCTTTTTTTTTCTCAATATGTTACCCAGGCTGATCTCAAAATTGTGGGCTTGAGTGATCCTCCAGCTTCAGCGTCCTCCTGAGCAGCTGGGACTACAATTATGCACCATTGTGACCAACTCTTCATTCTTTAACTGTTCATTTTCCCCAGAATGCAGCTTTCAGCTTTTTTCTGTTCTCTCCCAGAGCCACTCAGTAAAGAATCACAGCCAGCACAATGATACGTACCTCTAGTCCTAGCTACTCTGGAAGCTGAAACAGGAGAATTTTCTTGAACTGAGGAGTTTGAGGTCACCCTGGGCAATGTAGTGAGACTTTTTCTCTTGAAAAAAAAAATCTAGGCCAGGGATGTAGCTCAGTGGTGCCGCCGCCTGCCTCACAAGCCCAAGGTCCTGAGTTAGATCCCCAGTACCAACAACAACAACAAAATGTAGGCATGGTGGCCCACACCTATAATCCCAGCATCCTACTGTGGGAGGCTGAGGGAGAAGGATGACAAGTTTGAGCCCAGCCTGGACAACTTTGGGACCTAGCAAGACCCTGTCTCAAAAAATAAAAGGGCTTGGGCCGGGGATTTAGCTCAGTGGTTCCGCTGCCTGCTTTGCAAGCACAAGGACCCGAGTTCAATCCCCGGTACCAAAAATAAATAAATAAATAAATAAAAATAAAAGGGCTGAGGGTGGAGCTCAGCCCGGAGGCCCTGGGATCGATCCTCAGTGTGGAGGGGCATAAAAGCTTCTCTTAGAGAGGGTTGCTGGTTTCTAGTTCTGAAGAGCAAATAGCCAAAGAGTTTCCAGTTTCTGTTCAGGGCACTGAGGGTAACAGTAGCAAAATATTTTTAAAAGACAAATGACTTCCAAGTTCTTGTGATCATTTTCTCCTTGATCATTCTGTGCTGTTCTTTATTGCATGGATGTTTCTCTTAAGTAATAAGCACTAAATAAATAAAACTTTAATTGGGCTCTGAACTTAGTACTACAGTGGTCTGCCCTTTTCCAGGATTTTGCTGAGTATCAATTATCTGCAATTAATTTCAATCTAAAAAATACTGAGCGGAAAATTCCCAGAGTAAACAATTGTCAAGTGTTAGGCCCGAATCACCCTTTGCGCAGGGCTCCATGCCGTGTGCCCCGCCTGCCCAGTGGTCGCTGGGTAGCGGTCTCGGCCACCAGTGCTACTGTCTCCATGTGCGCTGCCTGTGCATAGTGACCCCTGTGCTGTGTTTGCTTGGTCCCCTGGTGGAGGCACGAAGCACTGTGAGGACAGAGCATGACAGGTTGAGAGAGGCCACATTCGGGTGACTGTTACTGTGCACTGCTACAGCCCCCCCAGTAGGCTGCAGAGCTGTTGTGTGTATGGGAAACAGCACATTTGGGAGCCACTGCTACCCCAGGTTTCAGACAGACACCAGCGAGGCTTGAAGGGGAGCCTTGGGGCTTTGGTTATTTCCTCTCCTTTCTGCGCATGTCAGTTTCTGTCCCTCAGCGGCCTTGTAAACTATGTAGAAGGAATGTATGATGTGCTTTCCCGTACCCTTAAAACCAAGCCTGTGGCTGGGCAAGTCGCCCATAGGATCCCCACAGCGTCGGGAGGGTGTGGCCCTTTCCTTGCAGCTTCAGGTCTTGGCCTTCAGTGTCAGTGATGGTTGCCTCTGCAGGGCTGGATCCGGGAGCTGGGCCCTTCACCTGAAAGCCTGCCTTTTTTGTTTCATATTTTTCGAAGCATTGGTAATTGAACCCACCTTCACAATGAGTTCCATCCCCAGCACATTTTTAAATTTTAAGACAGGGCCGTGCAAAGTTTCCTGGGCTGGACTTGAACTTGCAGTCCTCTTACCTCAGCCTCTTAGTGCTGAAATTACTTTTTTTCCCCTCTGCTTGGAGACTGAACCCAGGGCCTTCTCATTGAGCTACATCCCTGGGTCCCCTCCCCTTTTTAATTTTTTTTTTTTTTTTTTTTTTGTGGTACCAGGGATCGAACTCAGGACCTTGTGCTTGCAAGGCAGGGGGCAGAACCACTGAGCTAAATCCCGGCCCACCCTCCCCTTGTTTTTGAGATGGGATTTCACCTAAGCTTTGCTCAAACTGGCGATCCTCCTGCCTCAGCCTTCCAGAACGCTGGGGTCACAGGTGTGCACCCCACACCTAGCTTATGTGTTTTTGTTTTCCACACGACCAGCCCTTGAAGCCTTCCTTCCTTGGTTAGTTTTGGCAGTGGTGTCCGAATTCTTGGCTGCTCTGAGACTCTGAAGAAATCATTTGTGATATAGAAGGTGTCGCTTTCCACAGAAATCTCCTGGCTAGAGAATTTGCAAAGCCATTTCCACAGACCCTGTCAGATCGTGTTCCCTGTTTCCCCCTCATTATTTTTCTTCTTCCTGTTCGCCCGTTCCTGTGTGAATTTTCTCTCCCCTTCTCTGTGAGGCCCGTGGTGTCTGTCTCATTTTCACACCTGTCTTGCAGGCAGATGTATGCATTTCAGACATGTGCGGATCTGCTGGGGAACCAAGAGAATGTGCGTGAATATCAGGGTCCCCTTTATTTCCTTTGTTTTAATTCTCTGGTGATGGGGATTGAACCCAGGGCTGTGTGGATTCTAAGCTCCTGCTCGACCCCTGAGCTAACCCCAGCCTGCTTTTCCTAGCTTTGATCACGTAGTCCTTTTTGTCTTTGGGCCTGGAAAGCACATCATTGTTTTTAGATTTTCCTGGTTTGAATCCACCGAGGAACCCATGCTACTTCTCTGGAATGAATTGTTATTTTCTGTAATCCATTCATTCATTCTTTGAACTAACTGCCAGTATCTTCATTGATATGTGTTTGCTTTCTCTGTGCATTTGGAACAGAGCTGCTGGTTTGGGTTTTTGTTTTGCTTTAATTTCTTTTCTCTCTTTTTTGTTTTTTAATTTTTAATTTTTGATTTTTTTTTTTTTTTTTTTTGAGATAGGGTGTCATTTTGTAGTGCAAGCCGGCCTTGGCCTTGAACTTGCAGCCATCCTCCTGCCTCAACCTGCGGCCCCTTTTTAAGAATAGTTTTGCTTGTCTGACTTAGGAAGCCAATGCCAGACTGTGCCAGGCTGATGGTTGTTAATTCTGCCTTCTGGTTTAGCTGGAAGCCCATGGTTTGCTGACCTAGCAAGTGGCTAAGTGTGTGCTGTTCCTTCTGAAGGCCATGAGGCTGGCTCTGAGCTCTCACATGCTCACAGCTGGCCTGGCTTCTCCCCTAGGAGCAGGCTGCACCCTTCCAGCTCCCAGGTCCCAGCTCCCAGCACACACTGGCCGCATGGGCCTGCACAGAGGCTGTGTCTGCAGAGCTGCTGTCTCCTTCGCGGAGCTGGTTTCACAGGAGGTGGTGTCCACAACGCTTCCCGCTTCTGCTGTCCCTGCCGGGAATCTCCGCGGTGCTTCTGGTGCCCTCTGTATGCCAGGCCCTGCATTGGCTTTGCAGGGCCTCTGCTCACCCACAAGTGTGCCTGCTTCTCTCCCAGCAGCGCCCACACTCAGGCCCTGAGCGGCATACCTGGTTGAGGTGTGTGGTCAGAAGTGTGGAGGCTCCCAGACATTTTTGAGTTGTTTCGGTCTCGGTGAATGGGAACTCTTGAGATGCTCGTGGCCCCGATGAGTCCCCCAGGCACCAGGGGTGCTGATTAGGGCCCTTCTGCCTCGGTGGCACCTGATGGCCCTGCAGTGACCCTCACATTCCTAAGTAGCCTGGTAGGACGTTGCCATCCGGCACCAAGGGGCCTCTATGGCTGGCTCCCCATCATGAGAAAGGAGGTGCAAAAACTATTTCTTAACATTACAGAGGAAAAAGAAAGAAATACGATGTAGCAGTGTTGGCGGAGGCGCCCTGCATTCTGCATTTGAGGCGGTTGCATTGTCTGATGGGAGTGTGTGTCTGGCAGCTGTGCTCGGCAGCTCTGTGTCACTGGTGTACAACACACAACCCCGTCTGTCAGCTTGGGCGGAGGAAAAGCTGGTTCAGCTTGTGGCCTTGGGGCTTCAGGGAGGCTGTGCATCAAGCGGGAGCATGTGACAAGAGGCGGGGGCAATAGTTCACGTTAAAGTTTTACAGATGCGAAAGCCAAGTTAGTGTCAGAGTGAGTGGGAGTGGCTGCCGCTCCTGCACGCAGGCCAGCCTGCAGCTGTGTCCTCCTGCAAGTCAGCCTGAGCCGCACTGCTGGTGATGGCCCCCAGTCAGGAGGCAGTGATAAGCCGGGTGCACGATGCACGCCTGTTGTCCCAGCCCTCAAGAGGGTGAGGCAGAAGGATCCCAAGTCTGAGCCCAACCTGGGCAACTTAGTGAGACCCTATCTCAAGACAGAAAGAAAAAAGAAGCGGCAGCTATGACTCTTGTTAGGAGGTGTCTGTAATGCTTAGAAGTCAGGACTGTGGGTGCAAAAGGAAGGAGCCGTTTGCTTATGAAGGCACCTGTTTGGGTGATGCAGACTGGCAGTGCTTGCCATCTGAGGAGACAAAGCCACTGCTTGCACCACCCGTGCTTGCCAAGCATCAGCTGCGCACCGGCCTGTTGAAGCCTGGGCAGGGGATCGACAGAGCCCGCACATCACAAGGCTCCGAGTGCTGGTGGGACTGAGTCCCAGGGGCTGTACATGGAGCTATGTCCCAGCCCTTTATTTTTATTTTGAGGGTTTCCCTAAGTTGCCCGGGCTCAGACTTGTGATCCTCCAGTCTCAACCACCTAGAACTGGGATAACAGGCGTGCAGCACTGCACCCAGCTCCGTGAAGCCTTTTCTAATGTCCCCATATGTGGGTAGACCGGGCATCACATGGTGACAGCTCTGCCCATGATGCACTGCAGGTGTGACAGCGGTTCTGTGAGCTGTTATTGCCCAGTGATAATAGCTGGCATGATTTGTAGAAGTGCACTGAGGTGTGCAAGGGACAGAAGGCCTGAGGATGCATTTCCCAGTATGCACCCTGTCCTGAGTGACGTGTGGGGCGCCACTGCACACGGAAGAGAATGGTGGCAGGTCAGTGGGCCTGGAAAACCCTTGTTTAAGAGCATTAGGCTCGAGCCAGGGATTTAGCTCAGTGGTTCCGCTATCTGCCTTGCAAGCGCAAGGTCCCAAGTTTGATCCCTGGTACCAAAAAAAAAAAAAAAAAGAGCACTAGGCTCATTGGGCATGGTGTCGCACGCCTGTCATCTCAGCACTCTGGAGGCTGAGGCAAGAGGATTGCTGTGAGTTGGAGGCCAGCCTGGATGACACAGTGAGACCCGGTCTAAAAAACAGAAGAGCACTAAGACCTGGGCTGGAGGTGGCTCAGTGGTGGTGCACTCTCCTGGTAGGAACAAGGCCCTGGGTTCCATCCCTGGGTACCACAGAGAGAGAACAAATACCGAGCACTAGGGTCTCACTTCTGAGACCTGGAGTGTTGCTAACTCAGGCAGGATAGGACATCCCCATCTTGAACCCGGCCTGGGCTCCAGCCCGGGGTTGCTGCATGCAAGCCCTCACCTGTCCTTGTCCTTCAACCTCCGGCCAATTCCTTCCCCGGGAGAAGTGTGATTCTGTCCCAGCCCTTGTATCCGAAAGCAGAGGGCCTCCCCTCTGCTTGAGCTCTTGCAGCTGGCAGCTCCTCCACAGTGTCGCCGCACAATCCCCACATGTAGCCTCCAGCTGAGAAGGCTCTCTCTGGGGCTGCAACTCGCTTCAGGCCTTGGCCCTGCCCGTCTGGGATGCGTGGCCCTTGGTGTGGACAGGAGGGGCACACAGGCTGCTCCAGCAGCGCGCTTAGTGCCTTTTCCCTCTCCCAAAGCTCCCCTCCCTCCCAGCTGCTTCCCTGGCTGCCATCCCCAAGGCCTCTAGTTCTTCCTCGGGGAAGTGGAAACTCTGTCCTCCTTGGACACTTGCACTTTTTTGTTTGT
This sequence comes from Heterocephalus glaber, assembly GCF_000247695.1. The sequence continues at coordinate 2,174,341 of NW_004624908.1, forward strand.
TGTTTGTTTGTTTGATACAGAGTCTTGCTAGGTAAGACCTTGGCTGGCCTTGAACTCACAGTGATCCTCCTGCCTCAGCCTACCGAGAGCTGAGATCATAAGCTTCTGCCACCACGCCCCCGGGTGGCATGGTGGGCCTCAGCATCTATTCTTTTTGGCTGTGATGGAGACAGGCCTTGCGGCCAGAGTAGAACCACAGGAATGATGTGGAACCAGGGGCCTTTCAGCCTGGATCCCTAGCCTTCGGTGCCTTGCCCCTAAGCTTCTCTCTGCCTCCGCGCCCCCTGCTCCCCTTTCCCTAGGGCCCCTTGCCTCCCGCTCACTCTCATCCTCCAGGCCTGGCCACAGGCACCCTTTGGGCACTGTGCTGCTCCCCAGTGGATCAGGGGCAGTCAGGGCCTTGGGGTCAGCTCTGAACGGGGCTGGACAGTAGCTCTAAGCGTGTGGGGCAAGTGGGGTGTCGGGAAAGGTGAGATGCATGCTCGGGTCCCAAGCGCTGTGCCAGCCCGGGGCCTGGAGAGTGTGGACTTTTCAACAGTGGTCCCTGAGTCACTGCCTCTCGGCCCAGTCTTGTGCTTGGCGCTGGTGCTCACTGCCATCTGCTGCTGCCCGGCTGGCTCTGATGACATCATTTAAATGTCACTTCTAGGGGGCAGCCTGACAGCCCCAGCCCTGCTCCAGCTGCGCCTGCTTCCCATGTCAAGCTCTGCTGGCCATCCGTCCTCTGCCCGACCAGCAGCCTGCTCTGCTTGGCAGGTGGGGATTTCGGTCACCTCTGGCCTCTCCTGTGGGTCAGCAGGGGCACCCCTTCACTGCCCTGCGGCCTGCATTGTCCTTGCTCATTGGGCCAAGGAGGCCACCTGTGTTTGACGGGGACCTATGTAAGCCCCAGACTTAGCCAGCAACCAGGTGCTGAGCATTTGCCTGAGAAGTAATTGTTTTTTCCTTCTCTTTCAGTGGTTGATATCACAGCAAGTATCCTTTCATTGTTGGGAGCATCCTCTTTTGCCTTGTGGTGCTGAGACTGGAAGGTGGAAACCAGGGCCTGCCACCTACTAGTAGGCAAATGCTCTGCCCCTGAGCTGGGCCCTGCCCTGTGCCATGCCCTGGAAGTAGGAGGGTGTTAGAGCTGGAGTCCCGCCCCACGTACCACCTGGAGGGACCCCATGCTGCCCTCCACCCTGCCCCGCCCAGCCCAGCCCGGCCTGCTGCAAGCTGGAGGGTCACTGGGGACAGGAGGACATGGGGCACAGGACATGGCCCTGCTGGACAGCCACCCGAGCCACAGCCTTCTAGACTGACTGCCTTGCAGTGTGTTCTTTCTTAACCAGATGCCTCTAGATCCCACAGTTTGAAGATGTTAAGTTCGAAGCGGCTAGTCTGTTGTCTGAACTGTACTGTCAAGAGGTAAGAACAGACCAAGGTTTCTGAAAGCAAAGTCTCTCCCTGTCACTGCGGCCCAAAGAAAGATTGAAGACTGGGGCTTGGGGCCCATGTGGTGGTGCACACCTGTAATCCCAGCACCCAGGAGGCTGAGGCAGGAAGATTGTCTCGGGCTGGCCCCTGAATTACATAGCAAGACCATGTCTCAGAAAGCAACCCCCCACCAAAAGATTGAGGCTTGCAGCAGCCGAATGCCATCTGCCTCAGGCTGGACTGTCCCACCGCGGGCTCAGGTGGCCTCTTTCTGCCTCTTTAGTGTCTGGGATGGCAGGCCAGAACCACCAGCCTCGTGCCCGTCTGGCTCTGAGTATTTCTGATTACAGGGCTCCCTCTCCAGCCCTGAGAAAGTCATTTCAGGGCTCCCTTCAGTTACCAAAACCATTGGCTGCTCAAGGCCCTGCTATAAAATGCATCGTGAGGGCCGGGGATTTAGCTCAGTGGTTCTGCCGCCTGCCTCGCAAGCTCAAGGTCCCAAGTTCGATCCCTGGTACCAAAAAAAAAAAAAAAATGCATGGTGACAAGCCGGGGATGTAGCTCAGTGGCACCACATCTACCTGGCTGGCAAGGGCAAGGTCCTGAGTTCAACTCCCCATACCAAAAAAAAAAAAAAAAAAAGAAATGCATAGTGTTATATAGAGCTTACAAGCATCTTGCCTTGTGTTTATTATTATTCATTGACTTTTTGCCATGCTGGGGCAGACCTCAGGGCCTTGGCATGCCAGGCAAGCGCTCTACCCCTCGAGGCCGCCTGCCCCCGCCCTCTCCACGAGGTAAATCACCTGTAGTTGGCTTGGGCTGCCTCACGCAGTGTGATGCTGTCTGGACAGTTTATACTCTGTTGTCTAGGGACTCTGATGGGGAGAAGAGAGAGAATTTTTTCTTTTTCTCTTTTATGGCAGCACTAGGGGTTGAACCCAGGGCCTTGTACATGTAAGGCCCTCAGATACTTTGGATCTGTGGTTGCTTGACTCCATGGATGTGGAACCCAAGGACTCAGAGGGTTTTCACAGGTAATCATTTGCTGGCAGGGGCCACGGAGCGTTTTTTAACCCAGACTGAAAACAGCTTTCTTTGTAACCTAGGAAGTCTGTGTAGGTTTGCCTTCCTCATCTGGTCCCTGATTTCAGTTGCAGCTGAGCATTACCTTCCCCCCTTTTGAATAAAGACTTGTGGCTGGGCACGGTGGCACACACCTATAATTCCAGCTATTCAAGAGTCAGGACGCTGAGTGGACGCAGGAGGTTCGATGGCCCCATGTTCCAGTCTGAGCACACAAAAGTAGGGACTGACATTCATGTGATGGCGCAGGATTTAACTCTAGCTACTGTCAGTATAGTTGGATGAGAAGTTATTTTAAGAGTGGTGCAGAAATTCTCCAGCCAGCAAGTCCAATGAAGCAAGTCCAATGAAGTATCTTTTTTTTTTTTTAGTACTGAGGCTCAAACTCGGGACCTTGTGCTTGTGAGACAGGCACCGGAACCACTGAGCTAAATCCCTGGCCCTCTCTTTTCTTTTAATAAACTGGCAACCTGAAAAGAACCCTGAGCGAGCATGATCGGAAACAGCCTGTGGCCGGCAGCTGTGCTGAGGCCTTGACTGCTGGCTTATTGGCCTGATGTGATCTTTTCTTTTCAGAATTCCGTGGATGCAGCAAAGCCACTGTTGAGGAAGGCGATCCAGATCTCACAGCAGACCCCGTACTGGCACTGCCGCCTGCTCTTCCAGCTCGCTGTGAGTACCGGGGCTGTGACCAAGCCACCATGCCAAGTGGGTGGGGACACGGGGACCTTTCTTTAACCTGCCGGCAACCCCCTCGTCCCAGGAGGGTCTGGCTGGGAGGTCTCCTGTCGGTCCCGTCCACACAGTCTCCTCAAACCTTCCCCACACACATGTGTCTGCTGGCAGGGAAGCGGCAGCCAGGTGGTCCCAGTCAGTATGTGGTGTGTGTTCAGGGACCCCAAGATCAAGACTGAACCCCTGGGTTCCTCCCACAGCTGAGCTGGCGCAGGTCTCCCTGCTCAGGCTTTCGGGTTGAAGTTCCACTAGACACTTACCTGGGGAGTCCTCAGCAGCCCCACAGCACACCAGGGACCCCTCCTAATTCTGGGACCCCCACAGGCCACCCAGGAAGCACTCAGGAGCACACCCTGGTGCCGTCACCCAGGGCTATGAGCGTTAGCTGCTGGTTCTGCACCGTTGGGTTTAGATGATGTATACGCTGGGCAAAGCAGGTGGAGTGCAGCTCTGCACCCAGGACGTTAAGGCTGATGAGATGATTGGTTAATTTAGCTCTAGGGCTGGGGATTTAGCTCAGTGGTGCTGCCACCTGGTGCTGCCACCTGCCTCCGCAGGTGCAAGGACCCAAGTTCGATCCCAAAACCAAAAAAAAAAGTGCAAATTTTGCTCGAGCTGCCACTGACATGTGGGGAGGTGCAGGTGAACTTGCTTCAGCTGAGCAGCCAGGGTGGGCCCTGTGAAAAATGCGAGTGGCAGTAACGGTGTCTGCTGTCTCCTTCGCAGCAACTACACACGCTTGAGAAGGACCTGGTGTCGGCCTGCGACCTCCTGGGCGTGGGGGCCGAGTATGCCCGGGTGGTGGGGTCTGAGTACACACGGTAGGTGCCACCCACTGCGCCCTCCCATTCTCCTAAGTAGAGAGAGCATGACCATCTTCCTCCTGACCCCAGACAGGAATGGTGTTGTCTTGCCTCGGAGAGCCACACAGGTTAAAGCTGCAGGGTGACGCCTCTCCTGTTGGTTTATGAAATAAACAGCTGGACAGTTGGCCAAGGGGCAGCCAGCATCGTCTGCAGCCTGTCTTGAATTATAAAGGTGCCCATAGGACTTGTTCGGCTACTGCCCTTCCTTGTGCTGATGACTTTGGTGGTATGGGGCACGGGTGGCAGTGACGTAGGTGGAGACCTCAGTGTCCACTTGCTCAGGGTGCTGAGGAGCTCAGTGAGAGCAGAAGGCAGACTGAACTGGTGTTGGTGTAAAAGAAGGGACATAGGATGCTCTTGTGCATGAAGCCCTTTAGCCCTTGTGGAGTCTGGTGCCCAGGGATCACAGTTCAAGGGTCAGAGGCCACGGTGTCCCCAGCACCCTCTGTGAAGCCGTCTGTCTCTGTCCCCGCACAGAGCAGCTCCTTAGCAGGCCAGCATGCCGGGCCTCTGGAATGGTCCACACAGGGCCTTTCTGACCTCCAGGGTGGCCAACCTTTTGGCCTGCCTAGGCTACTCTGAGTAGAGAGGAATTGTCTTGGCTTGCACGTAAAACGTTACTATAGTTTATGTGTGTAAGTTATAAAACTTCTTTCTTGATATGTATTTTTTTCTTATAATGTTAAAAAGGACCAAAATTAAAGGCAGATCACAGGTTAGACATCTCTCTGACTTCCGAGGGTGTTGGCACCATACAGGCCCCCCACACTGTCACCTTCCAGGATGCTACCTGGGTGGGTGGAGCCAGCATCTGGCCACCCTGTCATACCATCCGGCCCAGCCCCTCACATCTTAGGCCAACCTGTGACCTGTGTGTTGCTGCTGTTGCGAGGTGTGGCAGGCCAGCCAATGGGGCAGTGGGATGCTGTCACAGTCACTTGTGAGCCTGGGCCAGTGTCCTCTTGGGGCCCAGCCTGTGACATCCTGTGGCCTGTGCAGAGCGGTCCGGGCCTCCACCAAGGGTCAGCACTGTAGGTCCCCAGCTCAGAGCCTCCTGGCCCACACATTTCCTATGTGACAGCATGGGGACCTCTACACAAGGTCGTCTGTGCTGACTTCCAGTCAGGTGATGTCGGGGAACTGGCGTATGCAGGCAAGTGGCCTGGAGCACGGCAGGGAGCCCAGCTGCCCAGTGCATGGCCTTGCCACTGGGCAAGTGCAGCCTTGACCTCCTCCCTGGGACTCCTCACTCACCTGTGAAGTGCAGAGAACGATGCCTGCGTGGTGGAGTCTCGGCTACAGCGCGTAGCGACTCTGAGCAGACTGGCAGGGTGCAGCACAGGCTCAGTGCTGGCAAAGGCCTTCAGGGTTAGTACAGTCACAGCCGGGGCTTGCAGTTCTTCACAGTGCTGGGCATGGAACCCAGGGCCTCTGCCTGCAGGAAGTGCCCGCCCTGGTACAGTGCCCTGGGGAGCCTGTGGGGTTTAGGTGCGGGCGCTCTGCCTGCCTCCTACCTCTGCCGTTTTCTGAACATGCCCTGTTAACGTGCATCTCATTACTGTTTCTGCTGATGTCCCAGGCCTACCTGAGTTTGTCCCTAAACCCTGAGGGGACTCGCCCAGTTCACAGATGCTGCACTGAAGTGTTCAGGAGCCAAGACTGTCTCCTGCCCCTGCCCTGTGTGTCCCCTGACACCAGGCCCGTCTGCTGTATCAGACATGGAGGTGACTCCCAGCGTCCCCTCCTCAGCCCTGCCCAGAATGTGGCTTGCTGGGCATCAAGACCACTCCAGTACTAAGCCATACAAAAGAGCAGTACAGACAGAATAGGACCCACTGTGGCAGAGCAGTGAATAAAAGATGCCCTCGCTGGGGACTGGTGATTGTCATTCCTGAGCAGCCAGTTACCCCAGGAGGCTACAGGCCTGACTTCCCACCTCTTTCCAGGGCGCTGTTCCTGCTCAGCAAGGGCATGGTAAGTGAAAGCTGGGCACTGGCGATGCCGGCGATGCCTGCGCTGCCCACAGCTGCAGCCCTGAAGGGAGGCCCCTGCCCTAGTGGCCCTTGACTCCAGGGTGAGGCGGGAGCGAGGTTGGGGCCGGCTGGGTTTGGGGTGCACTCAGTCAAGCCCTGTGACCCCTGCCCGGCCAGCTTCTGTTGATGGAGCGCAAGCTGCAGGAGGTGCACCCACTGTTGACACTGTGTGGGCAGATCGTGGAGAACTGGCAGGGGAACCCCATCCAGAAGGAGTCGCTGCGTGTCTTTTTCCTGGTGCTCCAGGTCACCCACTACCTGGATGCTGGCCAGGTGCGTGGCTCCCCTGCTCGTGGAAGGGCTGTGGGGGCAGGACCGGCATGGGTGTGTGCCAGGGGCTCAGGAAGTCCCCTACCATCATCCCTTCCCATGGAGTTTCTCCTGCCATGTACAGCCTCGTGCTGCTGCGGCATGTGCTGGGCACCATTGTGCTTGTGGGCCCCGCTGCCTCGTGTCAACACAGTGACATGCGGCCTCGCCTGGCTCACGGCCAGGGGTCCTAGAGCCAGGACTCAGCCAGGGTCTCTCACTGGGGATTCTTTGCTGTCATCCACTTGAGTATCCCCATGTGGCATGTGCCCTTCCCAGCATGCCCCAGGTTGGTGACCTTCTTAGCCTTTCAGGAGTCGGGGCCACCCTGTGCCCTCAGCCCACTTGGGGTGACCACTGGCAGGTCCTCTGAAGGTGCTGGAGCCACAGGTGGAGCCGGGCAGTGGGGAGGCCCTGTGCCCCACTGTGCCCCAGGGCAGTGTGCAGCAGACTGCAGTCCCAGTTTTCAGAGAAGCTTGAGGGGCCCAGGTTCAAATTCTGGGTGCAGACAGGCCCAGGAGTAGGAGCTCTGTCCCTGTCAGGACCCTGGGTGTCAGAGGCCCCGTCCCACCCAGGCCCCCACCAGCCGCCCAGCCTCTTCCTGCCTGCATGGGTCTGGCTGCAGGAAGGCCAACTGGTGCTTGGGCAGCATCGTGGGGGACAGGCCCTGGTGTAAGCCCAGTATCTGGGGCCCCACAGAGGGACAGGAGTGGGCAGAGCTGGGAGGTGGTGGCAGCGCTTAGGTGTGAGTGTGTGCGCAGGTGAAGAGTGTGAAGCCCTGCCTGAAGCAGCTGCAGCAGTGCATCCAGACCATCTCCACACTACATGACGACGAGATCCTGCCCAGCAACCCCGCCGACCTCTTCCACTGGCTGCCCAAGGAGCACATGTGCGTGCTCGTCTACCTGGTGAGTCCCCGTGGCCGGGCCCAGGTGGGGAGAGGACCCCGCCGAGCTGACCGCTGCCTGCTCTGTTGCCAGGTGACCGTGATGCACTCCATGCAGGCCGGCTACCTGGAGAAGGCACAGAAGTACACGGACAAGGCCCTCATGCAGCTAGAGAAGCTCAAGAGTGAGTGTGCTGTGCTCTTGCTGCACCCCCTAGTGGGCAGCAGCCGCCGCTGCCTGAGCCATCTCGCCTCTTGGCAGCTGTCGTGACCACTGAGGGCAGAGCAGGCCCGGCCTGGGCCAACCGACTGGCCGGGGCCTTTGTCCTACTTCCTTTGCTCCACCTGAACTCGAGCCCTGTGGGGGCCTGCCAGGATGGTGGTGCTCTGCTGAGAAAGGTTGTGGCTGCTTTTACTGTCTCTCACCAACATTGTGACGTGGATGCGCCCAGGCTGAGACCAGCAGCAGGACTTGGCCCATAGTAAAGCTGGATGCAGTCGTGCACACCTGGAATCCTAATACTTAGGAGGCTGAGGCAGGAGGAATCATGAGTGTGAGCCCAGCCTGAGCAACTTAAAGCTCCTATCTCCCAAAAAAAGAACTCAGCCTTTGCCAGTGTGGAGCAGATCCTTTGGAGGTCACAGCTTCTTTCCACGTTTGCTTATTCATTAGCTCTCTGGGACCAGGCACCTTTGTCAGCCCCAGACCCAGTGCCCCCATGTCTCTGGCTGGCTCTCCGTCCTGTTACTTTCCCTGTCTGCTCCCTATGCCCCAAGCACTCCTAGAGAAGAAGTCTACATCCAGGCTGAGGATGGCCACTCAGGGTTGCCACTGCCTGCAGCCCCGTCTCAGAGCCTCGAGATCGAGGGCAGAAGGGCTGAGGATTTAGCTGTGGTTCCACCGCCTGCCTTGCGAGCGCAAAGTCCCGAGTTCGATCTCCGGTACCACAAAAAAAAAGAGAGAGAGATTGAGGGCAGCTCCGGCACTTTTAGAACCCCTGTGTGCAAAATGCTCCTTGAACACTCGGGGTATGGGTTCAATGATCAAAAACATCCCTCCAGGAATTTTCTTTCTGCAGGCCAGGTTCTGACTGTGTAGCCCAGGCCAGTCTAGATTCCTGAGTTCAAGCCACCCTTCTTCTTCAGCCTCCTGAGTAGCTGGGACTATGGATTTCTGCTGCCCCACCCAGCCAAAAGTTGGCTCTTTTGGGGGACTGGGGTGGAGGGGATGGAAGCCAGGCCCCAGCACATGCTAAGCACAGTCTCTCTACAGAGCTGCATCCCAGCCAGGACTTCCTCCTTGGGAAGCTCTCCCAGTCAGCCTTGGCTTGAGCACCCATACCTTGGGGGAACAGGGAGGTGATGGGCAGGTGGCAGGGACGGCGTGGGCCTCCATGCACACACACTCACAGCTGGCTCCACCCGCAGTGCTGGACTGCAGCCCCATCCTGTCATCCTTCCAAGTTATCCTGCTGGAGCACATCATCATGTGCCGCCTTGTCACAGGCCACAAGGCCACTGCACTGCAGGAGGTAGGTGGGCAGGGACGCCCCAGCCAATGACCAGAGGTAGCTGGGTCTCAGCGGCTTGGACCAGGGTGTCCTGCAGAGTCGTCTCGCTGTCACTTGGATCAAGGATCTGATACAGAGACCTAGCATCCCTGTCGGTCCCAAGAAAGATCCCCTCACATGGGCTCTGGGGCATGGGCAGGACTCCCGTGGGGAGGGAAGGTGGGCACATCCTGCAGGACTCTGTCCCGGTTTGGGTGGCAGCCCATGAGCACACCACCGGCTGTGGGCCGCCCTCGGGTGCCTCTCCAGAGCCTGGGCCCAGGTGACCCGTGACCACGAGCTGCTCTCCCGGCAGATCTCCCAGGTCTGCCAGCTGTGCCAGCAGTCACCCCGGCTCTTCTCCAACCATGCTGCACAGCTGCACACGCTGCTGGTGAGTGCTTGGGGCCACGAGTGTGGGGTCCATTGCTCCCCTGGTGCACTGTCACCCAGGCAGGGTCTGGAGCGTTCCCAGTGGGCTTCGTTCTGTCTCAAGTCACCGTAGGCCTGGGAGTTGGGTGTGGTCTGGTGCCAGGATATAGCAGTCATCAGGCTTACATGTCATGCCGCCCGGGTGCCACTGCATGTGGCCCTGATCTGAGGTCCCCGGGCACCACTCCATGACAGCTCCTCCTCCCCCAGGGTCTGTACTGCGTCTCTGTCAACTGCATGGACAATGCGGAAGCCCAGTTTACCACAGCCCTGCGGGTATGTTGCTGCGCCTCCTTCCAGGCTCCAGGCTGTGACGAGGATGGCTGCTCAGTCCTTGTGCAGTGCGGCTCTTCGCACAGCCCTGGCAGGCTGGTGTCTTTTGTGGGATGAGGGATGGCTGGGGCCAGGCCTCTGCCCAGAGTGCGGTCCCCAAGGGCAGCCACAGGGACACCATGCCCAGAGTCCTTGGTACCTCCAGGCCTAGCTGTCTGGTGTTATAGCCAGGGTCACCCTGGGTGGGTCCTGCGCTGGTCTGAAGCTGTGCCCACATGAATGCCAAGTGTCTGGGACATGGGGCCAGGTCTGCCTGCCCAGCATCTGCCCCTCCAGGGTGTGGGCAGAAGAGGATGCCTGGCTTCAGGGAGAGGCTCCATCGGGAGGCGTCAGGGTCCTGGCAGGCCCTGGAAAGAGGCTGGTACCACATGGCACCAAAAGACCCGAGCCTTCTCACCAGCACCAGACAGGGTGCCCACCTCCACCCTGACGTCCCCCAGGAAGAGGCAGCCAGTGACCCCCTGCTCCCAGGGAGCCCTTGGTAGAAACCTCAAGGAGAGGACTGCAGGGCTTGGGTGAGGCCGCTGCGGATGTTCTCTCCATGCTCCCTCCACAGTGCTCTCTATCTGGGCACTGTGCTCCTGCCCCAGGCCTCGGAGACCCCGGAGCCTGGGCAGTCAGAGCTGACAGTGCCTGCACCACTGCCTCTACCCTGGTTCACTCCTGCTGCCCCCTGTGGCAGTGGAGGGCGCTCTGCCATGGCCCCCGGTGGGCTTGCCATCCCTGTTGCACTGTTTGCGCTCCGGTTCTGTAGCTAGGTATCGGCGCTGCAGGGAGCTCTCCCATGGCCCAGATGGAGCAATTGGGACAAAAGCACAAAGCCCTTGTTCCCACACACTCACCCTCTGCGGTCCCGCACATGTGTCCCTGTACTGCTGTGTCGCAGCACATCCTGGCTTGGCTCCACCCCGGCTGGGCAGGGTGTGCAGGCAGGACTTTCCTTTGCCCAGGGCTACTTGCTTGGCCTGTAAGGGGGAGAGGGCTGGCCTAGTGTACATGAGGACCTGGGTCCCCAGCACCACAACACAAAGAAGAGCCAGGGACCACTGTCCGTCCACCTCGTGATCAGCAGCGTTTGTGACCCCCAACCTGGCCTCCCCCACCTTTGAGCCTCTCTAGGCAGCAGGGAAGCTCCAACATCCCAGAGGCCACGGGCCTGAGGGTGGGGGAAGGTGCTGGGTCTCATCCCGAGCTCTTGTGGGGGCTGGCTGGCTGGTTCCCTCTCTGGTGTCTAAATGTCTTAGGAGGTGGCTGATGGTTTTGCAATGCACCTAGCAGGAGTGTGGCCCAGGGTGTGTCTGACAGAGAGAGGGCTTCCAAGTAGGCCCTGTGCTGCTGGCCCTAAGACACCCTGGAGTGAGGGGGCCGCACCCTACTGGCTCCCTGATGCCCGGCTCCCTTGCAGCTCACCAACCATCAGGAGCTGTGGGCCTTCATCGTGACCAACCTGGCGAGTGTGTATATCCGGGAAGGAAATAGGCACCAAGAGGTAGTAGGTGACATGCTTCATGTTCGGGATCCTTTCTCCTCCGGGCTGGGCCTGGGCCTAGGCCAACTGCCTGACAGCTGGGTGGTCCAGATGTGCTGGGTGCAGGAAGCGGCCAGCAGGGATGCCTGGGGCCAGAGGTTCCAGAGGAGCCTGGCTCTCCCCGACCCCCACTGGCACTGGGTGTTCTCAGGCCACTTTTGTACTATTGCCAGTCCATCCATCTCGCAGGAGGACAAGCTGCGCTCAGGGCTGCCCCTCAGCTGGCATCTGCGCCTTACGAGGACTGGGGCGTGGTCCTAACTAGCATTCTCTCTGCAGCTGTACAGCCTGTTGGAGCGCATAAACCCAGACCATAGCTTCCCCGTCAGGTGAGCAGCCCAGGCCCTCATAGCTGCCACCTTGCACCTGTCCTTCTGGACCATTTATGAGGGACTCCAGAGGTCCCCTCTTCTGGAGAGGGGTGCACCTCTGTGGTGACACTCCACTCTCCCTGCAGCTCACACTGCCTGCGTGCAGCCGCCTTCTACGTGCGTGGCCTCTTCTCCTTTTTCCAGGGCCGCTACAACGAGGCCAAGTGAGTGTGGGCAGGGGGCGGGCAGGCCGATCCTGGGGTGCCCCCTCCAGCCCACAGCCTGGCTCAGCCTCCACACCATGCCGGCCTGCTGGGTGTCAGTGTCCCTTTCCCTGGGGTAGGCGGTTCCTCCGGGAGACGCTGAAGATGTCCAACGCGGAGGACCTGAACCGCCTCACCGCCTGCTCCCTCGTGCTCCTGGGCCACATCTTCTATGTGCTGGGCAACCACAGGGTGAGCGCTGGGGCCAACGGGGAGAGCACAGGGTGCGTGGGCCTTCAGGCCAAGCCTCCCCGCCATGGCCTCAGCCAGGCCCGGGCCTCGGCACGGGAGACGATCGTGTGCCTGTGGGGCTGAGGCCTGGGCTGGGGCAGCCAAGCTGGTGGGTGCCGAGCTATTAAAATTTAAAAATTAGCTTTTTTAAGGCTGGGGATTTAGGTTTCTTGAAGATAGTTTCCACCAGGATTGGTGGCACACTTCTCTAATCCCAGCAACACAGGAGGCTGAGCAGTAGGATCACAAGTTCAAAGCCAGCCTGGGCAACTTAGCAAGAACTTATCTCAAAATAGAAAAAGGGAGTGGGGATGTAGCTCTGTGGAGCTGTGGGTTCCATCCCCAGTACCACCAGAAGGAAAATGAAGCAGTGGTGAAGAAGCTGCGTTTCGTCCACACCCAGCCCTCACTGCCCTCTGTCCTGTTCCGCACACAGGACAGCTTATTGGGCTCCTTTGAAATTTTAGATCTTGGGCGGGGGATTTAGCTCAGTGGTTCCGCTGCCTGCCTCACAAGTGCAGGGTCCCAAGTTTGATCCCTGGTACCCCCCCAGAAAAGTGGTAATTTTAGATCTTGCTCTTCTCCACGCCACTGTGGCAGGAGCTTCTTTTTTATTAAACCCCTTGGTGTTTTGTTTCTTTCCAGTACCAGGACCTTGTGCATTCGAGTCAGGTGCTGTGCCACTGAGCTACATCCCCAGCCCATGTGTTTGGTGGTTTTTTTTTTTGTTTTTGTTGGTACCAGCTTTCGCAGCAGGCAACGAAACCACTAAACTAAATCCCTGGCCCCCCATGTGTTTGTTTTTATAAAATATATTTTATTCTATCCTATTCCCTCCCTCTACCCCCCTCCCCTCCCTATGTACAAAAGCTTTGTTTCCATTTTTTCCATCCATTTCCACTTTTTTTCTTGTCCTTTCCTTCCCTCCTTTCTCCCTCCCTCCTCCCTTGTTCCCCTTCCCATTTGAACATTTTCTTCCCATTTCCCAATCTCCGTTATACATT